>OU343116.1:14737169-15337169 GCA_910594885.2 Bibio marci | reverse complement strand
ATATAACAGGTGTATGCATATGAAACTGCAAGTTTTAAAATAAAAATAAAATGTTTATTTAAAAAGAAATATTCAAAATATTTGGTTCAAAGTAATTGACATCGTTGGACTGAAAAAAAAATCTTCGATATAAGCAGATCTATTTCTGGTGGTTGTCGACAGAATAATTTCCCCGCAGAAATTCTGTTAATATAGAGAAGAAACAGTGATCACTCAGCGACAGAAATTTTGCATATACAGTAAACTCAATTTTACTGACTATTGTAAAAATTTAATTTACGTAAGACCAGTATTTCTACTAGCAGAGCCAAAATAACTGGATCCTCGTTTCTGTTTAATTCAATATATGTATTTTTAACGTTATATTTCTATACTATAATGACAATTGATCATAATATAGAGGAGACACTTTTTATCGATTCGAAAAACTGAGTCAAATTTTTAATTTTTTGAGATGTCTCATCGTGTTATGAAGTGCGTCTATAGTATATAGAGTATATCACACTATTTTCTTTCTTCCATTGTAGACACACATTCTCTATCTCTGACAATTTATGGATGGTACGCTACGCCACAACACAACTACTGTTCTTCTTTTTGATGAAAACCATTTACAGACAAATCAGTTATTCAGTTATTCAGATGTGTTGCCCGTTATTTGTGGCTCCCATCGATGAAAACAATTAACAAATTGTATTCGGAAGAAGTCAAGTCTGAAGGGCTATCATGCAATTTTTCGATATCGTATACAATTCGATACGCCGTCGTCTCGGCGAAATTATACAATTCATAAATTATATTCGACACAGTACCACGCTCAAATTTAATGTCGAATTTCTCATTTAAATGTCGCGCGAGTTTACGTTTTTCTTTGAACAACCCTTGTTGGTATTGCTACCAATTTGTAGCTTGATTACTTGAAATTACTATGAAAATGATAGAAAAGTGTTTAAGTGATAAATTTTGACTGAAAATCCAAAATTAACCGAATGGTAATCCGGGAAATTTCTAAAAAGATCAACATATCAACTGGATCAACACATGTAGCATTATACATGATGATTTGGGCTTGAAACGTGTTACTGTAAAATTGCGGTAACAAAAGACCTTATGTCTTTGCACCAAAAAAAAACATGTTTAAGTTGCTGAAGAGATGCAACTTTGATTCCGATAAAACATTCATTAAGCGCATAATTTCTGCGGTGACGAGACACATGGTTTTATGAATATGACACGCAAACGAAACATCAATCGTGGCAATGGCAGTCTCCAGAAGAAACAATAACGGAAAAAACCACGTCAATCAAAAAAGAAGGTCATGTTTACTGTTTTCATTGGTTACGCAATGGTATTGTGAATCATGAATTTCTTCCACAAGGTAAATTAGTTAATAAAGAATACTATTTAGGCGTTATAAAACGTTTGCGAGAATCCATCCGTAAAAAATGACCAGAGTTACAACAATTCATGGATTTTGCATCAAGAAAATGCACAATGCAATGCACGAATTATTCGTAAATTTTTGACCAAAAACAACACAACGCAATCATTCAACAAGCTCTAAATTCACCTCATATGACACCGCGTGTGACTTCTTTCTTATAGATAAAGTCAAAAAAACACTTCGAGGAACTCGTTATTATAAGAGAACTGAAGTCATACAATTGGAAGTTGTTCCGGCATAAAATTCACCAGCAAGTGAATAGTTAGTGAACGAATCAACCAGGCAAAATATTTTTATGCCATATACTTTACTGGGTTATATATTGGCGATACGAGCATTGTCCTGGTGTGGAAACTAATCAGTTCATCAACAGTGAGTTCTAAAGACGGTTTGTACAGCACATTTAAATTGTCTCAGAACAACTTCCAAATATGCTGCTAATTTATCTTCTCCACTTTCTATAACAGAAGGAGGAATATTTTATTAATAAAATCGCCCGAACACGGTCATTAGTATGAAAATTGTTTATACATATGTGGTGACCATAAATGCATTAACCAGACAATCATTTTGAAATTTTTAACGATAATAGACTATGTATTCTGTGAAATTAGTGCTCATTCATAGTCCTATCCGAATTAGCACATTTTTTTCAATATATTTACTCTTTGTTCTATTATAGATTGTATTTCGACTCAAGCATCAAAACTACTGACGCGTAACTTTTTAACCTATAAACCGATTTGCATGTCGTTGGATTCGTTTGAAAGAGGAAATATGTATCTTTTTAATTATGCTTAATTTTCAATAGATGGATTTTTATTTTTTAATTCAAATTGTTGTTATTTAAACGACACACTGTGTCATTATGTAAATGGTACGGTACACCCACCAATAAAAACTATATTAATAGAAAAAAATCAAAATTTTAAATCTTTGAATTTAAATAAAATTAAAAAAACTAAACCCGTATAATTCCGTAGGTACACCCATAAAATATATGATTTTTAAAAGACTAAAAGTATATTAATATTGTAAATACAACCAGTTAATTTACTTTCATTTTCAAGTATTTTCTTTTGTCGATTTCTTAAAGAAAAAAATTAAAAAAACATCGCAATCTAATCAACGTACAAAAAATAAAGATACAAAAAAAATATTAATTATTTTTGTTTCTTTAATATGTTCGGTTAAATGTACGAGTAAATATGGTATAGGTGCACACACACACCAAGTGTTCCGTTCCATCTTTCTTTCAATGATATATTATAATTTATCGAGACTTTCTATATTGAAATTTTTCATTAATTATTATTATTATTATTATTATTTTAAACATTATAAACTATGAATACTAAAATATTATCTGTAAATATTATTATGTATTATGGATAACTAAATGTGTACCTATTTACGAAGAGTATACAACCTCTGTCCCACAATAATCCGGATGGGATTAAAAAAACATAAAAGTAATTATTAAATTTTCACAAACATCATTTTATTTACACTCAAAATAATTTCCATCAACTGAAATTCGTATTGACGTTGCACAAGTTCAACAAGTGACTTTTTTTTTGAGTCTGTAATTGAAATGCTGTTGGTTTGAACGGTGGTCGTTGCCTTTTGAATGTCTTCAACGGATGCAAAACCGTTTTCTTTCAAATAGCAAAATAAAATTTAGGGAATAGAAAATAGTCACAGCGAGTTAAATTAAGTTATTATTGTGCTGGTGCATTATCAAGCAGTAACCTTCAATTGCCTGCGATTCTCGATATATTCAGAACGTATAGGACGTCTTACGACTTAATAAATGATTCAAAATACCAAGGTAATACTTATAGCATTAACCGTTGAACCATTGTTGGAAGAAATTCTGTATGAATAATTTGTTTGGAATCGTATAAAGAAATCAGTATTGTTTTGATTTTTGACTTTATTAGTCGAGAGTGCAATTTTTGATTATCATTTAATTGATGTGGAACAAACTTTTAAATTCACCTATCGTAGACTGATTAAAATTCGATGAATTATTATTTTCGGTATTCCAAACTTCATTTCGATAAATCTCACTAAAGATTTCTTAGAAATTTTCACGAAATCACACACTTTTTCAATGTTTTCTTCAGTAAATTGCTTCATATGGTCAACCTGAACGTTCATCATAACTTTAACAGCTTCTCTGCCGTCTGTGATTCATTTATGCCATTTAAAAACTTGTCTTTTTAACCGAAAATTATCACCGCCACGGCGATTTTAAACAAATCATACGTTTGCGCGAGTAGCATTTTTCGCCAATTTTAAAACAAAATTTAATGTTGGTTCTTTGTTTATTGTTATTTAATTTTTCGACTGCGACTTACAAAAACCGGCTGTAACTTTATGAGTGTTATATTTTCGTAATGTCATAAAATTTTAACAGTTTGTTGAGGCACCGCGTTCACAGGACATAATCACAAATAAATTAAAATATTGTGTTACGTAGTCTATGTTATACATAACCATTCCCGTTTATTATGGGACACAGGGTGTATATTATCAATAATATTTTTACGAAATATAGGGTTTTATTGTACAACGACGACGACGACGACGACGACGACTGCCCTGCCTTACCTTGCTATACTTTATAAATATTAAAATAAGCATTAAATTGATTTTAAACAGAAAAATGTGGTAATTCAACTGGAACAATTTAATTATATTTAAGTTCTTTTAATGTATCATATAATATGAGAAAAACTGATCAATTTATAATGTCGGGTCACATACCTATGCATTTGTGAGTGTTTGAAGTTGTTAGACGAAGGTAAAAAAAAAACCATATATAATTAGAATCTTAGAATAAATAATTTGTTATTTTTTTTTCTTTAAATCAAATCCGTTATTCCGTACAGGGTGTTCTTCTTCTAAATAGAATTTCAAACTCGTTTAATATAAAATAATTATTAAATTATTTGATTTTGTTGACACAATCATCATGGAACGATGTTTAACACTTCAACAATGATTTTTAAATTATATGGAATTTTATTTTTTTAAATAATAGTGTTAAGTGTTACTTACAGTTTTATATATTCGCAGTGACGAAGAGGCTAGTTTCTGATTAAAACGATTACTTCAATAGACACAAATGTATTAGTCGCGTATGTATGGTGTAAAAATATAGATCATTCAATTAATACGTCTCGCACGAATCTATCATCCGTGGAGGATAATACATAATGGACAAGCGATGCATGGAGATTTGTTTTTATGTTTGTTTCGAGGAAAAGTTTCTATACAACAATGAAATAACATAGAGACCAGATGCACTTTTATTACACTCATGAAAAGAGATATACTGTAACATATATGCTGCCCGTCGCAAACATGAATGATCATATTACAATCATTGCGGTTAAAAGGTTACAAATTATATTCTTTAACAGTTTATTAACCAGTTTACAACGAACTATGATTTATGCAACAAGGTTTTTGGTTTAGTTCTAACATAAATTTTCGCCATTCTCATGAATCATTTCATGAAATAAACACAATCTGAAAGCCTTATTTCTTTAGTTGACCCACCGATAACAAATTTTTGACATTTTGGAAGTTCTGGAACCATAATTGGAGCCATAGTGAATTAAATTAAAACACTTATAATATCGTAATTTCTTCATTTACGCATTTATGCTTTGGAATTTGATAATATTAACTGTTATGAAAATTAATATATCGAAAGTTAGTTCTGGAAACATCAAAACTTTTGGCCAATTCTTAACCAATTTTGATCAAATTTAATATGCAGCGATGTTCAAATGAGATTATAGAAATAATTTGTAACTGAACTGATATTTCTATGTCATTTGGTTCCATAGATATTTAATAGAATTTAAATCACAGCAGAGCTCTTGCCCCACATATAAAGGTCGTTTAAGGTATCCATAATTTCTTATTCATTTCTATACACATAATATACATGATTGCCATTAATTATGGGCCATAATCACCAAAATAATAGAATTAAGAAAACATTTAACCTTATCGATATAATATCAGTCCAATGGTGAATTATTATATACTCCCATACTGGGTCAATTTACCAAATTGACTGTAATGAATGTTTGATATAGCCGCCAAAAGTTCTACTGGAAATTTCATGATTGGTGTTTAATTTGGAATCTGACTTTTTTATGGATGTTAAAAAATCAATTTATTTTAAATAAACAATTTCTCTATGGTATTTTAATGGCAACATTGTCGATCGTTTTGTTACAATGCTCGCCTATTTTTCGGTCAATAAATAAATTCCGTACGAAAGATTTCTTTTTGATAGTTCAGATTCAGTCATCTAACTAATCGTATTATGAACCAAAGCGCTGGACAGAAAGGGCTACGATTGCATTGAACGGAACAAATGATAGTCTACTGGAACAATGTCTTGTGAATATGACAGGTATAGTAATGTACAGAGCAATTACCTTATTTTCATAAATGTTTCGTTTTTTTAAAATATGCATCCTCAATAATTTTGCACAAGGATATATTTTTCTTTGTCATTCACGCCATAAATCCTCAATTTTAAATTGTTGAAACCACCGCAGTTAGTATTTGGGTGGAAGATGTGGATGGCAAATTTCTATACACGAACGATGCGGCACTCAACTTGGAAATAAAGTATTATGGTGCATCTTTCCGCAGTTGCTACTTTTTCAGAAAATTTCTCATAATAACTAGGAACTAATATAATAACACTTTAAAAAATAATATATACTAAATTTAATCACATATATAAAATGAACATTCTCATTGGAATAATTTGAGAACCCGAGTATCGTAAAATTTAAAAACTTTAATTGAATAAGTCGTAAAGATTTGTTGAAGTAGCTTAATTCTACCAAATTCTAATTCTAAAAATTTGTAAAAGTTTAGACATATGATAACAGCCACTCTCCCGTATACACCCCAAATGTTCCCATATAATATATAGAATTGTTTGATATCATTTTATTCAAAGTAATTGATTAATTTTTAACTTAAGACATTGACAAATTCTAATTTGTTTGGTGAAAGGCGTCCACAGTATATAAAGAAGTAACATATTCCCAATTGAATTTATATCCTATTTATAAGATGAGTTTCAAGGATTTGTAGAAGTTGTTAACAATACCCGACGATCTACTATACTTACGGTTGCTTCAGTAAAGCCTAAATTTCTCAAATAGAATTGCACGAGAATGATATAGTTTTATTTTGTATTTTTGACTTAAACGATATGTTATAAATCTAACGATTCACCAATAATTGGTCTGTAAATATTATTTTCTTAATTCCATTATTTGTATATTAAAATATATGCGTGATTGAACCCATACTGCGGTGTAGTGTGCACATTGTGAGTACCGTTGCTAATACCATATTTTCAAAGATATCCATATAATTTTTACCATAAACGAACAAACAATTGACCTAGCAAAAAACTATCCCAGTATATGAATACTAATAATTTATGTATAGAGAATTATAATATAATAAGTTATTTTAGAAAAAAAAACATTGTGAGTGACGTGTAAATATTATTATAAAATAAAACTTGTCTATTTGTTTGAATACCAAAAACAAAATAACACCAATTTCGTGAACCATTTTTAATACGTCATCATATTGGCTATTAATTATGTTACTTGAAAAGTGCACAAAAATTACAAAAGACTAAACACAAAATATCACAAAAATCATAAGACTAACTTTATGTATTATTATGTATCAACGATTCCAGTGAATATGGTAATAACATAACAAATCATTATTAATTTATAATTTTTAACAGCACAAATTTTATGCTTATCTTAGTTTAAAGTTTAAATTCACCACAAAAATTTTTTAAATTAGTAAAATATGATTTTATGGTAATATACACACACGCGGCACGGCACACTAATCTTCTTTATATTACTAGAAACAACATCAGACTGACTCTTTTGATATTTGCATTTGCATAAGCAATAACTCTCTCCATATACCAAAGTTATTTTTTTTCGTTTGTATATAAATCTTCAGCAGTACACAATAAAATACCAACAAAAATAATAAATGGCTTACTTATGTAAAAGAAACGAAAGTAACGATTAATAATGTGTGTAAGTGAAGATATTGAATTTATTGAAAGATATGTTTTTAGGTTTATTCGTAATGCAACCGTATGTGAATGTAATTTTTGTTATCGCTCTATTCTATAATATTATAATAATAAATACGACTTTAAGACTTTGTATATTTAGGTACGCATACACAGGGTGTACTAATAAAAGAACGGCTGCGACGCAACCGCATATATACGCTGAATTTGTAGTCAAAATTCGATATGAAATGCAATTTTTTTAAATTAAAACAATTTTGTGGTTATATTTAAAGTAACCATTCTTTATACACCCAATTTACAATAAATAACACATGGGTGAAAAAGTCCCGGGCCTAACCACAAGATGGTGCCTGTAACGAATGATCTCCGTATGGTATTTGAATAGTGCCAACATTCAACGGGATATATGTCAAAATTTCATAGCAATCCTACCATTAGTTTAGAAGCTACAGTCGATTAATTAACATTTTGTCTGTTATTTTCAGAAAATGTATTCAACGCAGTTTCGCGTGTTGATTCTGGATTCTGGATTCTAAAGTGAAAAAGTAGATCTACGTTTCTCATCCATTGTGAACTACCGATGTGCAAAAATTCTTTCGGTGGAAACTAAAATCATGATCTTATGTATTTTTCTTCTTCTTTCCTTGATGTTCTTTGTTTGGGATACAGATGGGCGATGATAGCAATTAGGTATATTCTTACTTGCTTTCGTTACTTCATTTTTCACTATACACATACAATTTAAGTGCAGCTAAAAAAAAAACCTTATGCACCACGTAGATTTAACTATGAAATTTACACTTGCTTTGATGGATCGTGAATTGTGTTACCGGAAACGCTGGTAGCATTCTCGTCGCATATTTATATCTCTCCAAGTTTGCTTATGCAAATTCTGCTTTAAATCTTAATATTCGGCCAATAAAATTCCTGGACAATATTAAAAGACTGCAGGTATTATGGGGTGAGTGAGGGAACTGATTTCGGAAATTACTCAACGATATATCCTTATCTAACTTTAACTTCTGGTCATTATGGTCATTGTGGTATGCTTCTTTTTCTTATGACAGTGTGAATCCATTCCATATCGCCATTCTTCTTTTATGTCCATTAAATCTATTAATTCAACAACAGACTTGTTGGGATTGGCCCGTCGTTTTATAAAACTTATCTTACGCATGTATATCTTCAATTTTGTTTTGGAATGCATTTCCATCGGTATAGAAACGTACCATGATTATTTCAATTCCGATCAAGAAGACATGTGTAATTATGGCATTGGTGGTTTTCATTCTATCAGTTTGTTTTATCAACTTGCTCAAAGCCAAAACGGAATATATAATGAATAATCAAATTTGTCGCTACAAATGCATGATAAGTGCTTACTATCTATCATCTGTTTTGAATACGGATTCCGTCGTAAAATTGCTAATGATAAATGAAAATCTGAGAACGGTTATCGTACTCTTGGATTTTATTAGGGCATGATCGACAATCTGCTTGGGCCTCTCTCAATTGGAATGACAATTTATCCGGTCATTTTTCTATATTATCTAGTGTGTCTCAGTTTTAAATTCTTGGGTCCTCTATTGTTTTGTCTATTCATTACCAACGATTAATGTTATTATCACACTACATTTCCGGTGATTTATTTATTGCGATGGTTAACCATGAACTGAAATCTCCGACTGGGTTCGTGGTAATCGATTAAAACTTAATGAATCATAAACCTAGGCAATTGTAATTTATAAAAGTACAATTCCTTTATTATTCCTAAATGATATTCGTATTTCCTAATCTGTCACGGTTAAATCTTGGAATAATATTTAATAAAATATTAACATGGGGAGATATTCATAAAATGTCTGTTATAGTATTTACACGGGTCTTACTTATTCTCCACTTTTTGTATTCTCCTAAATGATATTCGTATTTCCTAATCTGTCACGGTTAAATCTTGGAATAATATTTAATAAAACATTAACATGGGGAGATATTCATAAAATGTCTGTTATAGTATTTACACGGGTCTTACTTATTCTCCACTGTTTGTATTGTGGCATTGTTATGATCCGCTTCTGATTGTGCTGGTCGTATTAAATTAAAATTCTTCTTCACATCTTTTGTATCAAATTTATTTCTAATTTGCGTCCAAATGAGCGCATATGTCAACCTATGGAAAAAAATTTGATTTGTGAATGTCCTTTTTCGTATATTGTGTTAGTTTGTGGTACAAAGTTTGCTGCTCCTATCACTATGTTTATAGCGGATTTGGTTATTTCTAATTTCTTACATTTTACAACATCCTATTCTTTCTTCATTTAATCTATTCCATTCCACAGCCATATTATCGCAAAACAACAAATAATCTATAATTTACACGTCAGAGCTTGTCTCAAATGTAATATCACAAACTGAACGACAATTTGCGAGCTACCTGTTTGTTTCATCGGTAACTAGTGCTAATTGCAACGGTTACATGGTGTTGATACGATAATATGCCAATGATGACAAAATAACAAAATCGACCTACAACAACAATTCGACCTACAACTACATAATAGTTTCGAAACTTATTGTAAATACATAGTTTTATAAAGATGCTGCATCACAAAGTTCTTTAGAATTGTGTATTAAAGCATTTAAAGAATGGCTAAATTTAAAAAAACAAGTGTATATAGGCTCGCTATTCCCCGTGTATAAGTAAAGATAGGATATTTTTATAAGTCAAAAAATAGGGGAAAGCGAAAATATTGGTAAAATATCACTAATTTAAAAAACATAGCTTAAATAAAATATTGTCTAATATTTTTAAGAAAAAGGAAAAACTATTAACGAGTACTTACATTCGGCGTAAGTTGAACGGTTTTCTTTGTATCTTTCTTATTGGTATCCTTAAATGTCATAAGTTTCTTTTTCATTAAACCAATACTTTTATCTTTACTTCTGATTTCGTCCAACTGAAAAACAACAGAAAAAATATGTAATTGATTAAATACCTATTAACTCTACAGACGAAGCTCACAATGGCTAGACTAATATGTCTATAGGCACAGAAGGGGATGGCAATCGGAAGAGATGGCTTCACGCTAGTTCTTCTGTTCAATCAATCTCGTTATTTTATAACCCCACCTCGTATATACAATGTACTGTAATCGCCATATCAAATCGAAACCAAAAAAGTTCTATATAACAACAAAATACAGGTATTCACTATAATGTGTACCTAATGTACTCCGTATATAAGCAGAGTGTACAGGAGTACAATGCGAACCTTTTAATTGGTGATCGTGCTGGGAGACATAATTCTAAGCCGAAAATGCTAATTACCATCAAAGCATCCGCTTTCATGAAACCACAAAAATTTCATATAAATGATCCATCCATTTTGAAAAAACTGATTGTGTATTCCCCAAATAAATCATGTCTGCATTTCGCATAAGCTATGGACAATGCCAGCATATCGGTCCATTCAGTTTCTGCAATAGCACTGGTACGCCCACAAAGATATGACCCTGTTGTTGAGTGAAATTTTATTCACAGTATAATAATACATTCATTTGACAACCCCGATTTTATAGTCGTCTTCTTGAGTGTTATCAGTGTAGCCATGCTGTCGAAATTAGGGCTTGTACTATAAACATAATTCCTAGTAAAATCTTAAATTCAAAATCTAAAGAAAGTAATTGGATAAATTGGATAATAAAAACTGTTATTTATAAACTGTAATTTATAATTTGTCATGGTCTCCTCAAAGAAGTGAACGTAAATTAATATTAAAATTGACTGTAACAAATTTTATAAATACATCAAATATTAAATCATATTAAACATCGGATCCAAACAGCAGGCTGGAAAAATTATCTTTACAGACGTGCCATTACTCTCCGAATGAGTAGATATGATATGGGCAATACTTGCAATATGCTTCTATGGGAAGAAACCGATTCATTTCATCATTTCGACGAAAATGGATTCAGATTTATATTTAGAATTACTATAGATGACATTTTAAACTAATTTATTGAAGATTATCTTCCAAAGCATTTTGAATTTGCAGTAAGATAACGCTTCAATTCATGTATCAAAATAGATCAGAAATATACCGATTATGAAATGGCCGAACAGCATAGGCCCGATTTAAATCCGACAGAGAACCTGTGGGGAATATTGGCACGTACAGTTTATTGTGTAATGGAAGGCACTATGATTCAGTGAATTCTTTAAAGTCTGCACGTATCGTATAATTTGCTTATAGGTGTAAGCGAGATTATATCTTTGAACGTAGACGTCTCGCAGCAAACCGCAGAAGCTAGTTAATATATATACGAGAAAAAATAAATACGTACCAGTCGATGTGTTTCGATTTTGGCAGATTTTGATATTTGAGTCAATCGTAATTCATATGAATCTTTAAGTTCTCTTATATCAGAAGCCTTCCGTCGATCGGCTTCAGAAGAAATCTATAATTAAATAAAAAGAAAAAATTACCGATATGTTTATGGTTTAGTGAAAATACTTTCAAATTACATATTACAATTAAAAATAAATCATACTTGAAATTTTTCTTCTAAAAATTTATTACTTTCTTTTAAAACTAAAATCTCCTGATTAAGTTTTGCGATATCCGTCAAAAAACATTGTTGTATATTTATTTTTCCCATTTCATCATTTGCAGCACTGTCATCCTTACAATTACTAATAACATTAGTCTTATTATTATTATTATTATTATTAATTTTTTTATTAGCTATTACTACATTTGTATCGTTTAAATTTGTTGAATGCGTAGAATTAATTATCTTTCTTTTAACGGCCATTTGTTGTTTCACTTGTAACGCATCTTGAAGCTTTTTATTTTCAATTTTTGCTTTACGTGATTCGGCATCGTGCAGGGCTCTATATTTAAAAATTAATAAAGTTATATAAATTAATATTAATTATCTATCGACGGTCAATAAGTCAATGATGTAACTAGAATTTTAAGAATTCGCATAGTACAAATCGTCAGTACCTTAGCGGGTTGCACACTAATAAATTGGGGTTCTTATTCTTACCATTCAAGAGGTATGGAAAACTTCGAAATTGATGGCAAAACCTGCAAGCGATGGTGCAAGACTATATGGTGGATATGACATTGACTACAAATCAGAACCAAACTCTAATTATTTTTGATGAATGACCAAAAATATGTGTGTGTGAACATACGTTGTCATGGTGGAACAAAACACCTTTTCGATTTGCCTATTCTGGTCGTTTTTTTCTAAATTTGTATTCTTCAGTCTGGTTAGTTAAATTGATCGTTTTGTCAAAATAGACAATATATATATTTCTAATCCCACCAAACTAATAACATAACCTTTTTTTTTATGAATATCAGCTTGCTCCACGATCTTATTATTATTATTCGATCACTTTCGTTATGTTTCATAAGCAAATAGCTGAAGCTAATGCATTGTGTTAAGTGAATTTCTTTAAGTTCATGAAGTAAACTGAGTTTGTTTTTCGTTAGACAAGTTGTTTTAAGATGCTCGATGTTATACATTGAGCTTCTCTACAATCTTACGTGTTTTGTTATAATGATCCGCATCGATTATTGTTTTGATTTGGTTGAGCATCAACTTCAACGGAACAACCACATGAATATCTCAAATATAAAAACTATATTTTACGACATTATGAATTCATATTGAATATGTCAAAATTGAGACCGATTTATGGACTGACTATAGTTTTAAGATTGACTATATACAAATTACAATTGGTTTGTTAATTGAGAAGAAGAAGATGTGATGTGGAGGAAGTCGTGTGTGTTGTGTGTGTGTGTGAGGTAAAACTAATAATTTTTTTAAAACTACAATACATACCTTAAAGTTCTGATAGCCGCCCGTTCAGTATTTAATAAAACATTTAATTCAGATATTTCCTGTCGTAATTGTTGAGTAACTAAAGTTAATTTTTGAATAGATATTGCATTGTTATCATCCATTTTTTTACTAATTTTTGTGGCAGCAATTTTATTATCACAATTGTTTTGTTTTGGTGGTATAATTGGTGGTTTAGTTAATAGTTGAGGTTTAGATGGTAATGTTGGTTTCATTATATTATTAATTTCATTTGTTTTTGGTATTTTGGAAATATCTACGTCTGTTCTTTGTCGTTTTGTCGTTTTATTTATAAAATTATTACTATTATTATTATTATTATTACTATTACAATTATTATTACTATTACTTTGGTTATTATTACTAGTATTGACATGTGGTGCATTTGTTTGTGGTAATTTCTTTCGTTTTTGTGTCATATGTATGGTTTTTAAATTCATATTTGACGATGACAGTGCATTTTTGTTATCATCACATTTATTAACACTATATTGTTCATCATTTTTATTCATTATCTTATTATTATTAATATTATTTTCCGTATTTTTATTCAATGTGGGAATATCGCTATTATTTACAATTATTTCGAATGTATTATCACATCGACTGTTGATCAGAGAGTTCGATTCATTATTTATTTCTGCCATTTCGTTTGTGTGAATTGAATGTCCATCCATATATATAAATATAAATTAAGTGTTGATTTTTAAATTTTTTATTTGCTGAAATAATCTGGATAAACTGAAAAGTTATTAAAAAAAATTTATTAATAACAACAATAATGTACTGATAAAATTTAATCCGGTCGCAGATATAGGGAAATATGATTAAGTAAACCTAATTACGTTGTATGCTGTATATTAATGAGACATTATTCTTATTATTAATACATTCGGAATATTAATTTTAATTAAAAGGTTAACTCTTTTTTGATCTCATAGTTTTTAGATATTATAGACACATGTGCCCGTTAGTTCAAGAAAACATTCTGGACACTAGTGCACGTGTTGTGCACTTATCCAAAGACACAATTAAGGCACATATCCGTATCGGATTTCCAAAACCTCACCCTAGCTGTCCTATTTGCATGACTATAGGATCCAAGGATTTTATTAAGGGAACAAAATGCAAACAAAATTTGCGGAACACAAAAAACGCCAATATTATTTCTTTAGAATTCTTATATAATAAATTACTTAAAATTCCAGAAATTTCACAAAATATTCCGATTACACAGAAATATTCCATATCAAAATATGAAGAAAAAGAATCAATCTTTCAATTACTATTTCATGTTACTATCTCCTATGGATTCTTAGATAAAGTATGTAGTATGAACAATTTCACGTGTAATACTGCTGGTGAAATGTAAAATTCCCATGGACCGAAGTGTTAAATAATCATAATGTTTGTAAACATTAGCTATTGCAGTCATAATTTGATAAGAATTTGTATACGTTATACATGCAAATTACACACAAATTAATTCTGAAAATAAATGTATTTTGATTTGCAAAACATGGAAGTGCGCTTTTATTTTACTCGGAAATTAGCTATATCAGAATTTCCTCATATTATATATTGGAAAAATCTTTACATATACACAAATAAATAATTTGTTATATATTTACAAGAGCTAATAATAAACCAACGCACGGCGACCCATCCCATCCCATTACTAGAGCAATTTTTGTTATTTTATTAAATATATATACGCAATAAATTTGTTTATAAATTATGTTATTAATAGATATGCCTCATCAAAACCGAACAAACGAACAGAATTGTATACAGTGAATATCGCGTATACGCACAAACTGGAGGTAACAAAAATATTCCATTGAATACACAAATATTTTGAACAAATTCCCACTTGAATTTATAGAGCATTTCCAACATTATATTTTTTATATATGAAAATTTATCTCAAATCATTGCGCTAATCATATTCAGTGTATTTATTTTCATATTTTAATTGAATGTATTTGCATATGGATTACAATTGGATTTAATGCAATAATATTCGTTTATATCATCGTACACGTGGATCGCTTCGGTATATATACGCGATATTCACTGTACTTTAATTTTTTGCAATTAACATTAAATATAAAATATTTTATTAACAAAAAAAAAACAATGAACATAAAATTATTTAATTTCTTTTAAAATTTTTAAAACTCGCGTACGAATTTGTCAGAATAAAATGTGTTTTAAAAAATTTGAGCAAATAGAAATAATATTTATTGTTTGTGTTTATTTTTTAATTTAAACATTTATTGCTTATCTTAATGTCGTTTATTCATTGTTTGGTGTTAATTGCATAAAGCAAATTTATTCTGTTTCGTTCGTTCACAATTTCTTGATGATATGCTTAAATTTTTTCCCACACAATACTAATTTAAATTATGTTTTGTTAGTGAGTAATAACATCAAAACGCCTATTTCCGTTCGTATATATGTAGTAGCGGAGGGTATTTATTTGTGTATTGTTGTAGAAGTGGCAAATAAAATTATCTCAATTCACATAACAATTATATTTGCGAATATTATAGGACATTTCTGCCCAAAATGTGTTATTATTTGGAATTCTATGTGACTGAAGAAAATTGGTTATCTGAACTGATATAGATTTATTTATTTCGTTGTGTATGCGTAATTTGTTTAACGTATTGTGAGAAAGGTGTTTAAAAAAAACACTAATATTTTTAAGTAAATTTGTTGGAAATTGCTTATATACAATTAAGCCTCTGTGTCGTTAGGTCTATGATGCGGCTGTTGTAAGAGAAAAATGTTGGTTGAATTTTTTTGTGTAAAAAAATTACTAAAATGAGTCCGTTAAGAGTTTACAACCAAGATAATAGAACATAAATAAAATGCGTGTACTGAAGAAAACGAAGAACGAACAAAATAATATTATACTGCAACTTAAATTGAAATTAAAAAAAATCATCATTTGTTGCATATTCAATTGTGTATTGCAATATTTCTTGATATTCTGGGCCACTAACTTTGAACAAGAATTACACACTGAAAATTATACTTTTACTCAGGAATTTACCGCGAGAGTTAAATCGGTAACTTTGAACGTGGGCATATTAATTGATATTAATATATTGTGGAATTAAACAAATTGTCAAGGATTACACACTGAAAATTATACTTTTACTCAGGAATTTATCTCGATAGATTTAAATCGGCAACTTTCGAAAAAGAAAGGATACATTGAAAACATATAAATTGCATAATTTATAAAATAAATTAAACAGAGATTCTCGTTTTACCACTTCACTTAAAATACGAATTACACGCGTTCAAAGTTACCAATCATAGGATAAATTCACGAATTTACACTAACCCTTGTTTAAAGTTAGATGACTTAATGTAAAATTTGAAAATATAGTGAATAAAATATAGCAATTCAATAATTCAATTACGTATACAAATAGGAAATAATAATAAATATTAACCGAGTAGACCTAAAACGTTGGAACCATTTTCAATTGAAACATAATTTTTAAACTTATATATTTTTACAACTTGAAACTATCTAATTGACCTCTGTTTGCTTGATTCTGTATAGTAGTACACACAGAAACAACCGTTAAATTAACTATATTGGAACGTTTTTAAGCACAGATAAACATAGCGTAATAAAATCTTCCGCATGTGAAATTAAAGTGTTTCTATATAGATTAAATAAATGAGGATCGAAAAGGACACGTTAACGTAATATTAGTGGCAAAATATGTTAACGTATAGGTCGTCTTCGATTAAAAAAAAAACAGAGTAAGTTATTTCTTGATTTTTTGTATTTTAAAACTCCAGTACGGTTTTCGATTGTCCGCAGAATCCGGGAATCATGTTTCCCATTTCTTCGGTATATATAATTTTCAATATAAATATAATCGCTCCATATCATACACTGCAATGGAGTTAATAATTAAAATCAAATCTAATTTTTAATTTATATTATCTGGAACAATCATTATTGTAATTTTAAGTGGCGTATTGACTATACAACCTCTAGTCCCATAATAATTCGGAATGGTAATCGATTAAAATAACCCACAAAAATAAATATTAAATATTCATTTATATTCAAAATAATCTCCATCAACTGAAATATGCACACGTTCAATAAGTGCACACCAAATGCGATTTTCTTTTATGACTGTGATTGGAATGTTGTGAGAGGAGAACCGCTGTGGTCGTCATCTTTGGAATCCCATCAACTGATGCACGACACTGCTTCATTTCATAGCCAAATGAAATTTAGGGCATAGAAATTAGTGGCGCAGGGAATTAAATTAAGTGCATAATTAAGCATAAAAATTTGATTATCAATTCAATTCGGTGCGCAATTTTTGCTCATCATTTTGTGGAACAAATCATTTGAATTCAACTGTAGAGCGGTTAAAATTAGATTAATTATTATTTATTCGGTATTCCAAGCTCCATTTTGATGAATTTAAAAATGTATTAGAAATTTTCACGAAATCATGAACTTTTTCAATGTTTTCCTCAGTAAATTGCTTCAGATGGTCTACCAGGTCGTCCATCATCACACTTACAGCTTATCTATCTTCTTTGAATTATTTATGCTATTTCATAACATGTACTTTTAATTGAAAATTATTACACTTTAAGCGATTTTTCGCAAATCATGCGTTTGTGGTGGTGAGTTGCATTTTTCACCAAAATTTAATGTTGGTTCTTTGTGTTCACAAAAACCGGCTGCAACTTTATGTGTTCCATTTTCGTTTCTATATTCTGAATGTATAATGTCATGAAATTTCAGTTTGTTGAGTTTGTTGAGTTTGTTGAGGAACCGGGTTCACCGTATATAATCGCAAATGTTCTATAATTGCAATCAATATTGGATGAAGATGACACTTTGAATCAAAAGCATATGGCAAAAATTAAATGTTACACAACAATCAATTTCTGACCGTTTAAAAGCTATGGGGAAGTGTGGAAAATGGGTGCCACATGAATTGAATGAAAGACTGATGGAAAAAGCGAAAAAACACTTGTGAAATTTTGCTTACCAGAAGACACGAAAGAAAATCATTTTTGCATCGAATTGTTACTGGCGATAAAAAATGGATTTATTTTAAAAATCCTAAACGCAAAAAATCATGGGTTAATCCAGGACAACCATCAACATCGACTGCAAAACCCAAATCGTTTCGTCAAGCGGGACAATGCTGTGTGTCTGGTGTACCACGAGCTCCTAAAACCTGGTGAAACTGTTAATGCTGATCACTACAACAAATGATCAATTCGAAGCATGCATTAATCGAAAAACGACCAGAATGGGCTAGGTAATTTTGCTCCATGACAATACATCTGCACACAAAGCAAAACCGGTTCAGGATACAATCAAAGCAGTTGGCTGCTGGGTGCTATTACCCCACCCGCCGTATTCACCAGACTTGGCTCCTTCTGACTAACATATTTGTTTTCATCGATGGAACACACATTGGCAGAGCAGCACTTCGATTCCTACGAAGAAGTTGAAAATTGGATATCTGATACGATTGCTTCAAAAGACGAACAATTCTATTGGCGTGGTATCCGCAACAAATAGCCAGAAAGATGATCAAAATGTGTACAAAGCAATGGTCAATATTTTGAGAATAAAATGTTTTTTACTTTCCCATTTAAAATTAGAGTTTTATTTTCACAAAAAAAACGCTCCCTTTGATACCGGTAAGTTGCAGAGATTTTAAGTTCAAACTTTGGAAATCATTAATAACGGATCAGAGAGTAATTATTTATATCTACGGTATGGCTAAAATAAAACATCGCCAATACCGTAAAAATTCCTAAATACCGTGCACAACAACAAAAAAAAGATAGGCGCATACATTGACGTCAATTTATATTTAGAATTTTTCATGATTACGTGTATATGGAGTATTTTAATGACATCAACCAATTATTAATACATAAATTTTCATATGTACGAGTGCATTCAATATTTATAACAAAAAAATATAGTAGTAAGTTTTATTATAGTGTTTGTGGGTGGGTGGGTGGCTGGCTGCGGTGGTATAATACAACGATTTTTTTATTTATGTGTAAAATGTCACATTATTAATTAATTTGCATAAACATAATATATTAAAAAAATGTTCATACTTGTTTATATTTTTAATATAATTAATTAAATTTTTCACAAAAAAATTATTATTAAATTTTCTTGTCGTGGTGTATTTCGTTTTTTTTTAACTCGTTTCAAATTTAAACATATACACTTCGATTTTACTTTTCTTATGATAATTTTAATAATCTCAAAAAGTACTACTTTATTTATTAGCTTTTTTCAATGTGCTTCCAATATATTTAAAAATTTTTTTTTATTTATTTTTTTATTTTACCGATTTTTTTTTTAATTTTTTATTATTTTTTTTTTTTTTAATTAAATCTATTTTTTGTACTTTTTTTTTTTTTTTATTTTTGAATGAAAAGTTGTATTTATTGTAGGTTGGACACCGATTGACTAAATACATTTCGTTTAAATTTTCTCTTTTTTTTCTTAATTCATCATCAATCCACATTTATAATATCGTTTGCGCATACAATCGAGTAGGTATACTTTATATTTATATGTTTATTTTATACATTTATGTGTGTAGGGTAGAGTGCGGCAATATGTGCGAGATTTTAGTTTATTTTAAACAGAGCTATATTTGTATTATGGATTCTGAATCAAATAGTATTTAGTATGAACACTGTATAAAAAAAATATTTAATGTTGTTACGGCAACGTTAAAATAGACGGCAAAACTGCATATTTATCACCTTTTAACGGAAAATAGTATATTATAATATTTTGGACAATTCTACTATAGAAATTGAGAAAATGTAAATAAAAATTTATCTCCATGAATTTATACTACGAAAACCTATCATAAAACAATTAATATTTCAAATTTTGACCTATTTTTATCTCGGTTTTGTCTTCTATTTGATTTCCGTCTTTTCCGTAATTTTGTAGATGTCTTCACTAAGTTGTTATTAAGTGAATATATTATTTAGTTTGGGACAACGTCCCTAATGCCGTATTTCAATTCAAAAATGCAACATTCACTGCTGCTCCATCAACAATTAGATTTTTAACAATAAATACTAGCATTTAGTCGTTGCATTATGACGTGATTTAAGCGGTTGTGTTATTTATCGAAAAAAAGTATTATAAATAAAATATTTAAATTTAACGAAATTAATAATTAAAAATGTTTTTCAAATATTTTAATCAATATGCGCCTTTGTGTATTATAAGGTATAGCGATCCCACCAATCGATATCATGTTAAAAAATCTTCCAGTTTGAACAATAATATTAATTTAATAATTTATAATGTTGGACAGTATTTTGGTAATTTAATAAATTAACAACTGCAGATTATGATCGTTGCAAACAAAAGAGTAAATTAATTCATAACAATCCGGTGAGTTAAGTTTAAATTCAAAAATGATTACAAATTGGACACTGACACAGAGCAATTGGGTCTATGCTGCCTTAAATGAAATAGCAGTAGGCTGCTAATGAAGGAATTTGTTGAATTTTTGGATTGGAATTCGACATTAGACTACAATGAAGGAGATGAATTTAATTTTATCAATCGGATTTTATTCGGTGGCAAAAATCTAAAAAATTAATGAACAATACAGTGAATATAATTGTCAGGTTTATGCATATGAAACTACGCAATTAGATAGCTACATTGATAAAGTTAATGTGATTTGTGGAATTTCGGTACGTTAAATGCATCTGAAGTTCAGCAAATGTTTGCTTAAAGCTTATTGTTGAACATGTTCTATCGCAAAGACAATTCAATGGTTTCAACGATTCGAACAGGATGATTTTAATATGAACAATGAAGAACAACCGAAAAAGTTTGAAGACACAGAATTGCAAGCATTTCTGGATGAAGATGAATCACAAACTGAAAAACAAATAGCAGAAGCTTTGATGTTGGCACTGAAAATTTTTTCCACTGAACTGCGAACGAAAGTCAAATGGATAACCGAATAAGGACTAGTGAAATTTTGCTTCAAAGTCTTTTTGCCATCGAATTGTGACTGGTTATGAAAAGTGGATTTATTTTGAATATACTAAACCCAAAAAATTATCAATCAAATCGATTTGCAAAGAAAAGAATGCTCTGTGTTTGCTACCGACAACACATGATTAATTTGAAACGCATGCTATGATCGAAAAACGCTTGGCTGGAATTTATTATATTTACCAAATTTGTCTCTTTCCTATTAGCCTTAATTTTCATCGATACAAAAATGTGTAGCTAGAGCTATGGCAATAAATAGTGAATAAAATATTTTGAATCATTCTTTTTACAATAAATAAATGTTTTGGTTTTAAAACTTGTAGTTTTACATACTTTTTAACAATGATCATTTTCAACACATCGTCCGAACTGAACCGTTGAAGTCCAGATAGTGAATAAATTTTACTGGTAAATTTAACGTTAGTAATTTGTAACAATGCTTGACCCATTCTCAACAGTATCCAGCCGCCGTACACCTTATATACATTTAATTATATGTATGTTATATATACAAATGTGTATTACTCTACATTGAACGTAGCGATTGTATTATATATAGTGTTATGAGTATTTTCTGTTTTCAATTTAATGATGTGACTCATTTTATGTTGTTCATTATTATTTTTTGTATACATTTATGTGAATAAATTAAAATCATACCGAAAGAAGTAGTTTTAGTATACAAAGTTCATTGTTTCATCTTTCCTAATCGATCGATCTAACTCTCGATCTATAATGGTATACCATAATACCATATAAAGTAATTATATCATAATTTTTTTTCAAATGTAGTAATATAAAGTTTTTAATTTACTAATAACATCGAATAATATGTCTTTAATTAAATTTAAAAAGCAAACCACTTGATTTTCTATAAATGTAATTTCCACGTTTATATGATTTATAATAATTTGAATGAATGTTGAATTGATTATTATAATATAAATTAATATTTGACATATTTTTTTGATTAACTATTCCGTCAATGCGAACCTCTTACATGTTAAATATTTTCACATTTCAAATTTAAAAACAGCTATATGAAAACAATCGGGTTTTTGAACGAAAGGTACACTGTGGCATATTTGTTTCCGCCAAAGAACATAATGGTTGGAGAAGATAGAATTTTGAATTAGACAAGTTGTACGACCAACCAAATATTGTCAAAACAATCAAAATCAATAGGTCAAGATGGCTTGGACACGTATTACGCATGGGGGACGAGCGTGTGCAGAAAAAACTGTTGAATGGTAATCCAGAAGGTAGAAGGAGAGCCGGAAGAATTAAGGCGAGATGGCTAGATGCAGTAAACTGTGATATAAAGATCCTTAAAATTCGGGATTGGTAGACATTGACTGCGCGTATAGGTCAGGTTGGAGAAGGCTAAAACCACACCTGGGTTAAAATACCATGGAGTAAGTAAGTAAGCAAGTACTTATATAAAAACAAATAGTACCTTGATTATTTAAAATCGCAGAACTTCTCAAATATCCAGATTATATAGAAACATTGTGTATCAAAATATGAGGATTTCCGCTTTCAGTCACATTTTGATTCATGTTTTTATCTCGTCAGTTTGCTGAGATAATGTTAACTTAATGAATCAAAATCCAAGCCAATGGTGATTTATGAAATATTGATCCTTGTCATTACCTATTTCTTTATTCTGTGACCGCATCTCATACTCCACCACGTTTAAAAATCTTGAAATAATTTTAAATAAAACCCTACACTGAAGTGATCATTATTGTACAAATATCTGGTAAAGGCCGGTCTCCGCCAACTGTGGAAATTTACTGATATAATTCCTCATGAAATTCGTATATTTCTGATTAAATCCTGCCTCACTTCTTTATTATTGTGATGTTGTCATGATGCCTTCCGATTCCGCTCGCTGGTCGTATTACCATATACCGAATATTGTATTCCTTGTGTCAGACATATTTATAATTTGTGTTGATATGATCATGTATTTGCCCATGACAATACTATTCTTGGATGCGCGCTGGTTGACTTTTATAATTTCAAATGTCTTCTATTTCTCTTTAAACTTATGTTTCGTTTCGAAGACGTTCAGTCACAGGTTTCAGTGTAAAATTCGCATGGCCTGATGTGTTAATAAAATATAATATGCGTATTTATAATATAATAATAAAAATTTCATTTTGAAAATGCTTCAAAAACTTTACTTACATATTGTACATTATTCTACAGCACACTTCTTTTAAATATGTAGTAGCTGCAATTGCGTTGCGTATAATACAGCTGACTGTTACATCATTTTATATTTTTGTTTATACTCTGTGCGTATTCGATTTTGTATATGGTAATAATAATGAATCACTGATCAACAAACGTTTTATGGTTATATGTGTACAAGAACACAAGAAAACTAAATCAAATTTAATTGTTAGTTGAAAATAAAATATGGAAAATTAATAAATT
Source organism: Bibio marci (assembly GCA_910594885.2). Taxonomy (NCBI): domain Eukaryota; kingdom Metazoa; phylum Arthropoda; class Insecta; order Diptera; family Bibionidae; genus Bibio; species Bibio marci. The sequence goes on along the minus strand of OU343116.1, from coordinate 15,313,194 downwards.
AAGTAAATTAGTAAAATAGTAAAAGCAATTAAATATAATATAGTAATATAGTTAATTCACATGAATAATGCTTACCTATTCAGCAGCCTGTCTCTATTATTATTATTGTTTTATAATTCTATTGATGCGTACACAACACAACGTTCACATATTAAGGGTAAATAAAGTGAAATAGATTTTAAATTTTTATGATAAATTATATTATCAGTTAGAAATTAGAATTTGGAAATATATGCGATGTATAATTTTTTGCAGGCCAAAATATCGTAAATAACAAATTAGTTTTTCGTTCAATCATCTTGTAAATATACTGTGAAATGAAAAATAATGTATTAATTGAATAAAAAGTTATTGTAATATTACCACCACCGCTATTTGCCATATCATTTTAAATTTAAGGTTACCCACATTAATTTATAATTAATTATGTATAACAACGACGATGTGTAAGTTATGCGAGTGTGCCAGAGTTATGATTATAGTGTTATGCGTTGTGCGGCGAGTCGTGGGATTTGTAATATTTCTCTAGGTCACAGCTATGTTTAATAAAACATGATGTCCAAGCAGCTTACACCCGATTCGAATAATTAAACTTCATTATTTTTGTAAATAAAATAATTAATTAATTTGACAACATTTTAGATATGTTTTTTTTTTTTTTTTGTACCTTTCCGAAACAGGTTACCGGAACCAAGAAGTTAATAATTAAGAAGGTGATGATCGCGAAAATAGCTTGAAATTAACAACGAAGTCGACATGCAAGAATGATATTAATGCAGAAGGCTACAATCAAGACTGGTTATATAAGAACGAAAACTAATTCGGGTACACATGCATTTAGCAAATACACAAACCTTGATTACATATTTTCGCTATAGTTTCACAACGCAACAGAAAATAATATAAAATTAACAAATGCAAAAGACTATAATCAAGAATGCCTATAATAAATTAAAAATGATTCCTGCATACCTCATATTAATCTGTACACAAACATTATATAATTTTCTTTATATTTATTTATATCCATTTGCGGATAAAAGGTAAAAATAATATAAGGTTCATGTATTTGCTATTAACATATGCTGGAATCAGTATTCTTTGTAAATAACCGTTCTTAATAATAATATTCTGCATTAATTAATAACATATATATTTTTTCTATAGGTGTTGTGTATTGTGGACCTAGAGTGAATATAATATCATATTTGTGAATTAGCTAAATACAAGTGTTTGCGAATCAGTTTTCGTTGTTATATCTATTCTTTGTTCTGTATTAATAGCGTTCTAGTTTATCAACGTTAAATTCAATAATATTCGCGATAATCGCCTTCTTTATCATTAACTTCTTGTTTATATAATGTACTCCACTCTTTCCAGTGCTTAGACACAAAATATTACTAAATTTGTTCAATATTTTCATTTTTCAACAAAACATTTGTTTGTTTAGCCGTAGCAACAGTTAACTGTGACCAGCAACAAACATTGTATATGATTAAAAATATTATGACTAGCACTAAACATATAACCATAATCACAACTGTAGTGCACAATACTATTTAAATGTATAAAAATTGAATTTGCAATTTTAAAATTTTTTATTATTATGCATTGGCTCCACGCTTAAGTAAAAAGTAAATATTTTATACAAGATTGCATTGATTTTTTAAAAATTATGCAAACAATTTTTTTAAAAGTCAATGCAATCTTGTATATAAAAATTGGTATATTTTTACATGTGACGCAGCGTTCGGCAATCAACTTTATTTACACAAAAAAATTAATTTTTGGTTTTTATTTCAATTCAATTTTGTTTGTTTTATTCGATTTTTTTTCCTATTAATTTTACATAATAAAATATCTTTAAATTTACTTAACGTAATAATATTAAAATGCTGTACTTTCAAGAACATTTTCATTCACCCATTTTTTTTATATTTATTTCTTCTTATTCTATGTAAGTTCAATAAATCAAATAAATTACAAAGAAATTAGAAAAATATGTGTACCATTTTAATTTACCATCAATTTTTACACAATATTTTAACCCTTTTCTATTATTTCTAATGATGTTACACACATTTCTGTATATGAATGCGATTGGTTGGGGATCATAATATAACAAAAATTATAATAAAAATGGTTCCATTGGGTCGGTATAATTTTATGACAATCATTACAATTTGGATGCCATTACCGAATGGATTAAGAAAAGTTTGTTTGTTTTTTATTTTTCAAAAATAATCAATAAATTTTTAGGCGCATGTTAACGGAACGAATCAGCAAAATCAAAGTGGTTTTTTCTTATTTTTAGAAGACACAGTACATTTTTGAATGTATCACTAATTTTTGATACATAATAATGTTAAATATTTTTTTCAAAAAGGATTCTCTCAAAATGGTTGTAGGAGAATACTTTTATTAATCTTCTAAAAATAAGATAAAATCATTGTTATTCTGTTTGTTCGTTCGATTACCATATATGACTTTTACGCCTATCGGGATAAGTAATTTCAAAGTATGTGCGCTTATAATAATTTATTATTAATTTAAATTTACAATACAAACAATTTATGACGTTTTTATTAATTGAAGTGGGAACCCCGGAGGGGGTACTATAGAAATGAATTATTATCTATAAAACATGAGCTTAAAAATATTGAGTTTTTCAAGAAAAACATGAATGTGAAATGAATGAAAATCATTACCTCTTAAAAATTCGAAGAGAGGTTAATGATTTTAAATTGGTTACGTTGTTATAGCAAAAGACGCAAAAAAAATATGTCAAGGTCCGTTCGTCCGGTGGTGAAAGTATATCGCGAAATTTAAAATTTATACTGAAATATATAAAAGACACATAAAATATTTCCAACTAAATTCCACCATTAAGTCTTAAATTACATTTTGGGACTTTCATCACACCATTTTATGATTTTATAACTTTCGCCAAGTTATATTGTAATAAGTAATGTAGTGTTAGTGTATGGAAAGTATATGTAACGGAACACAGTTTAAATATATAGGCTAGGCACATATCGATACGAGTATATATTAATAGTATTCTTAATTTTTAAACTTAAAAGCCTGCATGAATATTTTTGAAGTATTTATCTGCATACATACACATATATACAGGATGTGCACCACAAGTGCAGTGCATTCCTTCAAGGTGATGTATTGTGATACATAAATTTAAGTCGAAAATACTAATTGACACTTTTTAAATTAGCGCTCGGTTTTCGAGATATGGCTCTGAACATTATAAGTTATAATAATTATTTGAATTTATATATAATATATTCTAATCCTATTCTTCACTGTTATTTTGAATTCATTCTTCACATAAATGAACTTTTAGTGATTTCATTTGTATATGTAAATAAGGGAATGTTTCCAATTCCATTCAAACGCGTATTATTGCGGTTAAAAATATGTATTTTAGATACTAAATAACATGCGTAGACCAGTCGACTTATGACGTCCACTAGGCACACAACGTATGCCACATGATCCCATATAAAATACGTATTTTTAACCAATAATATGTGTATGAATGCGTATGTCAAATGGAAACATAGCATATTATAATGCACACATATGAATAGTTACAAACATTTTGCACTAAATTTTCAGTCAGAATTGAAACAATAGAGATAGAAAACATAATAGAATTTTTTCGGAAAATTCTTGCGAATTACATTTTTTAAAATGTTAATTCTATTTACAATTTTCTCCTATTTTAATAATTTCAAAACTTCCATCAAATTTATTACAAATAAAACTATTAAAACAGACAATGAACATATTCATCGCACCATTTTTAATCATAATCATATGTACCTATAAAAACTAGTACAAAGTATGCATAATTAAAATCTATTGTTCAGTAAATAATATATGAAAATTTTATATTTATACACATTATCGTCCGAATATCTCTTATTATATAAAATTACTATCAATAATAATGCGTTTCCATCATCATTTCATTAATTTTATATACAAAATTAAAGGCGAAAAAAAATTTTTATTCTACTATTAACAAAATATTAGTGTGTTGACAAAAAACGAGAAATTCGTCATCTATAAGTTTTGTAATTAATAATAAACAAATGTATGAATTTTAAAATAATAATAACAAATAATTTTTTGAATTAAAGAAAATTAAAAAGTTATCGAAGAAAAAAAAAAAATAAAAAAAAAAGTTAAATATAATTATAATTAATTTTTTGTAATATTATTATGAACGATCTAGAGGTTCACACCATTCTGGATCATCTGGATCTTCATCTTGAAGACCCGATTCAATTGATTCTGTTTCAATATCACTATCAGCAATAGTTTTAATATTTTCATTCATTAATCTTGATTCTTTTGATTTTATTTTATTATTATGCTGATGTTTACTAGTACGATTGTAATCATTTTCTTCAAAATCAAATTCATCATCATCATCATCATCATCATCCTCATCATCATCATCATCAGCATAATCATCATCATCATCATCATCTTGATCGATCTCGTTATCATCTTCATTCTCGTGGCCGCCACCATCATCATCATTATTATTATTCTTATTACTCTTTACATTATTGTTTACATTATCATCGTCATCAGTATGACGCAATACATCATCGTACATATTGCCAGCATTAGCAGCTAAGGCATCCTTAGTTGACAAGTCTTTATCAGTGGATTTATTTTGATGATCTACTGGCATTAGTTTTAACATTTTTTCGTAAATTTCTTCCGATAATGGAAATTCATATGGTTCATATGGTGTAATGATCTGTCAGAAAAAAAAAACTCATATTATTAGTATAATATAAATTTAGATATATTGGGTTGGCAACAAAGTTTTTGCGGTTTTTTAAATGAAAACAAAAGTCAATTATTTGATAAAATTAAATAACTTTATTCAATAATGTATTGTCCATTTTGTTCGATGACCTGTTGCTATCTTATTGTTAATTTCATGATTTCGAACTCATAGAATTTCTGGTCCTTAACATCAAAAAACTGAACCAAGCGCGTTTTAGCATCTTTATCATTATTGAAATATTGAGCATTCAAAAAGTTTTGTAAACTTCGAAATATAGATGGTAATATGATGGTGGAAGGTCTGAACTATATGGAGGATATGATAACACCGCCCGAACCAAGCTCCAAAAAATTTTGATGAGTGACCACATATGTGTGTAGCCTTGCGTTATCATGATGGAACACAACGCCTTTTCGATTTGCTAATTCTGGTCGCTTTTCTTGAACTGCATTGTTCCATTTATTGTTAGTTATCGTATGTACACATCTGAATTGAACATTTAGCTGTAATCCCAACAAACTGATAATATAACGTTTTGATGAATATCTACTTTAGATATTGTTTGGCGCTGGTTCATCTTTCTTGCTCCACGATCTTTTTCGAATGACATTGTTGTCAACAATCCATTTTATCAATCGTTTCGAAAATGAATAATTTTCGTTACGTTTCATAAGCAAATCGCTGATGGATGATGATGCATTTCTTTAAATTGATGACGAATCCATATATCAAGTTTTTTCCGCATCTAAGTTGTTTTAAACGCTTTTATGATACAACGAACATCTCTGCAATCTCACGTATTGTGCTATGATCCGCATCGATAATTGCTTTGATGCATCTTTATGTAAGAAATCTCCAATCAAAATTTTACAAACCATTTTTGACACTGTCGTTCTTTTAAGGCTTTGTCACATCACACACACAGCACATAATTTTTTTGTTTCCTTCGTAGAAAACAAAAAAGTAAAATATGAGGAAAATACTCATTTTGATTTTCCATTTTTCAACAAAAATTAAACAAAAAATACACTACCGATCGACCGAAAATTGTTTACAGAATAATAATTCAATAACAATCAAAAAACATATAGTTTGTCATTTCGAATACAAATTAAAATTCACCAAAAGGCATATATATGTGAAAACCGCACGGACTGTGTGGCCAACCCAATATACAGAAGTATATACACACACACAAACACATATATATATCAAGATGATTTAAATAAGTAAGGTGTTAAACTTCCGTTTACAAAATTGAATGTGACATTATTAGTTTTATTCAATATTATTATTATAAATTGAGATGTCACGCACAATTTAGTAATAAATGCATGCCAATTTGAATATAACACCTTAATTATTTAACACAACTTAATTATATATTAAATACTTCTTTTAGATCAGGAGTATTGCTACGTCTCATTACATCTTCCTTTATTTCATTTGGTTTTCGTAATGAAAGTGTTCGACGTCTTTCACTACGTAAATTATTATTAATTGATACATTATTAGATGATGTTGTCGGATTCATACTATTATTTGATGATGCCATATTAATGCCTATACATAACATATTAAAAAATAAACAAAAACGATAAATTATTAATGTAGACTATCACACCAATTTTACATTTATTAAATAACAATGTAATAAAAATAATCGCTAAAGGAATTTTGAATTAATTAAACGTTAATTTCTTTGAACGCAACATCTATGTATGTGTATTTCTATGTCTATTCTGAACAGACTATAAAAGAAAATAGGCCTAAATAATAATGTAATAATTTACGTACAGCTAAAGTTGTTGAATGGCAATATCAATATCTTTTCACATCGCATGAAGTTGGTACTACTACGCGAAATATATAATTCGGTTAAAAGTGTCGATGTGAATATTGGTGGGCGCGAATGATGCACTACTCATCTATCCTATTTTCATCGGGTAAAGTTACTACTTGGCAACGCGCATAATTCGCTTATATATAAGTGTTAACATCAGTGAAATTCACACAATATCATGAATTTAATATTTTTGTCAGATTATCTTACAAACCAACATTTCTATTCACATCGTGGCCGCAAATGATACAATACCCCACTATGATGTGTAGTGTAACATTCGCTTCGAACGAAATTCGCATCGACACCTGTGGCCAAATTATGTATATCACGTAGTACCAACTACGTGCCATGTGAAACGGATAATATATGTAAACGAAGTAAGAGCTTTGCGAAGTAGTAACTTTGAGCGATATAAATAAAATAAATGAAAATTGTCAGGTTAATTGATCTCCTCTATATAAAAATTATTTGCAGATTTTAATTTTACGGATCAAGGGGCGGAAGTTAATTTACAATTATAATATAATATTTTTGACACCCCAGCATAGAAATTATCATTTTAGAATAGACACCAATTTTTCAATTTCAATTTCTTTCACAAAGAATAAAACGAATATAAGTGACAAAATACGCATACAAAATAAAAATCCAAACCCAAACCCATTTCAAAAAAAAGAAACATTTACAACATTGGAGTCATACATGAATTATTGTCAAATTTATGATAAAAATGTGCATTGGTTTTTGTATGAGTGCATTACAACAACAACAAATTAAATACGAGTAAGTGTGAGCTTCATTTCGGTAAGTATGATGGATGTAGCATATTTTTCAAAGTCAGTTGCACTGGTTGCGTATAGTGGATACGAATTTTCAGAATAGTCATTTGTAAGTTGAACGTATGATTAACGACCAACTTCGGGAAAACAAACAATTATGAAGTCTCCAAACACGACCACGGATCGGATATGATAAACCGCAACGACTCAAGTAACAAAAAAAAGACAACTTGCAACATGTAGTGTTAAAACTTTATTGCGACAGGTGCTTTAAGAACATCTGCATATACTAAAAAAGCTTGATATAAGAATCTAAGAAGCTGGTCCGAAAAAAAATTACTAAAAGGAAAAGGATACACATTTTACTACAGCGACTTAATGATTGTTAGGATCCGGTTTTGTAGTTTATGGTGAAGCAAGTGATTCAGTAATTGTTCTTAATCCGATTGATGAACGCAAGTGTATCCGATTTGTGTAAGAATAAATTTTTCAATTTGACTTTAACTACTTAAGAATATTGTCTTGACTGCACGGAAACACCTAAAGTTTTGCCAAATTAATGTCCTACTTCGAAAACAAAAACCTTTGTTTGAAATTTTTTTTTGTCATTTGTGTCAGACCTTGTGAAATAATTGGGTACTGGTTTTAAAATTTAATTTCACCTGACAACGATCTCCAAAGTGTAATTTGACCTTGGAATGCATGATCGATAGTAAAATTCCCCTTTTTCTGAATGTAGTCAAAAATAGTGATTGCCATTGTAAAAAAAAAAGGTTTCGCTTTCAAATAACTTAGAAGGTAAAGGTCAGTCATATTCAAGGTCATCGTCAGATGTAACATTCTCCGCTCTTTCTGAATCGACGGTCAAAAATAGGGGTTGCCATTAGAAAAAATGGTATTGACCATTAAAATGGGGCACCCGGTATAAATCTAGTTAGGCTAGTGTTACGAGTCTGAATTTCAGCCATTAATAACATACAACCTGTAAGGACAAAATGGGCAATTGAAAGACTTGAACAGGCGACGGTGGTTTTAGATAATCAAATCAAACGGCGAAAATGGAAATGGACAAGACATTTGGGGAGCAAAAACATGTTGGACATAATAAGGAAATTCGATTAAGGCGTGTACAATACGCAGAGCTGTGTTTGTACGAATCGATGGACTCAAAATAGATCAAAATGACGTTGTTTAATTGATGTTATATGATCCCTAAAGGAATAACAACTATTAATGATAATGAGCATAATGAACGAAGTATCACTGTATTATATCAGCGACGGGATTTTATACAGAACCTACATTTTAAGGCATAGTATACTGACAGTTTTGATGCCGCACAACTGATCTATGAGTAAGAAAGACATGAAAATTATGTGGTGGCTTCCAGTGTACCTACCGTATGATAAATTGAATCTATTCTCTGGGTCAGGCGTGCGAGGTAAAAGTATACGGGGCAGCAGCTGTCTTCAGAGTGATTTATAAATTTTTAAAATGAAAAAATTGCGTTTGCTTGTGAAAATGACAAACATTGTTTAAACTATTTCATCTATATGTTAAATTACATACCAGTGTCACAGTTTTCCGCATCTAACGGCAATAATGATGTTGATGGTGCAGCCGGTGAAGGTATCGACTAAAAAAAAATAAAAAGCAAAACATTAAACAATGAATTTTCATAGTGTAATAAAAAAAATATGGATAAATTAGAAAATTACTTCTTGATCACCACCACAAGCACTCGGTGTATTAGGAGCCGATGATGCTGGATCTGGTGTATTGGCACCGCTTGACTCTGCTAAACTATCAATACGACGATTTGCACGTGATCGAGTACTCCAAGGAAATTTTAAAAATGTTGAAAATTTCTTACGCTCTTCAGCTAGCGCACGTTCATGTCGTGATTGAATAGCTTCTTGTGAAATATCTTCTTCTAAATTTTCATTTTTCTTTTTCATAAAAAAATTAATTAGTATAGAAAAAAAAAGGATATGTTAGCAAATATTTCAGTATAAATACAGTAGAAGTACGCTAACGTGACCCAATTCAACGAACGTGGTCATACCCGATGTCAAACGAATGGTTCATATTATCGAATGCTATATACTATCTGAAGGATTTACTATATAGTAAATTAAGTCAGGACAGCACATGATTAAACACATAATACAATACATTAATGTACGTAAAATTATATGAACTAATAAAATATAACAACGAATGGTTAATAATAAATCACACTTTTGTACCGGTCATTTGAACGGCAACGGTAATATTTTGGCTTTTATCACATTAACAGCATTTAATATTACCGATTTTTCACGCTAGCAATCGTCTACTGTCTTAAAAAACTCACTTCATCAATTTGACTAGTATTTATATCTTTAATGTTATCATCTAATTCTGCATCGTCCATAAATCTCCATCTGTAAAATGACATGAAAACTATATGTTAAGCTAGAATATTTTGATAGATTTAGGATTGATTTAATCGAATAAAATTTTTTGGATATAAACTGAAAAATTAATGATTTATAGAAAAAAGTGGAATAATAAAATACAGGGTGTTGGTCGGTAATGGTTACTATTACTTTGTTTCGTCGCCATTCCGCATTATTGACAGTTCATATTTGGCAATTGTCAAACATAGACGTGAAAAAATACTCAATAAACAGTGTCTTATTGTTGTGACGACTAAAAAAAATTACTTGAAATTTTGAGAGAAGAAATAATGTGCAATCAAAACCCACTATTTATCGTTTAGTAAAAAGAAGAAAGAATGAAAATATTCAAAAGGACAAAATATTTGGGGAAAAATTGTGATAAATGATCGCAATAATTGCATTTAATAAAATATCAATCATTTTTACAAAATATATGTGATTTTTCAATAAAAACCCAGTGCTTTCATAGGAATAAATCTTTTATTAATTTTCACTTATGGTTAATTAAACTTTATAATGTAAAAATAGAAATAACATGACAAATTAATATTCAGTTTATCTTAAAAAAAATCATCATAATCATTGAAAACAAAAACTAAGAGGTATATTCTTAAATTAATTGTACTTACTTGGGTGTTGGTATTTCTTTGTATGGTAAAACTTCAACTCGTGTAGCAGCTGCCACACTATACGGAATAACTATGTTATGAATATCATAGGAATTTTTGTTTTTTTTATCGGAACATCCATACGCATACCTAAAAAAATGTACAAATACAAATTAATAGAAATTTATTAAAATAATAAAAAATATATGGTAGTTATACACTACAAAGGTAAACCTATTCGAACCTGCATACTACTAATGAATATGTAAGAGACTCTTGACAAATAACCACAACGATGTCGGCATAAAATTTATAAACGCTTTGGATAAATATTATCTGTTCATTGCTTTAACTTACCAACAAGAATAAAATAAATAAATAAATAATAGCATAATGTATTTTAGAGTGAATGCTCAGTCGATAATACACATTCATTTGATATTTTGAGTGCGTCATATAATCAATAAATTAATAAATCAAGAAGGCGATAATCGTGAAAATTATTGGAATTAACAACGAAGTTGATAAGCAAAAATGTTATTAATACAGAAGGCTTTTTAATCAAGAATGGCTATAACAATGAAAACTGATTCTACCATTGTTAATAGCAAATACATGAACCTAATATTATTTTTACTATTGGCACAGTACAAATAGTTTACGCATACAGTATGGCCACAATTCAAAATAATGTCCGAGAATCTGTAAGTGGCCAATACATAGATATGCTATGTCTTCACTTGATAAAATTTATAGTTCATAAAGTAATTCTGAATAATGTTTATTAAGTGAAGACTCAAACTTTATCGTAGAAATGTCAATCGCTTTAACTTTATAGTATATAATCTTTATTCTTCGGATAGATAATGGATTCGCTGTTGGAAGACGTCCCATTATGGGGTTGCCGTAAAGAAAAAGTCTATGCAACAGATTAATTCACGGTTGTGTTTATTTGTGGACAACTCTGTAACCACTTTAGACCCAATGTTATAGCTCAAAGGGAAACTTATGAATGTGGTACTTAAAATGAAGAAAAAATTTCGTCATGACTTACGCTTGAATAAACTTTCAAATAGAAAAATTGTGTTTAACGATTTGTCAACATTCCTATAAGTATTTGGATAACCAAAATTTGTATTTTAACGTTAAATTTAAGGTTTCGGTATGCTAATGATAAAAGTGTATCAAAAAATCGGTTATTGAAATATTGAAACCAGACAAACCTTTCGTGTAACTTTGTATCGAAGTCGGCCAAATGATACTTTTGACTCAAAATAATCCACTTATTCCCAAATTACAATTAAACAAAACGAAATGAAATATTATCTCAATATTTATTTTTCCGAGTGATAAAATATTGCCTAAGATTGTTTTCGCAATAACGAAAATTAAATTTTGACTTGTGGAATTAAGTATTGTCACACATTTATTGTCGATTGAGTTTTAAAAATAAATACTGGGGCTAATTTTCGAAGGAGTAACGATTCAGCATCTAAATTCAGAACAATGTTATGAACCCAAATATTAAACTATCGACAATGTATGCAGAGTATACAAACTAACAGGTTTACTTTAGAAGCGTTTTCTTTTACTTACTTGTCATATTTATAATTACTATTACTACTACTGCCTGCAATCGGTGAGGTGTTCTTACTATCCGATAATATAGTATGTGTGCCACTACTATTTTCAAATAACTCATGATGTAAACCAGTTGTTTCAGAACCTGATGTGGACGGTGTTGCCAGACTTGATTTTACTTTTGATAGTTTACGAAATTTATTATTTTTTATTAAATGTGCGTACTTTCTATATTTTTGACGACTTTTTGCTTTTTTTAATTCTGTAATTATAAAATAAAACCATTATTGTTATTGATAAAATCATTTTTAACTGCAGACTCAAAATAAAATAAAAATTAATAATTACTGCTTGCTACTAAACTATATTTCTTTGGATATTTTTTTCTCGGTTCTATTAAATTTTGTGATCGAAATTGATTATACTGAAAATTTTTATTATCACTACTTTCAACGGTTAATTTTTGTTGTGCTAGAGATGGTGTTCCCTTTAAGGCTACTTTCGTTGTAGATCGAATAGAGTGATTTTGCCATTCTGGTAATCTCATCACAGCTTCAAAATGAATGCTTTGTGGTACATCTAAAAAAAAAGAAATAATTTATTTTAATTATTGTATTATATAGTACAAGCACTAACCAAACCAAATTATGCTTTGCTATTAAATATACTATAAATTAATCCTTAAATACATTGTGAGCTATAAATTTAAATTGGTAGTAAGAATTAAAATAGCCTATCGTTTTTTGAATGCGGTAATAAATACGCTAAGAAATGTTGGTGGTCAAAATGTGTTTTCAAAAAATTATTATTCGTTGATTTCTCAAAAACCATCGAATAGTTATTTATGTAATGTAATTGTTGGCGATAGTGATAACCGCACTGATTGTTTGTTCAGGTTTGATAAATTCACAATACGTTCCAGCAAATAATCAGTAAAACCTTATTCGATGGTTGGCTGGTGTAGGCATAAACCTAGCTGTTTAGATATTCCCACAAAAAGAAGTTCGGGACTGATAAATCCGAGAACCGTGTGGGTCAATCGACATCACCATTTCTTGAGATAATTTGTCGTGGAAACAAATCTCTCAGTAACTTCATTGTAACATTAGCTGCATGTTACACTGTCTTGTTGGCAGTTATCAATCATGTTACGATAATGTTCCACAGTCACAGTAACCGTAACGCCACGTGCTTCTGCAAATTGTGACAATGATACCTTTATACCACCACAGCACACCATTATTATAATTTTTTCATGAAAATTATGGTTGTAGCTGTGTACGGCATATATACGGCGTTGTAAATGGTCTTGTGGAAGAAGCTCTTGTGTCAATTTATATGGATACAAATGAAAATCTTTATGCAACTCAAAATTGCAATATTTTTAGCTGACCTGCTTATACGTTGTGGCCCACGCTAGTGCTTATCTGCTACAGAGCCGCTTTAAGCAACATCTTTCACTAAACGATAAATAGTGGGCATATTATTATAATAAAGTAGTAAATCTTCCCAGCAAACACCATGTATTATTATAATAGTTTAGCGGTTACTTAATTTATCCAATTGTTACGGATATTCGATTGTGACACTAACGGACTATGCAAGTCCAATTATTATAAAGTTAAATTTTTTTCAAATAATGCGAAAATTAAACGAAAGTTCAGTCAGTGTTATCGATACCTATAAAGGAACCGAAATAATGAGAAAATGTATGTGGTATTCAGCTAGAGGAGAATTTGTAAGTAAAGTGGCTGAACACAATCCCAAGTGTTTAACTAGTTTCCAATCTTTATTTAATTCAGCTAGGGTTGAAAATTATTTGACTGGATTTAAAAAAGTACTGCAAGAAAATGAATGTAATGAATGTCATGATTACAAGTAACTGGTATTTGATGAGAGCTGAAAGGAGTGGCATTATGAGCTGTTGAAATCGAACAAAATAATCAATAATGAGTGAACTTTACTGTTATTACAACAACAACACAATTTAAACAGAGTATTGAAAACAAAACACTACCAGATTATGTCAAAAGACAGGATAATGGATTTTCAAAATGATAATGCTCGACATGTCACAAGAATCAGCAAACATTAAAAACATTTCGTTGGCATGTATTACCACAGTCGTATTCACAAGACTTGCTCCTTATGACAACTGTAATTTTTTTCGATCTTCAGCAGCATTTCGCAAGCTATTAGGACGAAGAACAAGTGGATCGATGGTTAGGTTATTTGGAAACCTTGCCTACATACAATTAAATTAAATTATAAGGAAATTCTAGGTTACCGTCAACAATATAAAAGTATTCCTTATTTTATGTGGTCATATCAAATAAGGTGGGGGTGTAAAATGGTTTTAATTTTGGTAGAGTGATTATGCGCGTACCAAAACTAAATTTTAATATATGCTACTATTTTAGTTGGTGATTGATACGATTAATAAGTAACATTTAAAACTGTTTCATACTGACAAAAAAAAAACAGATGGTGTGAAATCATACCAAATTAGTTAGTAAAAATAATTTTGCATGACGGTGCGATACCGGTACTAGACTATTGCACATTTTAAATATTTAGTAAATTTTGTAATAAAAAGTTAAATTATAAACAAATCATTAAAATAAAATAATAACATTGTGATTTAGTTATTTACTTACCGTCTGAAAAACTGATACTCGGATGAAAACATGAATCTAATAGCGCAACGCGTTCTTGAATTGACATCATTTCAGGTAAATATCGTGGTGCAGTTGGATCTTGCCTTCCAGTACATAATGCACACGGATGAAACGGCCATTGACATCCACATTTCACAGTACTAACATATATTAACATATAAAAGGGAGCATATAAATAAAATAAACATAAAACAATATAGTAGTCAATAATATACCTTGGACGTGCAGCCTTTTTTGAAACGGTATGTAGATTTGTTGTTTGAAGTAGTCTTCGCTTACGAAACGAAGATCTTTGAAATGGTCTGGTTCTACATGCAGAACCTTCATGCTGTTGCTGATATTGTTGTTCATATGCACCATTTGGTGGAACAATTGTTACTGGAGGTACATTTGTTTTAGATGTGTCTGGTAAAATACCACTATATCCATTTACTGATGGTGGTTGTTCTAATTGTAGCTGCTGATCATTTAATATTGAGTGAAAATCAGCAAATGTCACTGTTCCTTTATTCTTTTTTATTTGACGATTTAATTCATTTTGTTGTCGTATTTTAAACTCTAAATCAGATATTTGAGATAATAACCAATTCCAACGCGAAGCAATACTAGATCGATCACGAGCCCATCGCCAAGCTGCACGTTTTGCACTATATAAATATGAAATTAGGGAAAAAAATTTAAATATTATTACTAATTATAAGTTTTCGTTTTCTTATAAAATGTTTAATGTTTTAGAAATAAATCACGATGTTCATTTTGGCATTGCATTTCTTATCAATTCTATTAAATAAATTCTTATCTGATGGTTGTTTTTACTAATCTATGGGAAAAATCATTTCCGATTTGCAAAAGTGGTGGTAAAAATGATATAAAAAAGTATCGTCAGATCTCTAAGCTTTCATGTATTCCGAAAATTTTTAAAAGTTTAATTACTGATGTTGTTGTATACAAAGCTAGGCCTATTATATCTGCTGAACAACTTGGGTGTGGTAGATCCACTACAACTAATTTACTTAATTTTATGTCGTACTGCTTTGGGGTATTCAATGTCAGGGCACAGGTTAATTGTGTCTTTACGGATTTTAGTAAGACGTTTGACAAGCTACACTACTTCAAAAAAATTATCAAAGATTGAATTTATTAATAATATTGTTTCACGAATCGCATCTTATTTAACTGGTCATTTGTGTTCTGTATTGTTTGATGGTTAATTCTTTTAATGTCACATCTTACGCAGTATTCAAAGCTAGGTTGGAATCGGTTCAGAGAATATTTTTGACATTTGCACAGAGAACTATACCTTGATCTGATCCGTTAAAATTGCATAGTTATGATCAAAGGTTTACACACCTGTTGAATATGCCTACTCTTAAACGATACAGGGAATTTATTGGTTCATCTTTCATATGTAAATTGTTAAATTTATTCTGAAAGCTCATCGAATTTGTGTAAATGTTGGAAATGCTAAATACAGTGTTAAGGGGTGAGCGTTAATGTGGCTAAAACAAAATTCGGTAAGGATGACCTCTCTAACGATTTTTCCATCCCTCTCCTTAATTAAATGATGTGCCGCTAAACTGCAATTACTCCATTTAACACTTCGTGTATTCTCCCATAAATACTGGCAAATCAATACGAATGTGAATAAAATCAGTGGTGTATAAAAAAAATTTGTATTTTTACACAATAAACTCGAGAACAAGAAGGTAATAGGCAAATGTGCCATGTCTAAAATTGACATTACGATCTATGTATTTAATTGATAATATTATATAATTATTTTGAGATGATAAAACTTACATTGATAATGACTGTTGTATTTGATTATTATATATAAGCATTTCATCAGCTGATTCAGCACCCGAACTACTAGCAGTTACATCTGAATCATATGCGTTTTCAATTGTTTTTAATTCTGTAAAGAGTAAACCAGATATACGTTCTAATTCTTTTGTTGAATTAACATCGAATGTTGGAATTAATTGTTTAGCTGTTGAAAGTGAATTTTTTTTTGAATAATTAGTTAAATGTTCATTTGATGTTAACTTTTTTGTTCCTATTGATGTTTCTGAATTATTTATTTGTGTAGGTTGAGGTTGACGTAACGGTTGACTTGGCGGTAATGACGATTGTTGATTGGTTGCAACTTGATCAATACGTTTTATTAAACCTCTCATAGTATGTGCAGCGCATTGTTTTTGTTTATCCATTTGTAATTGTGTTATTGGCGTCATAGTATTTATTGATTTACATTCACGATCTTTAACTTTTAGAAATTGTTGCGTGTATTCAAATAAACCATTAATTTCTTCATTTATATGATATCCCATATAACGTGATTGTAGTTTTCGTAAGCGTCTCAGTAAAAATTCACATTTTTTATGCATTTGTTGTGTATATTTATCGATTTCAGTTCGTAATTCTTTTGTAAAATTTTTACGCTTTTGATTTTCTCTTTTTTCAGTGTCATCACCATCTGCATCATCATCGTCATCATCATCATCAATATGATCACCATCATTATTATTATCATCATTATTACCATTATCGGCACTGCCATCATTAACATTGTTTAAATTGTTATTATTACGAACAATACCATTATCAGTATTACCACTATTACCAACAGCATCACCCTTTTTAACTTGCTGTTGCATTGTATCATCATCTAATCCAATGTTCATACAATCAACATAATTAAATATATTTAGTCCACTAGGTAATTCACATAAATTATCATTGGTGCTACCAACCTGTACAGTTTCAAAATTTTTAAATACCTGGAAAAGTTCAATATCACTTGTTGACGCTAATTCACCAAGCATTTGTTCCATTTCGGCATTATCTTTTAAAAAATCTTTTTGTAATCCCATGTTATTATTATTATTATTATTATTATTATTTTGTTTATTACAAGTTTTGTTGCTATTATTATTATTATCGTTATTATTATTATTATTATTATTACTGTTATTATTATTATTATTAATATTATTATTACTATTATTATTATTATTACTAATATTATTATTACTGTTATTATTATTACTATTATTATTATTACTGTTATTATTATTACTATTATTATTATAATTACTATTATTATTATTATTATTATTATTATTATTATTATTATTATTATTGTTATTATTATTATTATTACTATTATTACTATTATTATTATTACTATTATTATTACTATTATTATTATTACTATTATTACAATTATTATTAATATTATTATTATTATTATTACTATTATTATTATTATTATCGTTGGTAAATGTATTACTTTCTGAACATATTATATTATCAATATTGGTTTGAATTTCTATAGATTCTAGTATTCTATCTTGCGGTGGTAATGGTACCGATGAAAATGTTGGTTCCGTTGATGATAATGCTGATGCTGAATTAATTTTCGATAATTGGTTAGAATTGTCGGTAATATTTTGATTTTCCTGCTCCATGTGCATAACAGCATATGAGTCGTTGCTTGACACATTCAAATACAACTTTTGATCGATTGCTTGTTGAAACTTATTTCCTATAATTAGTTCAAAAGTTGTTTAATATCAAATAAATAATTTTTCGTTAGTGCAATTGTTTTCGTAAGTATTTCGTATTTCATCAATGTGTATTTCATGCTCACCTTGTTTTTTTTCAGATTCTCTTTCTTCTCCGCTTAATGATCTTTGGATGGCTAATGCTGCTGCTGATGCAGTATTATTAAATTTTGAATGACAACGTATTGGCTCTGTTAGAGCTGGGGTCATTGCGGCCGCATTTGAACCTAGAGAATCAAAACGTTATATAACCCCACTTTAGTTATAGTTCTTTTAAATTATAAAAAAAAAAAAAACTGATATTTTTATATATTATAACAATTCTATTCTATATTCTTGAAATATGATTACCAATAGTATCAAAATGAATAAATTAACTTTACCAATGCGGATGGTTTTGATAAGTTTTTAGTAAATATTTAAAACACTTTTATTTTGTTACTTGAACTATATAATTTCAGTTGTTTGTTTTAATATATTGAATTTGTTATTCTTGTTTTTATATTTGTTATTTAGCTTCTGATAACAATATTATTTTTACCATTTGTTGTATTCGGAAATTTATTACTTCTTTGCAATTATCCAATTATAACATATATTTCAAATATTTATTGTTGTTTCACTAAAATGAAAAAGGTTTTATATTTTGTAAATATACTTTGAATATATTAATTTGCACTTTAATAATTTATTTTAAAATTATAACAGACATAAATATAAGCAATTATAATAGTAATTGAAATCTATTTATAGAAAAGAGCTCAAAAAATGTGTTAAACTGTCCCAAAATGTAAAATTTTTGATTTTGGAGAAAACGCTGTAGATTTTATTAAGCGACAAATTGACTACGTTTTACGTTTACTTTGGAAACGTGTTTTTGTATGTAATCTGTTATTGGATTTATAATTCCGATCTAATAGCTAACACAAGGATTTATAGTTTTGTAATTTTAGTAATACATTCAAACATGGTCCAATAACAGCTCCTGACCCAGTTTTTTAAATATTTATCATGTCGATACGCATTTCGATATTTCACAATTTCAATAGCTTCTTTAATTATTTTACTCACATCATCAACAATAAATTATATAATAAAAAAAATAAAAAAAAAAGATGAAAGTGTTTGAAGCGCCTCTTTTTTTTTTTTTTATACGTCACATCATTTTGCGCTAAAAATTATTATAAATTATTTATTTCTTTTTAATATAAAAAAATTTATATTTTTTAAAACTTTATAATTAGAATCATTGGAGTTTGTTTTTTTTTTTTTCTTTTTAGTTAGATCAACGTAAAATTATGAGGTAAAATCGGTAAGATCTAAAACTAGAATCCACACATAAATTTTAAAAACATTAATGAATCATTCGTAATGTAAATAATACACATGTTACACCACAATTTCTTCTTTTTCGTTCTTGCATTAAATAATATAAAAAATTACAGCATTTGTGCCTTATCAAAAACGAGTAAACGATCATCAGAATAAATTTCCGTTTTGTAATTAAATACATATTAAATATATTTTGTTACAAAGCGTAAAAAGTATTTTTAGCAATTATTTAAATTAGAAAAAAAAAGCACAAAAATTTATTTCTTTCTCCTCAAATTTTATTCGGACATATTTTGATACGAATGAATATGTCAAGAGAAAAATGTGTTTTTTAATTTGAAGAGAAATAACTAATTTTGACGCTATTTTTTTAATTTAAATATTTACTAAAAATAATTTTTTATGGTTTTTATTCATAGTTTTGTAATAAAATATTCGTAATTGGTGTTTAATTGCAAAAAGTAAATTTATTCGTATCGGTTACTGGTTTTTTGTTGGGGGCTTATGCTTACCTCGTCTCTATGATTATCAATTGTTGTAGACATATTTAAAACTATTTAATTTTATAGGTTTTTTTAATTTTATAAGTTTTATTTTCAGATAAAATTTAATAAAAATACTAAAATCTCACTACATGCAGACTACTTTATTATTTTTATAAAATATAAAACTTAAACACTACTTTATCTGCATTTGATTTACGTAAAACTGAATTCCCGAATCGCTTCGCTTCGCTTTCCTGTTAAATTGTCAAACAATTTATTACTATAACCCAATTCAGAATTGAAATTTAAATAGCCTACTATGTTTGTATGTTGCTGTTGAGTATCTTGGCATTTATTAGTGGGCGTAGTAAAATCAGTTTGTACAAATGAATGAAATTACTAATATTGCTGACAATATTATAGTAAATAATAATTTTGGTTATATTATTATTTAATTTTCTTATTATTTATTTAATTATTAATTT
Source organism: Bibio marci (assembly GCA_910594885.2). Taxonomy (NCBI): domain Eukaryota; kingdom Metazoa; phylum Arthropoda; class Insecta; order Diptera; family Bibionidae; genus Bibio; species Bibio marci. The sequence continues at coordinate 15,292,565 of OU343116.1, read as the reverse complement.
TCTTATTATTTAAATTTAAAAGAATATAAGCAAATATTAGTGAATAATAAAACCTTTAACTGATAATGAAATTTCAATTCTGAATTCGGTATTTTGTCGCAGACATGTTCTGGAAAAAGAGAATTCGGTGTGGTGAGTGAACTGTTGGGTGCATGGCAAATCCATACGATTGAATTAAAGAATAAAGAGACAAAAACAAATCACAAAACAGATAAAGAAAGTATACGTTACGGTAGAAATATGAAAAAAATAATAATAATTTGATTTATTTACACAATTAACGCCTTTCAAATCTTTTAATTAAATTTTTTATTTATTTTATATTTAAAAACAAAACACGCTAAAAAAATAAAAAAGAAATAATTTATTTTTTTTATTATCAAAATCAAAATAAAGGAAAGTTCAGTTCCAGAAGTACACCAATAAAAGAACAATTGACAATATGGGTGCTGGCTTTTTGGGAATGTGCACTGTGAAAGCAGCGGTAGAATGACGCGTTGCTTGTGTTTGGTATGTTGTCAAAATTTACGCTTGAGCCGGCGTCACACGACTAGCGCAATTGACAAATTTTTGTCATTGCAGTGAATTTTTAAATTTTCGAAATTTGCAATTGTAAATACAATATCGTTTTATTTTTTATTTATAGTATTGAAAAATAGGAATTTATGGAGAGTTGATAAAATAATTGAAAGAAAAAAATTAATATATAATTCGAATGCGGATGGAAAAATTAATATTACAATTTATAACGTATGAACAAAACTTAAAACAATTAAAATACATACAATTGATGCATATTATAAGTGTATGATTTTTGTTTTGATTACATTGTAACTTGCTTGTAGGGTTAAAAAGCTTAAAGCTTATTTGTCTCAATATTGTCACACAGCATCACAAAAAATGCATTTTTATTAAAGGTTATGTTTATTTGTAAATCTTATATTGTTTATTCACATATTGATTGGCTGTCCCTTTTTTTTCCAATTTAAAATAAATAAATGCAAAAATGCGCCTTTTTTTGGTAATTATAGGGTGGTTACGAGATACTGAATATTGATCCTTTGTATTTGAAAGGAAACCTTTAAGATATATGATAATGATTCTTTTAAAAATAATCCTCCATTACATTTACTCAAAAATTGTAGAGCACTTATCCGCAAAGGAAGAGATAAATTGGGATCGTGTAATGATTGGGTGACGGCAAAGTATCACTATTAAACCCATTCCATATTCTGAAATTCATTAAGAAAGCGGGACTAAAGTGAGAACTCTGGAGGATGGAAAAAGCACCATTCAAGGAGTCTAGTAGGTGGTATACAATAGATCTTTAAGGTCGCAGTTTAATCTTAATTAAAATTAATGCCAGACTAGAATTAAAAATACAGACACGCCTACATATGTATTAGCTTGAACATGAGTACCCCATTCTGAAGTTGATTTTCGGAAATAAAACGATTTAATAATCGTAGAAGTACGATAAAATATCTCAATTTCAGACTTGCGATAATTAATAATTCGTATAGTTATTTCAGTGGTACTTACTACTTACTTTGTAATCTATAATTTCAATATCAGCATACTATTCGGAATTGATACATTCAAATTGCAAATATGTTTCGTAAAAGCATAGGCATAGACGCAGCCGCAACAACACTAAGGATTGAAAATTTGTATTTTTAATCTGACGTTATATATGTATTAAATTTATTACAATTAATCGTGTTTGACGTCATATTTGATTATGAGTTGCTATAGATACATCAAAATTTTCCATTCGGTTTAAATAATCATATTATGCACGGATATTTTCGTACACATCTATGTCTTCCAATCCAATATACAATACATCTACAATAGTTGAATTTAGAAAATGATATTGTGGTTTAGATATTCAAATAGATCGAATAATGAAGTCATACCACATATATCTCATATACGAGTAGATATATGTATGTAAGCGTTAGCATAACATTCGAGTTTACATTCCAAATTTACAGAGTTTATTTATTTATGTATTTGTGTATAGATTTACATTTGGCTATTTTCCTTATGCTGTTGTTATTATTTATTTATAGTCAAAATTTGTATTTGGCATTGCCATCCGCAACTGTCTATAATATTCAGGTATTTCGTACACAAACTAATATGGGCAACTGCAATTAAATGCCACCGATAAACCAGATACTAAGAAAAGAAAAAAGAAATAAAATTAAAATATTAAAAAATTTCGTTCTTCAAAGAATATTCTGCAGTTCCGCATACAATAAACTATAGAATTTAAATGAACACTTACAATGTTGTTGATTTTTTGAGTAAACTTCTGTATTTAAACTTCCAGCCAAATAACAATGACAATTAATATATGTATTTTCAATTTCTTTAATTTGTGATGTACTTGTCGTATCCATCATACTATTATCACCATTACCATTATCGGTACAATCGCCATATGGTAATGTTATGCTACTGCAATCCACCTCTTCCGATTCCTTAATTGCACACATATTATCCCATTCAAATCGTACAACACTTATTAAATTTAATAATTGATCAATACCAACACGAATTGTTGTATAGCTGTCACTCTGAAAACAATGATCATAAATTGTTTTTATAAATGAATTATGAACGGCAATCATTTCCATTAAATTTTCAGAATTTTTAATTTTTTCATCAAGTTGTGGTGCCATTGATTGTAATATTTGTGTCATTAAGTGGCTATGAATACATTGTATCGAATATAATAGCCAATTACGTAACAATGCTAAGCGTTTCATTAAAAAATCATTAAATGTTAATTCAACATATGGTAAACGTTTTTTCCATGATTTAGTAAATTTTAAATTTTCCAATGTCCATAAACCCCATTTAATTTTTAATAAGAATCTAAAAACTGTAAAAAGAAAAGATTGTATTATATAAAAATTTGTTTTTAAAATAATTATAAATTATCAGATGCATATTTGAATAGAAATACTACCAGGGCCAGAGCCAGATATTCTAGGCTGTTCAATTTCTGAAACGTTTAAGTTCATTCCGTTTAAGATCATTCCAAATGCAAATTTAAAAACAATGTTATTGTGTCGAAGCGCAGATTGTAGGTGTACTGCATTCGCACTTGTCTAACGATTTTCAAATTTTTAATAAGTTTTAGAAATGCGAATTAATTTGAAAAAATTTGTCATCACAAATTTTTAAGTGAATTTGAACAAAGCTACTATTGAATTTCTATAGACCACCTTCGGGTCAGATTTTATACTGGGCTTCGACCTCAACCAACAGGTCACATTTTTTCTATCCTTTGTATTCCACTTCAAGGATTCAATTGACACACTCCATTTCAAACTATGTCCGTTCGCCGTTTAACTTGAATATCAATTCTTGTTGCATTGCACTTTGTTTATAGCCGGTCATCATTATTACCAATTGTTCCATGTAATCAAACACGAAGGGTACTTAGCCAAAAACTTATCAACAGAATGTGATCACAGAGTTGTCCCTTTATGCTAACGCATATGCTACTTCGCTTTTAGTATTAGCATAGTGAATACATATTTCAATAAAATTAAATTAAATAATTGGCATACAATTAATTGAATATATTTGTTAGCTGAAGTTAAACAATATTACATGCGATCTCACACATATATGGCGCATTTAAAGTAGCTTATCCGCAGTTTGGAAGGAACAGCGATTGTTTACTTTGGGCATCAGCAATTAGGCGTTATGAAAATGACAATACTGAATTGAACAATCATCTCTCTGTAAATTTGTCGCATGGAATGGGTTATATGCAAAGTTATTCGTTAATGATATAACTTTAGATATACTATATAGGTGTCTCGTTTGTGTTATTTAAAGTTAGTCACTTGATTTACATTGGTATCTTGTCTCTTGTGACTTTTTTCTATCTCTGTTATAATAGATATATAAACTTTGTTATCCCGCTGGACAAATTGTCTCTGCGCCGTGTAGACATTATTGCTATATATAGAGACATTTAGTCTAGCATCTCTGTGTGTGTAGCTCTGTAGCATCCGCAGTACACAAATGTCATTATATATCATTTCATATAACGAAATAAATTTAAAAAATTACCATCATTATATTCCTTTAAATTTTTTTCACTAATAACATTCGATAAACTATCATCAACTAAATAATTAATTTTAATTCCATCTATGGCTTCCAGTGTCTATAAGTAAATAATTATTGAATAAATTTTAAAAGTTATAATAAAAACAGAAAATGAATAAATTCAATTCTTACATATTTTGATTTTGAACAACTTGATGAAGTAATTTCAATACTAAATAATGATGACATATCTGGATTTCTTGAGCACAATATTCCATCTAATTGTACAGTTAATAAATACGGATTTGCCCAACTATCATTATCATTTGATTCAATCTATAACGTTTAGTATAAATTATATATTAATTCTATATATTTTTAATACATAAAAAAACATATATGGTATTGTCTCTGATCAGTAGATCCTTCCATGAGTTCGATTAATTTTGTATCATTTGCATACTATTCTGCCATAACTAGTTATCGAAAATACTATATAGTTAAATGCGATATCAGACACCAGATACGGAATAGAACCATGAAGCCAAAATGTTAAATTAATTAATAATTAAATGTTTCTGTTCCTCATATAATTTTTTGAATTAGAATACCCATCGTGCAGTGAAGTTTTTCTGAAAAACTTGCAAATTGACTAATTCTCATTCAATTATGAGGAAATTAAGTATGTGTAGGTGTAAACTGAGACAGTTTGTTTTTTTATCAGGCACTTTCTATATAAACTCATACTTCACAAGCAACATAGACATTTTATTAAAATTGAATTTGGAAAACTGACCTGAATTCATTTCTTAGAAACTGTGCCTATAATCCCATTTTAAACTTGTATATTAAAACCATATACATCAATAAAATCCAGTCAAAATTAGCCAAATCTAACGGTTTTGTGGTATCTGCATCAACGAGCTTCAACTTTTCAGTCACTTGCTGTATAATTTTATGTTTCTATTACGGATCGGATTCCTGAGATCACACGCAAGTAAAATATTTTCGTTAATTCATTGAGTTAATAATATTATTAAGCCATTGCGACAAAGATGAAATATGAATGTTATTAATTACAAGAAAATACATATACTAACCTGTTGAAATAAATTCGAATAAAAATAATACATAATATCACCGGCTTCTAATAGAAAAACTTTCCGTAAATTTTGTAAATGTTGTAATACTTGATATTCATCTTTATACATTTTCATAACACAATGATTTGCTACCGATATTCGTGATTGTAACAATTTTGATATAATTTTACAAATAATTTGTTCAAATGGTATAATTTGTGATGTAGTTTGATTTAATCTTTTAAATAAAAATCATATATAAATACCAATTATTTTATAGCACAATAGTCTACAAATTAATTTAATTAATGTAATATCTAGAAAATCACCAACTGTATAAGAAATGATTAATACCGCTCTGTTAAGTATCCCGGAAGTGTGCAATAATGTAAATTATGTGAAACCCACTGATTAAGTTTGATTGGTTACTGATAACAAAACAATGATGGAAAATCAACATAATGAAATGCTTACTCCAGGCGGAAATCACATTGTCAAGGCTACGATATAATTTAGACGTTTCTATGGAAACTGTAGGATAACGAATTCTGGAGAACCCAATTTTCATGAAAGAACATACTGTGCAACAGGTGTCTGGAAGAGAACTAATACCGGAAGAAAATAAAATGGAAATGACTCCGACGACAATGTAGAACGCCCAGAGGTCTTGACTTCGTTATCGATTCTACGAATTGACAATATGTGAGCGTTGAGGTATTAACTTTCTCACAGTGCAACTACTACGTTATGGATATGGCGGATACTTCGGGCAAAATTCAAGAAGACGAAGTAAATCCAATATGTGGAGCAAAAATCCAAACCAAGCATCACAGAAGCTCTTCAACATAATGAAAAAGAAAGCGACAGTCACTTGATCGGGAAACAGTCAAAGCCATGCAAAAAACATAAGAATCGTTTCTGTTCTGAAACAAATCTCAAAATTTTTACGCTTCATTAAACAAATTTTAAAAAGATGAAAATTGCATTGCCGCAAGAGGTAAGCTGACGTTAACGAGAACAAATCCTACACAATGGTCATCAAAGCCAGAGGAAAATCAAGGTTGCGGAATGCAGAAATCGGAAACCACAAGGTACATTCACAATATATCGATATTCTTTTCCGTCAATCCAGCTATAGATGGTAACCGCGTTGGAAACCTACCACTGCGTACAGTTATTCACATATGAATACTGTCTGCGATCAAGGAGTTTGTTTCATATGCAGTACCCGTTCCTCAACATGACGCAGTGAAATTTTGGTTTTTGATAGCTGCGATAAAATAGTTGCGGCAAACACTAAATAAGTGAATGCATAGCCTAAATAATACTAATATAGTGGAAGGAAATATCAATCAATTGGTAATTTTTTACTCTATTTCATTGAGTGACAACTTGACCGTAATAAATAGTACAAGGTAAATGTACATACAAATTGTATGTATATACACTTGGAGTAACATATGACACGACCACGCGATTATCTTAATTATTAATTGAAAAAAATTAAAATTATTATTACCGTTCAAATAAACTATAAGTATTCCATTCTTTTTTCCTTGTTGATTGAATAATTTCTGTTTTATTTGTTTGAATATTATCGGATTTTTCAATAATTTCTAGACTTTCTTCAAAAGTCATTGCTAATATTTCATCGCCTGCATTTAATAAATTACGAAATTCTTTTAAATTTTTAAGTATTTCATTTCCATTACTAATATTTATAGTATTTGATTTCTGTGGCATTTCATTGGTTGATAATAAACTTTGTGAATTATTAGAAAATTCTAATAAATTATTTAATGTGGAATTTAAAAATGTTGTATATATATTTTCTGAAAGTAAAAAAAGGTTAATAATATAATTAATGTTAAGGTTAAGGTGTGAGTAGTAATTTTGGCTAGCATATATTTGTATTAACAATAAGTTGAAGTTACAATGTACGGATTGGATTAATTTCTGATGGATTTGTTAAGGTGATATATGACCATCTTCTTATATTTTATAAAGGAAAAATCGCACGCATAGTTCGAATTAAAGCGAATGCATTTGGTTTTAGCTGAGATTTAAACGACTTATGTTATATTCACAACGTACTATTATTAACTTTGTGATGTATGTAATTCGTTGATGTGAACAGCTATCAACACAAATTGATACAATTTACATATTATGCTACCTTACAGCGAGTGGAAATGTGGTCGCACTATACCCGCACACACTCCACTTTCTATTTTCAGTTCATCATCGTATATCAAATTCGAACGTCGTTTCTTAAACAATTCCGTGTTTTCGTTCTAGTCTTCTTCTTTTTGGGGGAATGATTAGGTCATAATTTTATAATTTTGGAAGTTTATCATCGCCAGAGACATTTGATCGCTGGCTATAAGATTTATGGGTTTTACCTAATTCAATATTTCTAGATTTCTACATACGGCCTTTGTGACTAATTTAGGTACCCAATTTTGGGTGTATTTGTCTGGTAAGTCTTTTCATAGATCATAATTCTTAGATATTTTAAAATGTCTTTTAGATTTATTATTGGTTATTGATTAGGCTTATGTTAGTAGAGAGTACTCCATCATTAGCGTCGGTAGCTGTTCCCATAAAGACCAAGAAATTAACAATATATATATTAAAATGGTCTGATTCACTGTGCACAATCATTCTTAAAAACCAAATTTGCATTTGTTAATTTGAAGTTGAGAGGAGAGAATGATAATGAGAAGTAATATTTATTCACAACAAAGATACTTGCCATTGTAATGTACTGAGAAGCTACTTTAATTTAAAATTTAAAAGGAATGTTTTCCAAACGTATGTTGTCAAATTTGACAAACTATAGCTTCAATTAAATTCATTCTGTACACAATACTGGCAATGACGAAAATTTTGTGCTTGTGTTGGTTTTTTGAATACATTCCTATTTTGAATGAATTGCAAATGGGCGATTCATTTTTATTAAGGTATATATTGGATGCTTCCACGTAAGGTTATGGAAATCTGAATGCTATCCATGTAATGAATTCTGAAGAAGCATTCCACCACTAATTGAAGTGATATAGTGAGGTGTGTAAATTTATTCTTTGTCCATTTTTTGTAAATATAAATTGTTCTTTCTGCTTTGATCTGTCGCGTCTGGCGGTCTGTAAATTTAACTATACAATATTAAGTAAAACTTTTTTTATTACCTTGATATCCACATTGGATTTTCATTTCATGTATTCGATCCAGTGACATTAATATATTTAATGCATAACCAGCTTGTAACGAATGATCTTTTATTAATTTTATAAATTTATTCATTTCAATTAGTTTTGATATCGCAGGATCCACATAAAATGATTGTTCTTTACATTTTGTAATTAAACGCAAATTATATTCCATATTCATAGAATCAGCATAATTTCTAATTGGAGTGGCAAAAGAAAATATATTTAATTACATTCGCAAATCTTTAAAATAAATCATTAAAAACTATAGTTCAAAAATACAAAATAATCGACCAATTTCATATTGTGATTTGATTTGCTTCATGTAGGAGCATCAGGAGGAGTAGTCAGTTTGCAGTGTAGACTTATACTAAAATGTTGAAGCCCAAAAACACAATAGATCCGGATAAATGTTACTTCTATTGGTAATATTTTTAGTTCTATGAGAGCACCCGGAATAAAAAGTGTACGTATTGTCACCTAACGCCAGAAAATAAAACGTTTAATTTGTGAAAGTGATAATTGTCATTTCAATTACAATATTTTTCCATTATTTATTATAACTTTTTCCCATCTCTCTGGCAATTATTGGATTTCACGGTGAGCGTGATTAAATGTTATTGTACAACTGAATTAACATATGCCACCAAATCATGAGGTTAAATATTCTAAAATAGGATGTTTAGCTACAGTCATCAAAAGACCAACGTCAGAAATAAATTCATACACCTAATCGATTATAGATATGTGGGATATACTTTTATACAGTTTTAAATTAACGGATTTACACACAGTAAATCACACTAAATTATGACGAAGAGCTATTCTATATTCTTCTATTAAATACTTGCGAATAAGCGTTAATTAGTTGGATACGTTAATTGTTGAACACAAACGAAATTTAACCATAACAAAATTTTGTATTACAATTTCATGTAATTTAAGTGTCGGCTACTATTATTATACTAAGGAAAATATTAAAATATTACATACTTGCTAATAAGAAATTCATTTCGCCAATCATCTAAATGTCCATCTGTCCACCAAATATCAATGATTTGTAAATACACTTTAATAGTAATAAGAAATAATGAAGATGCTAAATTTGATTGTATAACTGATGTAGCTATTTTTGATTTTGTTAACAAACCAGCCATTAAATGAGCTGTACATATATGAGCTATTAATAGAAAATAGAAAAAATAACAGATTAACTTTATTATTTATGCACTTAAAATATACTATTATCCAATAAAATCTATATACGTCTTTTTGAATTTAATAGGGGGGAAGCCATACTCAACTGTTTTTCTTCGTGATTGAGTGCTGGAACGAAATTCTGTGAAGGTACTAATATGAAATGGAATTATTGTCAAATAAAACTGATTCAAAGTAAGATATGATGCTTATAAGGATAATATTGTATTTCATTAATAAATTCACACAGTTATTACGGCGTATGCGTGTGGATTATCGGAATTTGATAGATCGGTATTGCAAGTATTGCAGAAAGCGCTACAGTTTTTGATTAACATTTGCGTAAGTGGTCCAACAGGCCAGTTGGCATGTGATAATGCATCAATGAGTGCAGATGTTGATGTGTTGATAACCGAAAAATGATTAAATGCATTGATTGTCTGAATATTCTTCAGAGAAACTGAATGGATCTACAAGTCACTAGTTTTTTTATAGGAATTACTAGATCTCCAAATATTATAGATATTTAAATGGAACGCGTCAAACACAGAGTCATATATATATATATTTTAATAATACTTACAATGATTCTTTGTAAAATCTAGTATTGAAAATGTATGAATATCATAAATATTTTCAAGTATTGTAAAATATGATGTTAATTCATTATATAATTTTATTATTGTTAAATCAATTCCATATTTTCCATTTTTTATAGATTCATTTTCTTTATCCAATAAAAATAAAATCATTGGATTTAATAATTCTTGTAATCCTTTTGCATAACATTCGTATGAAAATGGTGGATTCAAATCAATTGGTTCCGTAACAGTTGTGCAAAATTCTTTTAATTGTAACATTAATGTCATATAATACGTAAATTTTTCTAAAAATAATTGTATTCCATTCTAAAAAATAAACATGTAAACAAATTATTTATAAACAACTCGATTTAAAATTACAATAAAATAACACACAAACTTACCAATGTTACACTTGGCAATGATACATTTTTATTTAATACGATTTTCTTATCATTAATATGAAAAAACTTACAATTAAGTGGTTTCATAAACATCCAAATAATTTCACGTATTAAACAACATTCGGATACGGTTGAAATGTTTTGTAATGTAATTAAATTATTTGATGCAATAGAAAGATTTTTATTCCTGTAAATATAATTTGTAAAAATCAGTTATAAAATGAGAATATAAAGTCTGTAGATAAAAGTAATAGAAAAACTATATGATCTCTTGGATCAGAAACAGGCGCTAATACTCAACAGTTCATTTGCTTTTGATGAGTGCTGAAACGATGTCCAGTGTGATATGGTGTATTTGGAAGTGACAATATTATTGGGGAAAAAATCGAAATAAAATGATTAACAATTACATTTTAGGTACACAGACACGCACACGCCTATAACACATTAACCAAGGTGGGGTCATTTACAACTCCTCTTCAGATAGCGTAAGAATTCAATATAAAATAATTAAGTTTAAAATTTCAAATTGGAATTAAGGAGATTAGGATAACTTTGGAAATACGTATTTGTGCAGTATTTCAAAACAAAAAATATTAAGTTAGACAGTTGCAAGAAAATCGCGTGATATCCGGGCAATTCTATAAAGGAATACTTGACTCATATTGTTGGAATGGGGAACCAAACTTTAAAACTAATCATTAAGTGCTTATAAGTAACTCGAATAAATGATATTCTATTCTATTAGGAAAATTATGTCGCACGAGCGGAAAACCTAATAACGTTAGAACTTTTCATTTAATGCGTAAGTCAAAAATTAAAAATTAATCAAACCAAACGAACACGTGTGTCCCATTTGGGAGAGGCAGTGAGTAGTTGGTAGTGGTTTCATCTAGTTTCTTACAATTTTTAGAATTTATCATTTAAATACATCCTTTTAAAATTTAAAAATTTCAAGATAATCGGATGAAAGATACTCGAAAATATATGGTTCTACATAAGTGCCTGTCGAAGTGAGCGTATCATGATACTGGAACAATGCTATTGGTAGTATTTGGACTGCATTGTTGTTAGGCTTGGGAGCACTCTAACAATAGTTGGGGTAGTGGCACCTTTTTTCGCAAATAATTAAAATTTATTATAAACGATATATTTAAAAATTTCTAGATAAATTGTACGCGAAGAATTTTTTCTATATTTTGGTCCTATTGGAGTACCCCGTAGGAATGAAGTTAGTGTCTTCAATAAATAATTTCAAGATAATCTGGGATGACGTAGTTATACTAATAACATGGAAATCTGTACGACGATTACAATCAGTATTAAATTCACTATTAAAGTGGGCAGTATTTAAAGGTTGGAAACTAAACGGTATCAGACGCGAACTGACAAACTGAAATCAAGTGTTTGGTTATATTCTTAGAAGCTAAATTTAACTGAAACTAAATGTGTGTTTGACGCATGCACAAAAACACATGGTGTAAAATTGGAAATAGGAACCAGCATACAATATACACTGCTGATTGTGTAAGTACGTAATATAACAATTTAAAATAAATATATATTACCATAATAGACAAAAATTTGCACCTTCATGATTGCTGTTTATATCACATATATTATTTTGTATCCACCAACTATTATGTATATTCTCAGATAACCACTTATGTGAATTCGACGAATCAAATAATTTATAAATTTGTAATTTTTGCGGTGGTTGAATTTGTGATTTATTTGCTTCTAAATTTTTATCATCATTACTGTCGTTATTACTATTATTATTAACATTATTCTCATTCTCATTATTTAGAATTTTATTTTGATCTTTATCATTATCACCATCATCATCATTTTCTATGTCAGACCAATCCTGGAATCAAAATTATGAATAGATTAATATTTATAGGTTATTGTGGTGGTGATATTGCTACTTAATTAAAATATAAAATAAAATTATTTACACTTAAATCTGAATCAGAATTTTCAATTTGTAATCCTTTAACATTTGTAAAATTATCTTGTTGTAATAATTTAGCCCAATATTCTTTGCTTATAATTTCCTGATTAACCATATTATTACTATCATTATTATATGGATCTGTAGCTAATAGATTTTTATTCTTGTTAAATAAATGTAAATTCTGTTTTACAGTATTGACTGGATTGTACGATAAATCCAATAGCAAATTTAATATTGACCAATGTAAATCAGTTTCATAATGTTCTACACAAATTGGATCATTTATTAAATATGTGTATAATTCAATTAATTTGTCAGAATATACTTCATTATTTGAAATTTGAAAACGTACACATAAACCATCTAAGCGACGTTTTAATTCATGACTATTTACTGTTAGATATCGATGATTACGAATCGATGACATTGCAAATTGTTCGCACAATACAAAATTTTCATCCATTGCCTTAAAAAGAAGAAAATAAAAACACATACATTTTATTAATGAATATTTAATAAAAAAAAATTGGCGTAGCGATAAATCTAGCCGCCTAACGGACTTAAGAATTCACTAGTAAACTTGGCTTAGCAAATACAGAAAAAATATAGATTCTTCTATGAGGATGCCGACTGAAATTATGAAACATGTTAACAGCAGGAAGTACCTTAATGAAACCTGGTTCAAAAAACTTACGGTAATAAATATTGTCCAAATTCTATCTCGAAAGGAAATAATTTGACATGAAACATGAATACATATGACATGAATATATATGTTGAAATATTTTATCTTCAGTTTTTGTTTGCCAATTATATTGATATTTCACTATACTTTTTTCAGTCATCCTACAAATTAATTATGGTAGCAACAGCAACGTAATTAAAATTATGCCAGATCGCCAACTTATTTTGGTATAAAGCTGGTGTGAAAATTGTAATACAAATTGTGTTTTTCGAAAAAACCATCTCTAATCTAAACTAAGGAAAAAATAGGAATAAAACATTTTGTTCCCTTAGCTCTCACATACATATATTTTTAATTCATATTCCAAACATAACAAAAGAAAATTAATAATTGAGCTATATCCATCGACATAGGCTTTATCTTTAGTTTTTTGATTGTTGAAAGTAAAATGTAAGCACCCATTTAAAGAAAATTCTTACAAGACTCAAGCACTTTTCAGCTGTTAAAATAATTATTAATAAAAATATTATAGTTACCGTAAATGAAGTTAAAGATTCTATTAACTTTTTTATATTTTCATGAATAATATTTTGACGAATTTCTTGCATAGACATTTTTGGTCAAAGTATATTATAATTATTTTTTATTAATTTTTAATAACTGAAGAAGGCGAAGAATTAAATTTTTGTTCAGAGAACAGTAGAACACAAAACAAACAAAATACAAAACAAAACAAATTCACAAACCCACAAAGTGACGATCCCTTTAAGCAAAAGGTGAATTAAAGCGAAACGAGAACACTATTTAAATGTCAAATTATCACTTATAATTTATCATTTATCTTTCATTGTCAAAGTTAAACACATGCAAATTAAAGCAACCTTTTACATAAAAATTGTTTTTTAAAAATTTTCTGTTATAGAAATGGCCGTAACGAGATTTGAGGTTTTGTTTGAATTCAGTATAAATATAAAAATATTGAAAAATATGACAGGAAGATAGGGCAGATACAGAATACATTTTAATTGGTAATTAACAATGGTTCCTTGGTTCCATATTTTGGATATTTTATTATTCGAATCAATAATATTGCTAGCTATGTTTTGAAAAGAAATCATTAACATAAACAATTACTTCCTGATTCAATTTTCAAAATAATTGTTAATTTTATTTATTTAAAGTATTTAATTCAAAATTTTTCGTTTGCTTATAATTCAGAAAAGCAAATTTCAAGAAAAAAGAAAGCATCTAAAAGTCGACAAATAAAACAAATATGAAAAAAAAATTAAAATTCGTAATAAATTTAAATATGAAAATTCTATTTATATCATCATCAATAAATTAATTTTAATAAACTAAACAACATGAAAAAATTTTGACAAATATTAATGACAATTTCTACAATTTGGAGCACACAATTTGTTATCTAATTTGCAGCGACAACCACCAGAATTGTCACCCGTACCTGCAGGACCCCATCGGGCACCTTTAGTTGCCCAGCATAAAGCAATTTTACAGAACGTACATTGCAAGCCATCACAACCTTCAATTTTCATTATAATAGCCTATATTCAATACAGTACACGATTTTGTAACATAAAAACTATAAAAAATCTTTTATTTATTAATACAAACCGTGCACTTTGGACATCTCATAGCTTGTCCTGTTTCAATCAAATGTGTAATTTCAACATCAGATTTATTTTCCAACAATTTTGATTTATATAGGTCACAGTTTATTCCATTGTGTGATGCCTAAAAAATAGTTAAGAAATTGTTTTAGCTATGGATAGTTATCAATTATGGGAATGTATGCATCACGCAAAAGTGTTGATTAGCCCATGATGCAACATTGCAGTTAAGTTTGATAAATTACTCCGTTTGTGAGTGTATAATAATTCACCAATTTATCTACAATTATATTTCGATAGATGCTCTGGTAATACAATTTAATCACTTATAAGCGAATCGATGCCGTCCATAAAGTTCTGTGTGAAGACATATTGTTGTTAATCTATTGTAAAAATAGTTATTTCACATTCCATTTACATAAAAGCAACAAATAGTAACTTTTAGTAAGAATTTTTTTCATTCCGATTGAATGACCTATGCGCTCAAATCAATGCTAATTCGCTAATTGCAGTACAATTGGTAAATTGTTATATACTCTCATGCGGATTAATTTACCAACTTTGGCTGTAATGAAAGGTTTATTAGATGCCACTTGGAGCAATATATGACTTGAAAAAAAAGATCCGATGATGCTGTCAATATGTTATGCACATCAAAATATTTTTTTTATAAATTTTATGTGGATTAATTTCACTCGCAGAATGCATGCTGACGTGGACATCAGAAATAAATCCGTTTTAACTTTCACTAAATAATGCTGCTTATTAAAATAATATATTTATCGAGATATCATTTTCTTTTTATATTTCCGGGTCAATTAATTATTAAGTGTGAAAAATGGGGTAAACCGATATTACCTTATCACTATAAGCATCTGAATCTTTTGGTTGATGGAAAACCTATTATAATACAACTTATTCATATTTACAGTATACTCAGCACATTCACATTTCAGAAATATTCCATATCAATTTGTATATTTATATATTCAAAAGCGATGCACATTTTATATAAAAATTCATTTCAATAATTTTGCATATAATACTAAAATTACACTAACCTTACATGGAATACAACAAATAACATGACATATAACACATTCAAATTTAATATCCTCTTTTTCAACAATTGTAAAACCCGTACAATTTGGTGTTACACAATGAAATGTATTATCAATCGTGTGTTCAGCTTCTTGTAAGGACATATTTAAAAAATGTTGAAACTGTTCTACATTGAGTAAACTTTGAATTTCTCGATGTTGTAAAATTCCATCACAATCGTTGCCATTGACGCTCTTAAACGGACAACGTATTTCACAACTTAATGTATTCTTAATATAAGATGTTAAACATGATTTACAAAAAACATGTAAACATTCACGTAAAATAAATCCATTTGTTGGTACTTGTTGCTCTGTCAAACAAATTACACAATTAAATTTTTCAGTATTTTCAATACTATTTGCATGCTCTAGAAGTAATAATTTCGAAAAATTATTTTCTGCACGTTCACCTTTTGACTGAAATAAGATAAATAATAAAATATTAGTTATTCATGAAAATAATAAAAGATAAAACAGAAAATTTTCGCACTTCTTTTCCAAACGAACGATTTAAAAACGCTTCAAATTGATCGGTAGTAGTTAGCGATCTTATTTCCCGATGTTGTAAGACACTATTACAAGAATATTCATCATTAAATGGACAAATTATTTCAGGTTCTTCGGAACTTAAAATAACTTTTTTTATACATGGCTTACATATATTGTGGCAGCAATTATGAAGCACAATTCCATCATTTATTTCAATACATTTATTACAATTAAAACATATGAATTGATATTCATTTCTTATAAGACTACAATCGTCTAATATTAATAATTTATCATATAAAGGTGTTAGAGAATTGGTAGAATTGGGTCTATGTTTTTTTGCACTACTAGGAGCACCACAATCTACTTCAACAATATCTAAATCACCGGCACTACAACCAGAAGCAGAACTCATTATTTTTATTTAATTTCAATTAAAAACTTAATTCAATGAAATATTTTATACTTTTATAATTAAAAACCAACACGAAGTATACAAATAAATTAAAAAACCCAAAAATTAATCGTGAAATACGAATTATGAAGCAATATCAACACCGAAATGGTATGAATAGTTCAAGTTCAAATAACCACCGCTGCATGCGGTAGTGGGCAACCTGCGATCTGCAATACAGCGATAAAAAATAGTCCACAATACACACTCTGACTATGTTTCTGCGCACCAGCATAGCTTGGCGCAGTCATATAAAATTACATTTATTCAAAATAAAGAGATTTTCTTTTACTAAATATTTCTATTAATTTCTGAAAAATAAATTGTAATTTATATTTTTAAACATTATTCAATACTAAAATTAGAATTACCACCCACTTTGTCAGACTATTATTATAGTTGATTAATATGGAATCAGGGTAATAATTAACGATCCCTTCCATTTCATAGATATTTATCGAGAACACTTACAACTTAAATGAACGACACCATACATATTTTAACATATAGCGTTTATTTTGTGATGTTTTTTTTGTCTATTTCGTTCCAAATTTCTTTGTAAATTATAACATTTTCAAAAAAAATTTCAATAAGTACGCCGTAAATTTACTGCTGAGAGAAATAGTGAATAAATCGAGCAATAAACTTTGTCGACTATGCATTTCACTTTTATTCTGTTGCAGCTTTCACAAATTGATTATTATAAAATGTACATTATATAAGCATTATATTTCCGGATGGGATTTGGTGACATAAATTTGACATTCTTGACATTTTATATTTGCCAAAAATGTACTTGTGGTTTTTGTGATTGTAGTTTTCTACTTTTTTGTGGTCAAAAAAATAAAATAAAATTCATACCTTTGCTGATAAAATTGAATATTATTTTCAAAATATTATAAATTACAATGGCTTGTGCAACTAAATTAAGTTTAATTGTAAGTTATTTTATATTATATTATAGCATAATAATTACATTTATTTATAATTTTATGTATTTCGCTACTAATAATATATTTTCCAAATAATTTTCTATCACTCCGTATTGATTATGTAATTTTGTTTTTTTATAAGGAAAAAAAAATTTTTTAATGATACTTAAAAAAAAAAGCAAGAAAATACAATTAAAATACATTAAAATACAAAACAAAACATAAATAAGGAATATCGGAACAAATTTAATCGAATGTTTAATATCTGCTTGAGTACAAACAAACTTATTTTATACATTTTAAATTTTCAATTACAATTCCAAAGATTATTTAAAGTCTACATTCTTTGCCGTTAAATTATAGTACATATTGTTAATTAAATTAGAACAAAATGACAAAGATCAGAATAACCAAATAGTCGGGGACAGAGGTGGCGGTGCCAATCTAATCAATAACCCTAACCTTACCGGATAATTTAAGCACAACTCATTCGTATTAGTGAATTCGGCTGTATTACTTTAAAAAAATTTAATTAATGAAATCATATTATATTTTTTAATATTATCAATTTTATAGATACGTAATATAAGCACAAACCAATCATTATGCCAAATGATAAAACCACCAGTTCAAGTATTTGGTTTAGAAGGACGTTATGCAACCGCATTATATTCAGCGGCCACAAAATTAAAACAAATTGAAAATTCTGAGAAAGAATTGGTACAACTTCAGGATATGTTAAAAAAAAATCCAAATTTAAAAGGTGCATTAACTAGCCCTATTATAAATAAAAAAGTTATGGCTGGAGTTTTAAAAGAAGCATCCGCTAAAATGGGATTAACATCAGCAACATCTAATTTATTAGTATTATTGGCAGAACATGGACGGTTACCAAAAATAGATGGTGTTATTAATGCATTTAAAACAATTATGGCTGCACATCGTGGTGAAATTGTTTGTGAAGTTGTTACTGCTAAACCATTAGATGCTGGACAACGTAAACAATTGGAAGATGCTTTAAAAGTAATTATTTTTGTATAAATTAATATTCGGGCAAAAAAATTATGTAAAATTTTAATAAATATTTAATTGTTATTGTATAGAAATTTGTAAAAGCAAAGGAAACAATCCAACTATCAGCACGTGTTGATTCCTCCATAATTGGAGGAATGGTTGTTTCAATTGGTGATAAATATGTTGATATGAGTATTGCAACAAAGGTCAAAAAATATACTGATCTTATTTCTACTGCTGCTTAAATTTCGAAAATTTATTCCGAACGAAAAGATTATTGTATAAAAAAAAATAAATTAATTTATACTAAAAAACATCGTACCCTAAAAAAATGGATATTTAGGAAAATTGTTTCACAATTTAAAAAAATACAAAAAAGGTAGTTACTACAAATAAATCAATTAATTGTTTGAAATATTTGATGTAAGAAATACATAATAATTATTATTAATTATCTAATAAAAACATTTAAAAAACAAAACAAATCTATTTGTGATTTGTCATAATTAATTTTAATTGCAACATATAATAATAACTATCGAATTTTGCTTAAATTTATAGCTGCAATATATTTAAATTTTGGGAAAATTTAAAACGATGACAGAGAGATTAATTATAACCGTCAACCGTCATATTTTTTGGAAAAGATTTAAAATGTATGCCAGCATATTCTAAGCCCAGAGATTTTACTGGAATTCATAAAGATGTGTGAAGAGTAAAGCATTTTATTTTTGTTAAGTCGCGATTTCTTTTGGAATCCAATATTATTAAATATTGTAAAAATCGTTAAATTTCTTAGATAGTAATTATTATTATATGATGCGAATAGAAATTATTTGTTGGTAAGTTCATAGTTGGTTTCGATGTGATATGACATTAAATCAATATATTATATATAGGTCATCTCATTAAGGTGCAACGACCAGGTTATGTCACATATGAACTATTTGAGACACTTGAAATTGGCCATCGTTTCAACGAACAATTCGTAATCATTTATGTTTACAAAAACTTGTAAACAAGATACTTAATGTAAGTTTCGCATGTGTGTAAACAAGACACTTGCCGTTTTAATAAAAAAAAAAAGGTGGCATAGTCTATAGCTAACACCAGCAGGATCGATCGATTAACGAATCTAATTATATAATCAAGAACAATGATGAATATAAGTGATAAAACAATACATACAACCTATTTTAATCCAGTTCACACGTGCTACGGTTCCGCGACCCTCTGTACTGCATTGGAACATATCATTTTCTATCTATAAAGTTCTTTAATCATTGTTTGTAATAACCCGGGGATGAGCGATGGTACGAGATTTTTTCAAATTTCTTTAATAAATACTCTTTTAACAATGACCGATGATCGATGAATTACCAGGGATATGCATATAAAAAGTTTAAATAAATATAATGATTCAAATTAATTGCCATCGCATCACAATTTTTTAATGACACATCAAAAAAACTGTTCCTGTTTTGATGTAAACCATTCACACATCAAATTTTCCAGTTCAGCCAAGCGATTTGAATGTATCCGCACCTAACTTTGCGTTGTGTAAATGTGCGTTGTCATGAAGTAAAATTACCTTATCGTGCCTTTTGACCTATTTTTGTCGCTTTTCTATCATATCAATGGTTCAATAGAATCATTTGTTTTCGGTACCGGTTCGAGCATTATCAGTTTCAGCAGGTTTAAATAGTTACAATACCATACCTTTCACACAGCCAACATTATGGGCTAATCGCATTCATATAAATATATAATGGAATTAAAGAAACATCCTACTTTTCAAATAATTTGCAGTCAAATTGGTTAATTTTTTATATAATCCCACTTGCGGAGTAATTTACCATCACTGAATGTATTCAATGTTTGGTAGATGCCTGATTGACTACACTTGCAGTAACATATAACCGGACTGAATCTAAAATATAGAAATTTATTACATAATTAATTGGAAAACAAAGATTGTGTTGTTATAAATAAATCTATTGCTTTCTTGCCATAATACTACGATTTGTAAGAAATTTATTATTATTATTATTAAATACATAATAATAAATATTAAAAATAATAATAAAAACATATATTTAAAAAAAAACAATTCAAATAATTAATTTTAATTACAATATTGTTTTTAATAATCATAATAATAATAATAATAATAATAATAATAATTAATAATATTGTCGATTTTTAAATGTTAAATGAAGGACCATTTTTTCTAATTACTTTTATTAATATCGGTGGGTAATATTGGTTGAATATTGCTACCACCTCGAATTTGACCCCATCCAATAAGTCTACAAAAATATAATTAAATATTATTAATTAATTACAGATAATTAAATTAAAATCAAAAAAAGAATGTATTATTGCTTAAAATGAGTACAATACCTCCAATGTTTTTCTACACGTCGACTTAAAGCAATTTTTTCACCAATTTCTGTACAAACTGGATTTGTTAAAGCAATTTTTGCTAAATCAGCTCTTGTAGCAATGACACGTCCACCCGTACTTAATGAACCAATATTGACCAGCAAAACTTCATTACGTGATAATTTCGGTACACGTGCACCTCTTTTATCGCCCTCCATTCGAACACCCAACAAACGTTTCAATAAATAATATGATATTTCCAATTCAATAAAAATATCAGGTAATGCACCAACAGCGCCCAATACTTGACCAACTAAACGATCGGCACGACATAATGTTGGTTCAATCTTTGTACCAACACCAATTAAACCACCGGGTACAGCATATTGTAATTCATTTTGTTCGGCGTAAAGTGAAACTATTTTTGAAAATATTGGGCGACACGTTAAACGACCTTCGCTGTCTTTACTAACTAAACCAGGACGCACTTCAATTTCTTGACCAACTTTTAAAACACCCCGTAATATTGAGCCACCGGCAACACCACCTTTTAAATCATTTACTTCACAACCCGGTTTATTAACGTCAAACGAACGTATAACAATTAAACGTGGCGGTGATGTAAAATTACGTTGTGGAATTGGAATTTTTTTCATTATATATTCACATAAAACCTATTGAATTAAAATGGAATAAGAAATAATAATTTTAATTATTAGAAAATGTATTTCTGTTGAATAATTTCATAAAATTCGTGCAAAATATATATATTTTTACTGAAATTTTGTGGTAGCATTTTTACTGTTTCTTCTCAAAGAATAACTCAAAATGTACTGTGAACTTTGAGATTTAAATGCATGGAATCTAAATAAATTAGGGATATAAATACAAAGCTAATGTAGTAACAGTACAATATACTCGATTAATATTAACATTACTCACTTGTATAATAATTGCATCATGTAGTTTGTGTCGGAGTAATTATATTAAAGCGACGTAGGCTAGCCGTTTGGCAATACTAGTCCAAGTTATTAAGATGTTATTATTGCAGAACAATTTGGTGTCGTCGCGAAATATACCATCATACCATCACTGCATTTGATAGTTCGATAACAGATTATTAAAGGGTAATAGGTGCAAACAGGTCAGTTGGATAACTTACACATATGCTTATTTTAAATGCAACCATTTGACCAGATGCAGCAGCCTCAATCCAATCTATCCAACTTCGATAATCCACAAGCACACTCGGTGAAATATTTCAGTGTAGAGCATTAAATTGAGTTAATAAAACTTAATAACCTGTTATTATCCGTAGCATCTAGTTGTAATTTGTATGGCTTGCATTCACCAATAATACCCGATGTGACTTGAAAAATTAATTTTTTGTAATTCGTTCTGAAATGGAGTACGGTCACCAACCTCTTTATTTGCAAACACCTTATCATTCGAGGTTGCAGTCATTCTGCCATGTTGATGTTGAGACAATTATGACATATTTAGTTACATATTAAATTCACCAAGGATCACAAAGTTTAAGTGGATTAAGTCAATTCTCATCCATTAATGATGTCCTGCATTTTATTTATTTTTTTTAAGTCATATATTGCTCCAAGTGGAGCTTTATGTCTTCTAATAAACCTTTCCTTACAGCGAAGTTGGTAAATTAATCCGCATGGGAGTATATAACAATTTACCAATTGTCCTGCAATTAACGAAAGAGATGTTTTCTTAATTCTATTCTATTTTATATGATCAGTCCATAGTGATTGTGTGCAGACATTGTTAATCTTTGAGTAGCGTCTAACACGATATTTTTACAGATATCCGTTTTTATTTTTATTCCATAAACGAATAAATGGTTACACAGCAAAAAAATTTCAGTATTAAAATAAATATAGAAAAATTTCCTATGAAAAATAGCGGGAATTGATCCCGCTATATTTCATGATTAATAAACATCGGCGCTATACCACTCTGCTACTGAGTGTCCATTTTATACTTATAGTTATTCTTCTATTATCTATTTTTGCATTTATATATGGTTTCGAGTTTGACATGTAGATTCCCATTTACACTTGTGAGTGTTTTTATGTGGGAATAGCGTACCACAAACAATCAGATCATTATTTAAGGCACAAGGCTGCAAAATAATTCTATAACTTAGTTCATATCTTGAAGTTCATGGCCACGCATCACGTTTCTGACCCAACTGAAGTAGATGGATTTACTGGCCACATGCACTTGAACGAAAACCCAGGTTTCTGATTCAAGTTTTAAATCGAGTCATTATAATTTTGTGAAAAACTCATGATATGACATTATTAAATCAAGACCGCTGCCCCCAATCTTGGGTTGGAGGTCAGCAATGCACCTAAATTCTGTTGGTACAGGTCGCTATCAGACAATTTCATTTCACTTAAACCCATTGCTTCCAATTATATTTTGAAAATTTTCGAGCAAGTTTAGTTGGTGATCTACGATTGTTACAAGCTTCGAATTGTTTACGTGCACGTGTGCGAAATGTCGCTAAGATGTATTCATAACGATCTCATGAGTTACTATTGTAATACCGCTGGAAGGTGGGCAATCAAACTTGACAAGACTGCATGTCTAAGATGTTTCCGACTATGCACACACCTTGAAGTAAATGTATCAACCGAATGTTGGCGCAATAAATATATAACAAAAAATAAAATAATGATTACCTCAATATTATATTTTAGTTGAGCCGATATTGGAACTATTGGTGCACCTTCAGCAACAGTACCTTGTACGAACTTTGTAATTTGATCGTACTGTTCTTTTGCCTGAATTTCCTTTACTAAATCAATTTTATTTTGTAATATTAAAATATGTTTTAATTTCATAATTTCAATAGCTGCCAAATGTTCTGATGTTTGTGGTTGAGGACACGATTCATTGCCTTAAATTAAAGAAAAAGAAAAAAAAAACAAGAGATATAATAAAACATTTTTATAAGTTCATTGTAATTACAAATATTAAAATAATTACCTGCTATTAATAAAAATGCAGCATCCATAACAGCTGCACCGTTCAACATCGTTGCCATAAGAATGTCGTGACCGGGACAATCAACAAAACTTACATGTCTTACTAAATGAAATCGTCCATTACATGCGGTTCGATAACATGGAAAACTATCATCTTTTGATGAACCACCTGATGTATAACATACAGGTCGAGGACATTTTGGATTATCACATTGAAAAATTTTTGCATTTGCATAGCCTATCGATGAAATTCATAGAAAAAAACAATTATGTTAATAAATAATTAATTAGTATTTATTGTGTTTTTTGTTTAAAATATGTGGTTAATTTAACAAATTTGATGGTGAGATGACTTACACTACAATATTCAATAATTATCATCATATCGAAAACACTCAATTAGAGGTACTAGTTATAACATGATCCTAAACTGAAATATTCATTGTGTAATTGCATAAATACCATTTAATAGTTTTTCATCAGTAATTTTCACGGATAGCCGACGTTTTTGTTGTAATATAATTGTAAAGTCACGACTTAAGGCAAAAATTCGGTTTAACATTTCGTTCCAAAAATAAAAGTTGTAACATACCAAACATTTTTAATGAGTATATCAAATTTTGCCTGGCAAGCAAAATGAATTCAACAGATTGAGGGTTGGTTGCAGTTGCCAAGTGCCGAATGTAATACAAAACATTTTTCGTAGCCAAGTTGTTTAAAACTCTTTATGAATTGATACATAGAATTTCTCTTTAATCATGTGTTATATGATACCACGATCGATTATTTTATTTCGTCGTCATCAACATATCAACTGGACAACCAGTGAAGGTTATCCATCTTTGAGTGAAAAATCATTCATATATGTAATAAGCCAACTCATTAACATTACAGTCAAGTTGCTCTAAATTATTCCTGTTGTGAGTATATAATAACAATTCATCAATTGATCCACAATTATGTTTTTCTGATAGATAATTTATTAATTCAATTATTCTAATGGGTGCGAATTACCCAAAGCTTTTTATATGAACCCATTGTTAATATCAGAATAGTGTCCAATGAAATGTCTTGAAATTCATTCGTTATTTGATTCCAAAAAACGAAATTGAACTCTCAACCACCGGAATATCCGGATCACGTACAGTCGGTGTTTGTTCCATAATTATATAACCACAGTCGGCACAACTCATTTATAGTTCGTATATTTCTGGTAAATAAAAATAATGACTGTGTGTTTAATCATTCACCGTTTTCAACTGATTTTCCATCCTGCACGACCTTTCTTTATTCGCAAACATAAAATTAAATTAAAAGTATGTTATTTTTATGATGTTTCGATCATCAACGAAGCAAATATGCCAGGCATTCGATTCATTATTAAATAGCTAATATAAAATATGTGTTGAAGCTATAATTTTTGTTTCATTTTTCCAGTCTGAAAAATTCGAAATTTTTACTACGCCCTGAGAAAATTTTTAAGCAATTGGTAATGGTAAAATGAAGAACCATAATTTTAGAATTCAATCGTACAATTTAACTGTTTTGGTGAATGGTAACCCGGTTCGTCATAAACCTTAAATTTATACCGAATTCAGAACAACTACAATTACAATAATTAGCTGCTACAATTTTGATATTTATTTAATTAATTAATATAAAAAAAAAAAAATGTTGCAAATAAATCATAGCAGCAAATTGAATTATTGTTACCAACTAATTCGGTCGTAGTATTATAAAAGTATGCTTAAAATTATTATTTACATAATTTACATGTAAAAACATATAGAAATTCGAACGATTTCATATTTCATAGTTCAATCAATATTGGAATTTTTTGTATTATGAATCAAAACATAAATATATCATTTCGAGATTAAATCAATTTTATAAATGCATAGCAAAATCTATAAAGTTTATATTTTTAATATATAATTACTGTTTGTATGTTATATAAATAAATGTATAAATTTATAAATTAATTAAATTATTTCATCATACAAATAATTTCCATTTATTATCATCATTATTATTATTATTATTATTATTATTACTATTAATCAGGGGCGAGCCGTGAAAAATGATATGTTATGATATCGATGGGATTTTTCATCGCTCACCCATGATTATTATTTTCATTCATAATTACTGTTTTTATTAATTTTATTAATTTAAAAAACATATTTTCGACATTTTTTAGTTCCACATTTACAAATCATAACACTTTTTTTATGAGTAATACTACTGTTATCATTATTATCATTATTATGTAATTGTGATTGTTGTTGTTGTTGTTGTTGTTGTTGTTGTTGTATAGATGTATCATTTCGAAATGCACTACCACCGCCACCACTACCATTATTATTTGGATTTTTGTAATCAAAGGTGAGTTCTTCACCTGCCTCAATCCGTCGTAATGCAAATAAACATAATTTTGGTAAATCTAAATCTAAACAATTTATCCATACCGACCACACACCACAATTTGGATCACACGAATGATTTAAAAAACGTGACACATTACCATATCTGGCCGCATCAATTGAATATGGATTATCATTTGAATTAAAATCTAAATCAAATAAATAGGTACGTCCTTCGGCATCATATTTTTGACCACGTAATTCAGCTTCTTCGTAGGTAATAATTTCACCAACATACTCACATATATATTGACCACTGTAAATCGTGCGTTCAGTTCGTACACCCCAACCACGTTCATTTAATGTTTTAAATATACATAATGTATGTTTACGACCTTGTTGTACCACCCGATTTGAACAATCTTCACCACATTTACATTGTTTATTACATTCAAATATCGGTGTACCCGGTGATACTTTAATGCGTCGTGTTACTGTATAGGCAAATTGTGAACCGGCTGTGGTACCACAACAATTTGATTTTACCGAACAACCGGTTGTACATTCACAACCAATTGGTGGATCATCTGGTATTATAATACCATCCATTGGTATAACATCGTTTGTATATTTAAAATTTTGAAGTGGTATTTCGAAATCAATTAAATTCTCAACAAATAAATTTTTTGATTTATCAATTTTATTAATTTCATTTGCCCAGGATGAAATTTTAAATAATTGTTCTTGCCCTAATTTATAATATTGAAATAATTTTAAATTTTCAATTATACGTTTCATAATAACACCTTCCGATTTTACTCTATCATAAATATCTAAATTTACTAATAATATTAAATCACTATTCAATTGATTTAAATTAAAATTAATTAAAAATTGTTTATCCTTTAATTTATTATTGGTATTATTATTAATTATTATATTTTCTTTATTCAATATATTCGCAACTAATTCATTTATTAATATTTTATTTGATTCCAACGATGCGTTTATAAATTTCTCAAAACTATGACAATCATAAACATTTTTCAATGGTTCAAAGGTATTTTGTGATTTTGGATAACCCTTCCATTTTACATGAAAATGTGGTTCATTATCGATTTCATAAATGTCTTCAATATGTTCCACAACATATTCGACAATTTTATTTTTTTTTGCTTCCGGTTGTTGTTGTTTTGCATCCGTTGTTGTTGTTGTTGAATTACTCAAAAATAATTTTATTTCATTTAATTTATTTATTTCTTCAACATATGAAAAAGGAATAATATTATTCTCATCAGTACATTTTTCAATTTGCGGTATTATAATAATGTTTTTTGACTGTTTTTTAAAAAAATAGTTAATTTTTAATTGTTTTTTATTTGATTTATTAGTTGTTGTATCATTAACATTTTCCGAACCACCATCAATTGATCCATTAATACCACTATCATCTTCTGTAAAATCAAAGCTTTCATCAATATCATCACCATCATCAGTATCAATAAATTTACGTTTATTATTCACATGCAGTTGTTTTTCAATTATTTTATTATCATTATTATCATTATCATCATCATCAATATCAATAAATTTACGTTTATTATTCGCATGTAGTCGTTTTTCAATTATTTTATTATCATTATTATCATTATCATTATCATTATCATTATCATTATCATCAATATCAATAAGTTTACGTTTATTATTCGCATGTAGTTGTTTTTCAATTATTTTATTACTATTATCATCATTATGATCATCATCAATACGAATAAATTTACGTTTATTATTCGCATGTAGTCGTTTTTCAATTATTTTATTATCATTATTATCATTATCATTATCATTATCATTAATATCTATAAGTTTACGTTTATTATTCGCATGTAGTTGTTTTTCAATTATTTTATTACTATCATCATCATTATCATCATCATCAATACGAATAAATTTACGTTTATTATTCGCATGTAGTTGTTTTTCAATCATTTTATTATCATTATTATCATTATCATCATCATCAATATCAATAAATTTACGTTTATTATTCGCATGTAGTCGTTTTTCAATTATTTTATTACTATCATCATCATTATCATCAACATTATTATTAGTTAAACTATTTTCGAAATAATTATTCGATTTGATAGAAGGTACAGTTGCTATTGATAAAGATGATAGCGAAGATGTTGTTGAAAGGGTTGGTGATGCTGATAATGATCTAATAGTTCTATAATTTTTTGTTTGTTGTTGACTATTATTTCGATTGTCGTCTGTAAACAATAAAGATTCTGGATAGTATTAAAAAAATTAACAATGAACAACAATATCATTCAAAAACATAATTCAAATAAATGTGGAAAATTTGAAATACGTAGAAGAAAATTAAGCATATTATTTTTAATTAACATTTAAATTAAAGAATATTAAAAATATGCTAACGAGAACAAAAAGAAACCGTCGCGACTACTATCCAGAATCTCCTTTGTTATTTGTTTCTTCGAATAACTTCCAATTTTTTAACTTAATATTACTAAACTTATATTTTTCATTATTACAATTAATTAAATTAAAAATAATATGCTAATAAATAAAGATAATTATAGATAGAATAAAAATTAATTAATTAAATTCTGCGATATAATACATTATTAAGGACTACTTTGAAAGTGTTCCGTGCCTCATACCAAAATAAACCTTACATGATATGCATTTCATATTATATTTTATAATAAATTCACTATAAATATTTAAATATTTTTAGTTAAAATTTTCATCATAATTGAACTAAATTTCTCGATTTATTTGAATGATCAATTTCATTACGTCGATGTATTATCAAGAAAAATGGTGAAATGGGTCAGAATAATTTAGAAAGATATTGATAAATATTGGAAAATAAAATTATGACTCGGTATTATTTACAAAGATACTTCAATAAACAGTAAAATACTGCAAAGATACTGACAATGTGAATCCCCACTATTATGCATTTTGGAACTACATAAAACCGCATCGTACAGTATAAAGCAAACCACGATACTGGGGACGATACTATATATGTATCATAGCTGATACATAATGATGATGATTATTAAAGGGTCAATTAATTACGGCACTTAGTCCACTGTGCTCTACCTATGAGTTAATCCTCGAAGCGTCTGGTTTCAGAAATGAAACCAGAGATGTTTTTTATATGTGATCCGTTCATTGTGAAAGGGTCCATTACCCTGTGAATTCCACTCTAACGATTCCCTTGTAATATCAACTATACTCCTCCTTAAAGTGTCTTCGCAATCCATCTCCACTGTTTCACCTTTTAATTTCAATATCAATTATTATTTTTGTTTGCACTTGGTTCTCATTATCAATAGTTTCAGTGCATCAAACACGAAGAAGAGACGTGAATATCTAAGTATCGAATGCTTTTAATAGGAAACTTTTGACGTTTACGTTTGGTATTTACAGTTACTTTACACAACCTCCATAGATGTTGTTTAGCATTTGAAATGGAACACGGCTTTGCATATTCTATTTCGATGTAGTAGAATTTATCGGTCTCTTCAAGTAGGATATGCCATGTGTGCCTAATGAGTTTCCAACTGTAGCAATTTACTTTTCGGCACGTTGATCTTAAGATCCTGGTGTTTTTCGAATATATGAGTACAAAAGTTTTATTTTATTTTGCTTGTCACTCCTTCGTTTGTGTCAACAAGCATATATTATCGACAACGAATAATATAGTGATGAAAGGATCAAATCCAGTTGCTATTTACATCTTGTGGAATGTTATTCAAAGTTTACTGTCATGCAATTCCTTATACAACTGCGGCTACTATAAATAGTTCTTTAATTATGTGTTCAATACATTTACCGGAATCCCATATATATGGTGAAAACTTTCCAAAGAAAATCCCTGTTTAGACTGTCAAAAGCGGCTGCTGAAGTTCGCACGAACTATGAATACAATGGAAATTGCAATTCCATTGATTGTGATTGATAATTATACGTATATGGTGTTTGATGACTCCAGTACATGATTTTTGTTTATATCGAAATTACGTCTTCTCCATACGAAGCATCGGTTCGATCCAGTTTTAGATTCTTTGGTGTAAAATGATGGGCTAGGGGTTTATTAATCGTGTTTAGGAACACGATATCTCTTCAGTTTATGTAAATATATCGGCCACCCCTATTGTACACAGATTAATAATCAACTTGTGTTTTAATTACATCACACATTTCACTATTAGTATTGGAGCATCTACATTAAAGCGACTTAGATCAAAAAAAATATACGCTAATTCTTACGCTAAAATCATACTATTATTCTCCAATGAAATAAATTTGCTTCAAACAAATATGTAACGTTTTGATCGATAACTTTTTGATATTTTTCTGGTAAAACCTCTTACTTACAAGTGATTTTCATAGCCAACTGTACACTTTTTACAGAGCTCTGTGACTGTAACAAATTGATAGGTCAGAACTATATGGTGAATGGATTTAAACTTGCCATACAAATTCTTTTATTTGGGTACTAATTCATCAAAGTTATGATTGATTGTGCGGTTGTGACGATGCCACATAAATTATATTCTAATGATTAAAAAGCGTAGAGAAAGGAATAATATAGAGAACAGATGTGTTATTTAAACTCACATTAAATCTTAATATATAAGTTGTGTCTACAGTAACATAAAACTGAAACTGAAATTAACATAAAAAAAAAACAAAATTGGGTTGCAATTGTCAAACGTCGTGTACAATTCATATGCATTTCATAAGGTATTAAAATGAAACGAAATTTAAAAAAAAAAAGCATAAAAATAGCATAGAATAGTCAGTGAACTTTTGGCCACTGCATAAATGGACAACGATTAGAAGACTACATTTGTATGTTATACCTATCTCTATGTTTAAAACTGATTGCAGGTCTATGTTTAGTTTCTGAATGATGTCAACGATGCTACTGATGATATGGTTCTGTTGAACTATTTCTATGAATTTATCGAGGCTCTTGAGCAATAAATTCACACAATCGAACACTTTGAATGCCATTGTAAATTAAAAAAACTTCTTGGAAACAGTGCGATAACATGTGATAAATCTTTTCACTTATGATCCAGATTTCAGACCGTTGAAGCTGTGAAAGAAAAAGCCACACGCGTCGTAAATGAGCTCACAAATGCCTTTGTATGGGCAAAATAATGTTTTTATAGTAAAAATTATTACCAGTCCACTCTTAATTTGGCATGTTTAACAAACAGTTTAAAATATAATATTATAATAAAAAAATTAACACTAAACAATTTACCCAATTTAATGGTGATATTCCTTTCTAATTCATTTTTAAACCGTACTGTATGAACGCCTGAAATAGCTTTTACAACCGTTGATTTTCCGTGTGCGACATGACCAATTGTACCAATGTTAATAGTAGCTTGTCTTGAAATTACTTCTGGTGACAGAGGTGATAGAGTTGTTATATCCTAAAAAAAAGTAATTAATTAAATGAACAAAATCAAAAATTGTTAACTTAATTTTAATTTCATACACGGTTTCTGAACGTAATCATAACTAATTATAGTAACAACAACAAAATACGATGAATTTGTGCCTCTCACCAACAGATTTTCAAATATCTGTGTATAACCGTTTGCAAGCCATTGCAAATGCAGATTTTATCAACTACAGTGTAAAATTCCACAACAAATAAATTTGCATATTATGAAGTAGAGTGACGTTAGAAATATTTTTCATATCATAAATTAATAAATTACACAGTTTCAACCTCAACTTCAACTTAAAAATATTTATTATCAAGCAAATGTCAAAGTTGAACGGTCATCTTCATATATTAAGTGTGATGTTGAATATCGCTTGTTAAGTATTCAATAACATTTTAAAAAGGCATCCATTCGTTAAAAAATTTAGATTACCATTTAGGGAGTGTCACTTTATGGATGAGTGGTACTTTTCTCGTTCCACCAGTTTCCTGCTCTTATCTAACATCATAACCAGTTGCTTAATCAATTTTACAAGATTCAGACCAATATATGCCAATAGGTTGTTCCAGTTGGATACCGATGTATATTGTTACTGACATTGTTGTAACAAATAAATCCAATGATAGCAATATCTTCATGGCATCATCATAATTAATTATCTTAAATCAATTTTTTGATTTTAATCTAACACAAAGCGATAATGGAAATGCATTTCAATAAATGTTTGTACATTATGTAGCGATGACATTTTGTAATATATATTTTTATTTCGTCATTATTTATTCACAAGAAAATCAAGGTATATTTGCATTCTATAGATCGATACAAATATAATGATATAATTTTAATTCTTATGCATATGTACACATTATCATTTACCAAAGAAAGTTCAACAAATTGGAATCAATGTAACCTTTCCCAATAAAATTTTTTTTTATTTAGAAAAGTTGAGGAAAGTTAATAATTTTATTAAATTGTGAGAAGTTGCTTAGATCTCAACGAAATCTTTTCATGTGTTATCATATTGAGATTCGTCTCGTGTAATGTAAAAGAAAATAAGTCCTATTTTCTATACAAAAGGGAATAAAATTTTGCCACAAAGCATTAAATTTCACCTATGCAATAATTCAATGCAATAAAAGCGCATACATGTATATAGTGAAGCAAAATACCGATTACGAGGTTATGTTGATTTTTCAATCAGAAATTCAAAATCATATAATTCTAATATCTCAATATATCTCAATCACTGTATTTTACAATAATTGTTGAATTAAAAGATCAATGAACTTGTAAATAAAATTATAAATAATTTCAGAATATAGTAAAAAAAAAATGCCACGTGCTGAGCGCCTAAACACTATTTTATTGAACAAAATGTCTACCCACAATTATAAACCGAATCACTAGCAATCATCGAGATTTATTTATTGAAAATATACAAAAATTCAATTACCAATTGCGATAGATCCTGCTTTTGTAGGTTTGGATTTCCAGTTTGTTGATTTTCGTTTGATGACATATTTAGCTATATCTTCACTTTATAAATTTATTATGAACAATTACAAAACGATTAGAAATTTCCAAATTATTTGTAATAAAAATTAATTTCCATTTAACCACACGCACAAAATACACACGATCAAATTGTCAATCAAAAATTATGATGATGATGATGATGTTGTTGATGATGATAATAAAATTGAAAAACCAAAGCAAACGAAACAAACCCAATATCAAACCAAACCACAAAATCCAACGAATTTTTTTTTCAATTTGTTAAGTGAGATGACAGATGGGATGCGTTCCGTAAATAACAATTCTGTCAATAGAAAAATATCCCAATAAACACTAATTGTTATATTATTTTATATATAATAAATACAAGTAACGTGTTAAACATGTGTAAGGTTTGTCTTTGTATTCAGTTTGTGTGTTTTTATGAATTATTTTACGCAGAACCTTCAAATTGTATTTTGTCAAGGTTTTTTGTTTTATTTTTTTTATTAATTTAATTTTATGTTTTTAATTTTTCATTTATAAAAATCTCTCAAAAGCAGAGAACATGAGCACAGGAGTTTCCGCTGAAAATGATTTTGTATTTTGATTTGCATTAGTTACTTTTTGAAGAAAGGTGCAAAAAAAAGTCCGACTTACGCATTACATTTGTCATTATTGTCCTATATTGTGCCCATTAACATATAAAGAAGATATAATTCAAAATATATCCTTCCTTACTGATAAAACCTCCGAAAATTATTGACATAATCATTAACTTTAGAAATCTTATTTATATAGATCTAAAAATTGTCAGATCTATAATGCTTTCACTATAAAGTATAAGATGAGTATTAATGCAATTTGTTGTTATATTTGCAGCTTTTGTTTTTTATTAAATAACTTGGACATTATAAATAAAAATGCAAAATTATATAATAAATAGATTCATTGAAAATTTATAAAATTTAAAGAAAAATAAAGTTTGTTTTGGATTGAGAACTGTCACCTACCGGCCAGTATTGTGTCAATTTTGTAGATTTTGGCTGCATGGGTACCGAAGTACTTCATTTCTATTTTCTATGCGTGCATATATGGCGGCCGGTGGCTATGATTGGTGTATTGGTGTGTGTGTTTTTTTGTTGAGTTTCTTTTGCGGTTGTTTGGTTGGTTGTGTTTTTATATATCGCATTTATCATTTTTATAGTAAAGAAATAATCATATTTTTAATAAATATATATTGTTAATAAATTAAATGTTTTTATTCTATATTTAGATTATAACAAACGTATATATTTGAATAATGGCTAGTGCACCTAAAAAAACAAAAACATCTGAAGATTGCGAAAAGGAATCCGAAGCATTAGAAACATTAGAACAAATTGATGCTTGTCAAAATGAAATTGATGCATTAAATGAAAAAGCATCAGAAGAAATATTAAAGGTTGAACAAAAGTACAATCAACTTCGAAAACCATTTTTTGAAAAAAGAAATAATATAATTAAGCAAATTCCCAGTTTTTGGGTGACTGCTGTATCCTTTTTATTTTGTATATTTAGTAAATTTTCTATGATAACACGAACACGAAAGAATACATGTAACAGAATTACATTCGGCAAATAGATGGTAATAATATAGCTACAATACAAAATCTATATTTTATTTATAAAATAATGGAAAATTTTGCTTAAATAATGAAAATGAATTCCATATTAAAACTTTTGTTAAATGATATTTTAAATATATATTAATAATAATAATAATATATATATATATTTTTACTATAAACATAAAATATAGTATTCAGCCACGGTCTTCTTTTTTACATATAATATATGGAATTATTTTTGGTTATGTACTCATATTAATTCATTAATAATTATAAGTTAATTAAATTGAAAAAATTAAATAATATACAGGTTTTAGGTCAATTTATTAAAAATAACATATGATCCAATGTTTGGTTAGTATTAATTACCAGTAAAAAATTCAATTTATCAGATTAAATGAATATAAAAAATACAATTTCTCATCGGACATTTTTTCAAATATTTATTGTAAAATCATGTTCGTTACATATTTATTAATTTTATTAATATAAAATACTCTACCTAAACTTGGTTCAACGACCATTAAAACAAAAGTTATTGAGACGCAAAACGTGTTGATATATATATATACTTTAATTTTATTAATATATTTTCCTTAACACATAAAATTCTATTTATATATATTAGTTTATTAATCATCCGCAAATATCTGGTATATTGGAAGAAGAAGAAGAAGAATGTTTACATTATTTGGAAAAATTGGATGTGGAGGAATTTGAAGACATCAAGTCTGGATATCGTATTCATTTTCATTACAAGGAAAATCCATTTTTTGAAAATACAATACTTACAAAAGAATTCTTCTTAGGAACAACATGTAATTTTTTAAAGTTTTTTTCAAATAATATTTTATTAATGAAAATGTGGGCGGAATTTATGAAAAATTGAAAGTTTTTTTAGTGTCTATAATTTTTTTTAAGTCATATTTTGCTCCTAGTGGAGTTTTTATGTCATCAAATAAACCTTTCATTACAACCAAGTTGGTAAATTACTCCGCATGGGAGTATATAACAATTTACCAATTGTGTACTGTACTGCACTGTAATTAACGAAAGATAGATGTTTTCATAATACTATTATTTTTATATGTTTGATTAGCTCATAGTTATGTGTGTGCAGACATTGTTAATCTTTGAATAGCGTCCAACACCATATTTTCAAAGATATCCATTTTTCTTTTTCTTCCATCAACGAACAAATGGTCACCCAGCAGAAACATTTTAGTATTAAAATAAATACTGCATTTGTGAACATCGAATACAATATACTTTTCATATTGAAGTTTCAAATGCAGACTTCCAAGATGTACCTACTATTTGATGAATATTGGACACAAACAATAAAGAAATATCAAGATGTCAGCGAAAAAGTGATTTTGCTCTATAACAATGCCCGAACATATGCTACAAAACCAGTCCAAAAATATTTGATCTGCATCGCGTATTCACCACACCTGACCTCCCTTTCTGTCTATTCATCAAGATGTGAAAAAGTCATAACCTAACGATGATCAATACTTTTATTATTCACATTTCACCATAATAATAATAACATCATAGATCAATAGAGATATTGTAAATTAAGAACTAGTTCACGACAATAACCGATATGATCATGAAAGGCTTAAAAACTATATGCAACGCAATAACGGTTAACTTATTTTCTTTTAATTTAAAAATAAAAATATAATTTATGTTTTAGCTGGTCCGTCATCAAATAGTACACAAATAAAATGGAAAGAAGGTAAAGATTTGATTAATATTCTGAAATTTAAGCAACAAACTGTTCGACGAAAACGACAACTTGAATTTAAAACATTTTTTGAATGGTTTTGTGACAACAGTGATCCGGTTAATGATGAAATAGCTGAGGTTTGTGTTTGTTTTCGTATTTTTGAGACTGTTAAAAAATTAATTAAAATTGAATGTATTTTTTTTGGTTTGTTTTAGCTATTGAAAGACGATATATGGCCAAACCCATTGCAGTATTTTTTGGTTCCAGATGTTGAAGTTGAACCCGAAGATGGTGAAGAACATAGGTATTTATTGAAATCAATGAGAAATAATTTCAAATTTTAATCGAAACTAAAACTCACATCTGCTCTTTAATTTAATTATTTTACAATTCTTTTAAACTTTAATGCTTCTGAAAATATTATTAATTTGAATTTTATTACAATTTTGGTGATCTGTATGGAGGAAGAAGAGTGGCTATAATTATTAAATTATTTCCACAAATCGCTTGAACATTTCATTTTAATATTTCAAAATAATCGTATAGATTGTATCCTATGTTGGAATTCCTTTTGGGAATATCAACTCTGCGACTATTTTCCACTGCGAAGTACCCTGAAAACCGTCAATCGATTTATTAAAATGTAATTATTTTTTTCTCCTATAATTTCAGTGAAATGGAGGAAGAGGATCATTTTGATGAAGAAGGTATTTTATAAATATTATTATGTTGTAAATGAATATATTCATTGACTGATAACAAATATTATTTTATTGTAGAAGAACGCGAAGACGAAAAATAACAAAAAAATTAAGTAATTTGATAATCATTTAAAATAAAAAAAAAAAAAATCCAAGATGTAGTTTCTAGAATTTGATTTTTATTTTATTTTTTATTATCAATATTTCTTTTTAAGACAATAAACAAAATATTTCTTTTCGTATTAATTTAAATATAACGTTATATTAATTGAGATATGTACAGTGCAGAATTTAGTGTGTCCCGAGTTCATATTTGTGAATAATATTCTAAAGCGTACCTCCTCCTCGTATTCTCGTCTCCTCTCATAGGCACCACACCGTTGCCTTCCACTACAATTATAATAACGGCGAACAGTAACATAGCTGTGTTTCTCTTTTATTGTGTGTCTTTTTCTGTGGTTATAATGTATTGTTGGCAGTGCCTAAGCTGAGTTCTAGACTTTATTTAGAGAGTATAGTTTAGCTTTAGATTTTAATAAATATCCGAAAATTTGATAAAAAATGCCAAAAGATTTCTAGAATATATTTCTGAAACTTGTTCCGGTTAACCCAGTTAGACATTTTGTTCATAAAATCTTATTTGCAATATCGACATATACTTAATGTGGGAAGAAAATTGTTTAAGAAATGAACAAGTTAACTAGATGTTCAGTATCGAGTTTTTGAATCATGTTCTGTTTGTGATTTTCTGGGAATTTCATAAAAACTTCATATAATCATACGAAATTTGATCAAAATTGGTTGCGAAATGAATGGTTGAATGGTTTAGTTTCACAATATATCTAATATTGAAACATACTGGGAATTTTGTATTAGGTATTTCATACATAACTGTTTATAAAATCCTATCTTAAAACCTTTGACATTCGAGATTCGAGAAAAAGTAGTGAGGTCAGTGTCCGCGAAATTGTATGAAGGTCTTCTTTTGACCCAGTTTATGGTCATATATCAATTGAGCTATTGTAAATCAATCAATACGAAAATACTATTTAAATTTTCATTCATTTTATAAACTATCACTTGTTATGATTCCAGAAGAAGTTCCATAATATCATCAATTTGTTTTGCAATATTAAAATGAATGTGACTGAACTATGACTAGGTTTAAACTTTTACTTAACATTTAACTATTAGCTATCATTTTTAACGATAAACTCAAATATGGTGGTGAATTATTAAGCGTGTAAAGATGAAACGATGTATCATTTTAAGAATTATTGTCCGGAGCAGGCAACAAATAAAACTAAATATTAATGTGTAAATCGTAAATCAAATCAATATATTTTGTCCATATAATAATTATTGTCAAAAATTGAATTTTTTGTAAGAAAATATATATTATACAATTTTTAACTTACTGTTTAAGTAAAAACAAAAATACAAAATCTCATGATTAAAGAGAATTTGCATCGGCTTCACACTGTGAAAATTCACTGCTGTATTATTACCGGCACTTTATTTGACAAAAGTAAATTTGTAATTTTCATCGAAAACCATTCATTAATTTACATATAAATTCGTCGTAAATCTGTTGGCGATGTTATCATTTTACATTGTGGACATAATTTTACAGCTCCTAATGTACGTAACCAACATTCTTCACAATGTACGTGCCAACAACATATGGACACAACAGGATCACGAAATTCATCCATACATATTAAACATTTACTTTTGTTTCTAATTTGTGCATCATATTCACGAATTTTTAATTTTAAAGATTCAATTATTTGATTTTTATTAGCTATTTCATCATTATTTTTTTTAATGATTGTTGAGGTTCCATTAAATTTATTCGTATTACTATTATTATTACTATTTGTATTACTATTATTATTACTATTCGTATTACTATTATCATTATTAGTATTACTGTTATTATTATAATTTATTG
Organism: Bibio marci; assembly: GCA_910594885.2. Taxonomy (NCBI): domain Eukaryota; kingdom Metazoa; phylum Arthropoda; class Insecta; order Diptera; family Bibionidae; genus Bibio; species Bibio marci. Next base: position 15,252,978 of record OU343116.1, on the reverse strand, counting down.
TTGTATTAATAGATGATGCAGTTGTCGCCGTTGACCAATCCTCATTATTATTATTATTACTATTAGCATTCGAATTATTATTTTGATTGCTTGAATGTTGTTCATTGTTTGTATTTTCGGCAGAACATGTATTTCCGGATGTACTTTGACTTTGATACATATTTTGATTACTATTTGATTGTTGTTGTTGTTGTTGTTGTTCTTGTCCTATAACTAATTTTCTTAAATATAAATTTTCATTTTCTTTCTTTTCATTATCTTCTAAGGGTAAAATTATATCATGTTCGGAATATTGTGTTGATCCATATAATTGAGAATCATCACCATCAACATTTAAATCTTCATCTTCATCATTTAATTGTGATGTATTTGAAATTGATGTACCAAGACCTGAAAAAAAAAACAAAAATAAATAGTAATTGTTTTTAATTTTTATTTTTTGTTAGGGGCTCAGGCTTTACGATAAATCAAACATTAACTATTATTTCAACGCGGTGTGGATTGTTGCATATATGAAATATTTTCCATGAAGACAATTCGAAAACGAGACATTTGAAAATAATATTAAATTTAAAATACAAATATATGGAGTTGCATATTAAGTTATAAAAGCTAAAGTGAAGTTCTGTTTGATCAAACAAAAGTTACATAAATAATACTATTCGGTTACAATTCTAACACATGTTTGTTCTTTCATAGGTCACGTGAAACCACTTATGAAAACCAAGATTTTTATATCTAGTAATATATTGTTTTTCGAGTATTACTATGTGAATTTCATTGAAATTTCTAGTGTTATAAGGGATGGCTTCATTGCTGGCAAATGTCACGAACTAACTAAATTATACAAAATATAATGAATTGAATCTTAAACTCTTTGCTTTCTATTTTTAGAGTAAAAAATTTAATTAAAATACCTGCAGCCGAATAACCTCCATCTAATAAACTAGAAGCTCGAATTCTCGTTTGACCAGCCCATTCATATTCTTCAAATGATTCACCAACAATATCGATACTATCATCGTCATCACTATCATTGTCACCACCACTATAACTAACACCATTGCCAATATGTTCTGAACGTCTCAAACAAAATTCTACATGTTCATTTAAATCCTCCGAAATACGTTTATTACATACTGGACAAAGTGGATCATCAGCTTTTCTTTTTCTCGTTTTTGCCTACAAAAAAAAATAAAATAAATAAACGATTACTTTATCGATATAAAATCTCTGTAACTATTACCTTTAATCTCGATTGTCGATTATTTTTAATTTTTTGAAATGTATTCCAACATTCTTTTCCATCAATGCCATTTGTTGATGTTGTAGTAGGCACTAAATGATTAATATTATGATGTTGATGTTGAGATGATGTTGATGGTTGAATTCCATTACTGGTACTACTATTTCCACCTGTACCACCACCACTGCCAAATAATGAATTGGGTGAAGTATTTAAAATTTTTTTTAATTTATTATTATTTGTACTAATTTTCTGTAATCGTTCTAATTCCAATGCATAATGTTGTTCGACTTCTGTTGAACGTATTGTTATACCACAAACTGGACAACAAGTAGGATCAGTTTGTTTTTTACGTTGGCGTACACCTCGACACTCCAAATCCAGTAATCCATCCATTTTCTTTATCTCAATATGATGTTATGTACACACGTAATGTTTTTTTTTTTTTATATAATTATAATTTAACTGGTTTATTTTTATTGACAAAACAACAGAAACAATTAAAATCGTTCTAAAATTAATAAAAAATAGTAATAATCGGTTTTTAAAATTCAAATGTTTCAAAAATACATAAGAAATGAATAAATAATAAAGTCATAGCAAGAAAATTATCGAAGAACATCTCAACGAATTTATTTCACTTATTTTATTCTAAATTATTAAAATTTATACAATTTAATTCTGTATCAGCAACAATTAAAATTATTTATTAAATTTTAACAATGTTTAAAATTTTTATTATTTAATTTCAGAATTGCACTGAGAAATCCATAGAATCTACTTTTATTTTGTTTTTTGTTGTGTTGTTGTTTGTGTTTTATTTTTAAGCCTTTTGATATTTTTCAATTTCTACTCTACTCCACCCAGTTGTTCTCGCAACACAGATTTAATTTTATACTGGGTTTACGACATTTTCAATTTTACGCTTTTGACAATGCATTTTGAGATCTTTTTACACCCTCGCGATTTGATGCTGCTGCTTTGAAACGTCAAACTCGATTCAAAAAAAATTATTGATTATATTCCCACTGAAAATGGAACAGCGAAGTAGACGGGCATTGAATGGTAGAATTACAACGGATCTTAAAAAATATAAAATATTTTTCAGAATTTTTACGTTATTTTTATATTAAAAATATTTTTTATTTTTTAAATTTCTACATTTACAACATAAAAATAATTCAATTATAATATATATCTGCATTTGTATCGTTTAAAATATTTTCTGCACCATATTCTGCAATAGCTGCAATTATAGAATTTGGTGTTCCTGTTATTGGGGAAGGTAAACTACTTCCATCGATAACTCTTAATCCATTTACACCTCGTACTCTAAATATTTTAGAAAATGTATTATCATTATAATGATATAATTGTAATAAAAATGGTTCAATTAAAGTTATGCCTTAAAATATGTATTTCTTGTTTAGAGATTTAAAAATAAAGAGAGCCGGGAAGAAAGCAGAAAGCCGTAACGAAAAGAGAGGTACCTAAAATATTATTGCGTTGTACAATTGCATATAAAACTTTTAGCAAAATAGTTTAATATTCATTGTGGTTTCACAATCAATTAGCTTCGATTCAGCTAAAGCGTTTCTACATGGATTAATTTTTGTTACTCTTCTTGTATGATTTTTTGTCTGAAGACTATTGACGGAAAAACTTATGACATTTTTTTCCAAAAAAAATTTTGTTATGGTTGCGTACAAATCTTTTTTGTTCTTTGTTTTTCTATCCAAAGTTTTTCGTTAATGAAATTGTTCAACTCACATATATAAATGGAAGGCAAAGAAGAAGTTTTAGTAATCAGAACATTGGTAGTCTTTTTATCACCGAATCCTAGACATAAATAGTATAATTTTAACAGTTAATTGGTCATTTTAAATGAAATCATTTACGTTGTGCAGTTTCTAACAAATTCTTTGAATATGGGAAAATGGATACTTAAATAAACAAGCACTGAATGATCACATTGCAGTAATGTAGCATCTTCTAACCGCTTGGGATGATTAATATTTGGATTACACAGGTAAGGTAAGCATATAATTAAATATAACATGTGCTATTGCTGGTACCATCGATACAAGAATATATAGTGCATATTTCAGTAATTTTTCGAAATATTAATTTAATATTGTATTATATCAGTCTATTTATTCTAATATCGATATAACCACTTCAGCTCAACAACCTATAAACTAATTGTATATTTTGTAATTTGTAATTATACCTAAAACGATTGTCTAACGGACTATCTACATTTTTTCCAATTGAACATGTACCACCGGAATGATGTGCTGTTATTGCAACTGTACGTAAATAACATTTTAAATAACTATCACTTGGATAATTTGTTATAAAATCTATTGGAAATGGTCCAAAATTTGAACATTCATTAAATTTTGGCCAGTGTATAATTGGATTTAATTTTTGAAATGATTTAGTTTTTATTATATTTACACCAAATCTAATCGCTTTAATCATACATGTAATATCCTCTGATGCTTCTAAATAGTTTGGATCTATAAAAGGATATCGATAAGTTTTTCGACTTTTTAACAATACTGAACCTCGACTTTTTGGTTGATGACACGTTGACAATAAAACAAATCCTTCTTGTGATTCATTAAAATATAATGGAAATAATGAACGAAATATCTGAAATAATTAATAATATATTTAAATTAATTAATGTCCTACACCTAATGTTTTCAAGAGTTTATTTTATAATAAAAATGTAATTTACTATAAGATTATATATTTGATCATTTTTAATTAAATGTCATTCATTAATTTTTGTATACCCGCAAAAGAAACCGAATTTCCAGCAACACATGGTAATTCTATGAATATGAATATGTTGATTGAAAAAGTAAATAATCCTGTTACGCATATTTTTTGAAATAATAAAACAATCAAACAACGATTAAACCACCAATGCACAATAGCCACGACGAGCGGTATGAATAAATGGATGAAAGCTTCTTCAGTTGCTGCTCCAAAAAAGATTACTGTATAAAACAATGAAGAAGACTAACGAGGAAAATATGTATAGATTCTGTATAATTAACAATATACTAAGAGAAATTCTATATCGTGACGCGTAGTGTTAATAACCAGAAATCTTAGGCATAAAGTTAGGTATGTCGGAGATATTGTAAGTAAAAGCAAAATTTCTGATACATAAATTGCTTTAACAATAAATCGAATAGGCCTGGTATTAACATCGAACAAACATCAAGGGATACATGGAGTAGTACTAAAATTGCCAAGATCGAAGCTCAGGGTAAAACCTGGTAAAAGGTAACAACTTTGGATCAAAATAAAAGACAGTGGCGATTTTTTAATGATGCTCGATGCTCGTTTGGAGCGGAGTAACGCAAATAAATTACATTTTTTTTACATTATTATAAATATATTAATTTATAGTAGATCGATCGATCGAAGATTTCCAAATATATTCGTATTAACTCTGTATACATAGTACTTACTTACCCTTGTTTTAAAATTTGAAATATGTTTAAGTAGTTTTTCATCAATTGCACCTGTTCCAAATAAACTAATACCATAATTTTGTTCAGCCACAATATTAATATTACCAACTACGGCAAAATCTGACAAAATTCCTTTACCATAAAATAGATAATTAAATAATGTTTTTAAATTTAATATTTTTACTTTTGTTACAGATATTGTGTCATTTATTGATACAAATAATGGTAAATACAATTGATCATAAAGATTACGACCGACATTTGTTGAATTTTGAATTGTTTTAATTTTATACATAGCTAATTCATGGCTGGGTCCAATGCCGGATAATTTTAATAAATGCGGTGATTGAAATGCACCAGCACATAAAATAATTTCGTTTTTTGCATTCACATTTATGGCATTATTATTTTTATTGCTATTACTTCCATCTGCGGCAATTAATACCGATATTGCACGATTATCTTTAATGTTAATCTGTATTGCATGTGGATGTTATGAATAATTAATTAATTATTATTAATTTTTCTGCATTATTCGTTTGGTATTATACCTTTTGTACTCTCGTATTTAATAAAATGTTTAAATTCGGTCTATAAAATGCAGTTCTTAAATATCGATGATAAACACTCCAACGTATTCCATTTCGTATCGTATATTCAGGGATTGAAAATTCTAATTTACTGTTTTTCGTTTCATTGTGATTTTTGCCATATTCAATTGCAGCATTCCATAAAGTTTTTGTTAATGGATTTTCATCGATTGTTATACGTTTTATAAATGGTTTTGTAATTTCATTAACATTTCGGTTAAAAGTATAATCATTTAAATCATTTTTATTCAACTTTGATTTAGTACAGCCTATAGTTTGTTGTAGACATTCATTCTAAAAAATATAATCATAAATACAATATATAATTAAAACAAAAAAAAACCATTAAAACCATTTGTTTATGCGATTTTGAATTGCCCAGACCAATACAGCGAATAAGCGACACGTTCTATAATGACAAAATCAAGTTTTGAGCCCTGTGAACTCAGAATTTATTTAAGTTACGCTATTACAATATATGCAATTTGTTGTCCTACAAGAAACGCAATCCAACAATTAATACCTTTCCAAGAGAAATATGGTTGTCACTGTAGAAATACTCCGCGAATGGGTACTTAATAATAGGATCGCATTTCCGTCTAATATTACCATTTCTAAAGTCTAATTGAAAACAGTGGTGCGAAACAAGCTCTAGTAAAGAAGAAATCGTCAGATAAGAGCTTCAATCATGTTTGGGGGTGGTGATACACTTAATTGAACTGATAAATTATCGTGTTCCTAATACCGTATGATTTGAGTAATTATTAGTAAAATGGTCAAAGTTTAGAATTTCCAGTTGATAATTGTCCATACATTTTATCTCTGATTTGCTTAATAGACTTCGAAATCAGATGAGAAAATTGATTCCTATACAGGCACAATAAATTCTGGTAAAAATACAACTATAAAGAATTTTGTGTACAGCCAGTTTCTTAAAATCCTAAAAAAAATTTATTAATTGTTGCATTGATAGTACTATAATCACTTTATACCTGAATTAAATATTTATCATTAGGGCAATAATTCGTTTCGTCGGTCAATTCATCTTGATCAGTTGAAGCATCTTCGAATCGATTAATATACGGTTTTAATGCAATATAACTCCATTCTTGTCCTCCAATTCGTTCCCAATTATCAAAATCAGTTTGTATACCTTTTGTGTGTAACATAAAATTTAATTGACTGGAACCACCTAATCCTTTACCCATTGGTAAATATTGTTGCTAAAATTGCAAAAGTGAATGTGATTAGTGATTGATAATTTTTAGTGAATTATAATAAATTGCATCTACGTTACTTGATTAACCATTCCTTTAAATGCATATTTTTGTTTAGCTGACATAAAACACCAATCTACTTTTGTATTTTGCATCATTGTACTTAACAATGGAATTGTTGATAATAAACCAAATTGATTGCCAGCTTCTATTAACAACACTGTAAATTTATTATTTGCACTTAATTTATTTGCCAACACACACCCAGATGTACCGGCACCAACTATATTCAAATTAATTAGAGCGTTGGAATGGAAGCGTTAAATATTAAGAATTTAAAATAAATGATAATCAAATCAAACAACGCGAGTGCGGTGGACATATAACAAGGGTATTCTTGGAATTGAATCAAAGGTGTAGTGTAGGACCAAAATTAATAACCAACGCAGTTTCGTTTTTACTGTGCAAAAAACCGTCGTCACAATCATAATCAATCTTAATACTAATTTTCTGGACATTCTCAGTCATACTTGCAGAACCAGTCATTTATCTGGACAAAAACTGAACAATTTCTTCTGACGACCAATAATGTCTTACTTTATCCACATTTAATGGAAACAGGCATATATGACTCGCAGAACCAATGAATACAGAATAAAGAAGTAAACCGTACAAGAAATTCCCACAATAGCACTGTGAACAGGTATCAAAAAAAAGGGAGATTCTATATGGCCAGGTGATTCTCTAATTGCAACAATGCAGTATATTAATATTCAGCAGAATATTGCGAATGCCGACTTGAGTATGATATTGATAAATTAGTAGTGCTTGCTCATTTCTCTAATTTATTTTCAGCCCGTCTTTAAGCTTAGCCGTATAAAAATGATGAAATTATATTAATACAGAAAGATCTAACCATAGATTATTAAATAATTATTAAATGTTAAGGGAAAGTGACCCGTAACAAAATGCGATCGATAAAATACAATTATAATAAAATATATTTGATTATACTGATGAAATCCATCTCTCTGAGACTAACCCACAATAGACACAGTACCATTTTAGTATATTTATGAAATATATAATTATAAAACTATATAATATACAAAATAAATAATAAATAACCTTACCGATTATAAAATCATATTCCGTTTTAGCAGCATCTTTAATTTCAATTAAATTTGGAATGTAATCGTAGGAAATTTGAAACCAAGTGAACAATATAATAATAATTAATAGACCACCAAATGTTATCAACAACATAAACACTGAACATAAAAAGAAGACACAATAATTGAAGAAATAATTTAAATGATGTGTAAATAAATAATAACAATTTATAAAATTGACACTTACACAATTTGAAAATATTCATAATTCGGAATAACTCACAAACAAACTAACAACAATTAATTGGGTAATGTATTTTTATGTGTGTAAGAGACACCACCAATAACAGCAAATGAATGGAAAAAATAATGTTATTAGTTTAGAAAATTGATTTTTATACAAAAAACTAACTAATCCAATTATGCAACAACTATTTTATTACCTATAGTAAAGATTATTCTATGTATTCTATGTACGCATACAACATATATATGTGGCCGGTTTGACAAGAAAGGTAAAAATATCCATAGATGATATCTTCAAATGTGTACATATATACAAAATTACAGATAGATATTGTCAGTTATGGTTTTGTTTTAACAGGCTGATCGAAATCACAAACAACTTTTGTTTTATTTGCTATGGAATAAAGAAATGTGTATGTCATATTTATTCAATAAGCATTTTATTGTGTGTGTCGCTGAAACGAAAGTAGCGAGCTGATAATTGCTATTTAAACTTAGTTTCATAAATTAAATTAATTCATAAGTTGTTTACTGAATTTCGTTGTGGTTATACAGGCATAAAAACGCAATACCGCACCACCGTAGGTCGTCTCCGAAAGTCATGAGTGTTCTAGATAAACTATAGATAAAATCCACACTATTGAAATTGCATGATTAACGCATTTGTGTGGTGACTCAACTTCTCAACACGTTGTTTGGATCTGTTTACACGTAATCCGAAAGAATTTTTACATCCATTCATATCAGTGTTGATGAAATATTGGGAAACAAGAAACGAAAAGAACAGTCGAAGTCGAGTGGGTAGAAAAGCTTGTATACATCAAAGAAGGTAAAAGCATTTCCATCAGCTGGTAAGGTTAAATGACAACTTTGATGGTGTATAATATATTCATCGACTATTTATACATACTGTGGCTTTGATTGATTTAAAAATAGGTGGAAGCATGTCGGCCCGTTCGTTCTTCACTGTGAACCGATACCCACAAAAGTACGACTCTGTTATACTAAAATTCATTATATTCATTTAACGTTGCCATCAATACAGCCCTGCTATCGGATCATATATTAATAATTTCCCGTGAACGATTTCATAATTTGCATCGCGCAGTTTATTATAGCCTCAGCCTTCAATTAGGAAACTATTGTAGATGTACCCATATCGGCACGGTTAAAAGATCAGGCATATCCGCACCTTATATATACGATACACTGCATAAACGCTAAACCTGTCTTTTCGAATTCTATATTACAGATACGCCCTCCAGCTAAACTTACTGTTTAAGATAATCCACTAGATATTTTACTTGATGGCTTAGTTAAATTGGTTTAAATTTGTTGGATCTTAACTGATTTTTGTTCTCTTTGTGAATAAAACCATTGTAGCTTTGTTATAGTTTATAGATATACCAACCCCATCGTACCAATCATAAATTTTAGTGAACCACCATAACCATTATGCAAATTCACCGCCATAAAACAATACTGTTGTGATGCTTAATAAGTACATTTACCAGAATCAATCATAAAAGTGGTGATAAATCTCCCCTCTGCGAACAAATTTTGACCTCCGCGTAATACAAACGATGGCATGATCAGTAGTAATGGTTCTTTGCCGAATCTTGTTTGTGAATCCAATTTATGAGTGACTGACTTTTAGTGTCCTTTAGTGATGTAGTGGGTAGTGTTCATGCTAATCAATCGTGAAATACCTAGCTCAATCCACGAATAATGCACATGTGAAATTTTTCGTGTATATATGCGGAATAAGAAAACGTACATATCTTCGAAACTGAACGGTGTTGGATTAACAATTTTGGCGCACAACACTATTATGGGCTATATACGATCACCACTCATATAAAAACAACGGTATTATAGAAACATCTAAATCATATCGATAATTGTAGACCTATTTTTGATTTTGTTATATGCTCCCATACGGAGTTAATTACATAAATTGACGTACTGTCGTAATGAATATTTGGTCAATGCCACACCAGCTCTCCTCTTGAAATAACATAATTTGCGTATTTAGAAAAAGGTAAAACAATAACCAGGTGCATATAATTAGAGTCAATAATTGACACCACTTGAACAAAGAAATTAAAAACAATACCTAAGGATAACTAAGGATAAACTGATTTTTAAATACGATAATGTACCAGAGGTCACAAATCAGCAATCAGCCATGACCAAATTGTACACAAATTATGTTATTAAGTATTCTTTCTCTCATCTATTGTATTTTACAGATTTGGCATCAAGCGAACTTGAAAATGTAACCATATAGCTGCGACAAAAGATTTGGACTAAATTCCAATTTCATCAACGCTATAGATAGAGACAATCAATAAATTCTGTTAAATCAGATTGGAAGAGTGTTGTACAAATTGTAACATATTTCATTTTTACCATTTTTATCAAACCGCTCACGTAATACAGTTGTGGTGATATCGTAAAATGTCGCTAATCTGACATTTCATGTTACATTCAAGAATCGACCATTATTCAAATTTTTAATGTGAAAACTATATTTTTATAATATAATTAGTATTAAAAACTATTTAAAATCATATATGTAAAGAAGAATTACATGAAAATGAATAAATGCGCTGATTTTTAAATAACCGTTCTCATAAATATTCGATTTTAATTTTTTGTATTTTAAATTTTACACGTACATATGAACCGCATACGAATATCGAACCCAATCGATTCGTTGTAGTTTAGCTGAGACCTTAGGTCTCTAATTGAACACACACACAATTTTTATAGGATTACGAGATTAAAATCAGAGAGTGTATTTAATTGGGTTTTTACTATCTCGTATAGGGGGAGATACGAGTGCTTGTATTTTTGAACATACATTTTTGTATGTTTTACAATTTATAATGATGAGGATAATATAATTATTGATGTGATAATGAATACTATTTTATTGCTATATTATAAATTATTGTATTATATACATGTGAACTTATGGTTTTTAAATTGTAACTTTATTCAACATTCAATAATTTATTATTTTTGACCTTTATATTTTTAATTTTATTTAATTGTTAATGATTTTGAGTCGCGTTGTAGCATCTACTTCCGCTTCGAGTTACTTTGGCATAGTCGTTAATAACTAAGGCATGCACGACATGCATATGAACAAACAAACAATTAAACGACTGCGTGGAAACTGCTATGTTTCTGTAGGATAGGTGGCTACCCTACTCACACACCACCATATCTCTACCGGAATAAATTTATTAATGAAACAGTAATAAAAAGAAAACTCGTGGATGGAATGGTAGCAACGACATTTGCCACACAAGTATACACAGACAAATTCAGAACTTGAAACTTTCGAACATTGCGGTAAATAAATTTGCAGAAATTGTTTGGGAAGAGCATAAAACAGATGAAACGAATATGAAATAAATAACAATTAGTTGTTGTGCATGAGGTTTAACGCGAAATTTCGAATATTTTATTCTAAAATCAAAAGTGTTTTAGTATACGCATGCGAAATTGTCAATTGTTATACGGGGTAAAATGGTTTCGAGTTTCATCTGGATGGAAGTAATCTTATCGGAAGATACACGTAGACTATTCATGAAAAATGAGGAGACGGCGTCGCATGTCAATGTCCGTATTTGACAAGCAGAAAAATAGGTATATGTTCCAGTTGACCACCCTAAAACAGATGCTTGAAATCTGGAGTGATACTGCAGTGGAAGGATAGCTTAATTTTCATCACGACAACCGTAACCGGTGAGGGCACAAAAAGTGACCAAAACGATGATCTGATTCGATACCACCTCCCCCCTAAACCAATTATAATATATCTATTTTAATGCTGGAACAACCCGCGCGCAACACATCCAGATAAAATTAATTAGTCTGACGATATAAATTTCTTTTGAACTGAATTTTAAGTATTCTGTAATAATGTATTTTAAATATTAGAACCAAATGAGGAACGTTATTATTTTTCCAATACGAATTATTTCTATGATTTAATTTATTGTTAAAATATTAATACAATTTCTTTTCTGCTATAATTATATCTCTCATATGATGATGATGTTTCATTGTTGTGTGATCTATACAATATAATAAATAAATGGATTAGTATATTCGTGATAGACTCAACAATTACGTACGCCAAAAAAAACTTACTTGATAATGATATGTATGAGGTAAAATTTAAATTACATATTTCGCATTTGTATGGTTTTTCGCCAGTATGAACACGCATATGAACTCGTGCCTCTTTTAATTCTCGATATCTTTTATCACAATATGAACATTTAAATGGTTTTTCACCTGTATGCGTACGCATATGTATTGTTTTTTCACCACTTTGTAAAAATGATTTACCACATTCTTCACATTTATATGGTTTTTGTTTTAAATGTACACCGTTTACATGGATGCGTAAATGTGTCGGCCGTTTAAATGCACTGCCACATATTGAACATTCATATTTTCGTTCCTCCGAATGCATTCTCATATGGGATGTTAACGATGATGGTAATTTAAAACTTTTGTTACATAATTCACATGAATACGGATATTTTCGTACAATCGTTGCATTACCCGATGTTGAACACGTTGTGGTTGTTGTTTTTATTGTTTCATGTCTACGCATGTGAATAGTTAACGAACTTTTTTGTATAAAATCTGGAAAAAAAATTATTTTAAAAATTATATTGTGTATTGACAAAAATATTGTAAATATAGCGCATTTACCTTTTGAGCAAATTTTACATAGAAATGGACGTACTCCACTGTGCGTTCGCATATGTATAATTAATGTTCCACGTTGGGCAAAATCTAAATAATAAAATGTTTATTATGGCATTTTGTTCTGAACGAAAAAATTATGAATGTAAATTACCTTTATCACAAATATTACAACTATATGGACGAGCACCACTATGCCAATTTAAATGAACAGCCAAACTACTTGCTATTTTAAAATCTGAAATAATTTATAATTAGATTATTAACTGGTTTTTCTTTCAATAAATTATTAAAAATTATTTTCATATGATGAAAAAGTTAACAAATAAAATCTAAAGATGTAGTTATTGGAATAAAAAGAAACGACATCAACAATCTACGCTTCTACATTCCCTTTTACCTTCCCTACCCACCACCAGCAAACCGTCATTATTATCTTTCCTCAAACCTATCCGTGCAACCTGCCGTTCTATTTATCCTTCTATATTCCCGACAAACTACCCTTATAAAACCGCTCCTCAATAAATAACTAGGGAATAATTTTTCTATTATTGTAAAACTAAATTCCTTGTTTTAGTTTCTTATTCAAATTCCGGTTAATTTTCGGACAGACGACGTTCACATACAATATTATAATAATAATAAATAAATAAATGCTATTAATAGATTTGCAATTAATAATACAAACATTACCTTTTCCACAAATATTACATAGATATGGCCGTAAACCAGTATGCGTTCGTTCATGATCTTGTAAATGATGATGCTGTAAAAATGATTTTTCACAAAATTTACATTTAAATTGTTTATCCGGATTATGTGATTTTAAATGATATCTAAATTTAAATTTATTTTCAAATTTTAGCAAACAATGTGGACATGTATGTTCTGAAACTGTATGTACACGCTCCTTATGCTTTTGTAAAATTGATTCGGATTTAAGAATTTTACTGCAAATATCACATTGAAGGGCATTTTCTGAAAATTAAGAATAATAAAATGAATCAGGGATTTTTAATATATTGCACTGCAAATAAACCTAATAATAAAAGCTAAAAATAATAATCCTTAAAATATGACAATTATATGCTAGGCCTGTGTGTGGAACGGTTCGATTTGTAGTTTAAGAGTGCTCATTATATATGAAATTCGTTGTCGTGGCAGATCTACCACCAACAAAACCACATGTTGCTCAGGGCACATAATAGATTTGACATTAAACGGAAAGTATCAGTTGTTATTATATGCTCGAAAATTTTTCAAAGAACAGACAACCTTTTACCACTTGTCGATAAATAGAAACACCATTTTTGTGTCGCTTTTTGTGAAGAACGATAATGTAAATGATGTTTTCCATTTGTTGGGAAATAAACAACCCGATAGTGATTTGTTAAAAAGAATTCGACAAAGAAGGCAATTTTCCAATAACACATTAGTAGTACGTTAAATCATGGTTACTGCCTGATTTACAGAACAACCTCATATAGCTTATGTTTAAGATTACGAAATCCTCTTAAGTCATTATCGTACCATGCGGATGCGGTTACCATAATTGTTTTAACAGTATACATTTCAATGAGTGCCATATCCAAAAGAACAGTCAAAAATATAATTACAAAAGTAAATTAACGTTTCATCAAAATTATAATATTCGAATGAGATTCATGGAAATAGATCTTGGTATACTAAAAACAAGCATTCATGTAACTGAAAATTTAGGTCTACAACAGGTGTTTCAGTTTTAGTTTCACATCAATTGACTGATGACCAAAAATTGCGCCTAAAATTGATCACTGATAGAATACAAATGCTGAATCTTTAACATACATTTTTTTTTATAATTAACGAACTAAAAACTTATGTGACTTATTATTAAATGGTATTAAAATGAATGAACAATAAATCTTCTGTTAACATAAATTATAACTGTCTTGCCTGAGTACACTTAACTATTATTTAACAATTTGTTCTCCATATAACTGGTTGTTTTCCCGCGGTTGTCAGGTCAACCATTCGGTCAACATACTTAATTATTCCGTAAATTTATAGGAAGTATTACAGGCGTATACTTCACTGCTACCAAAAGCAATTTTAATGTTGCTGCTGACTCACCATAACACTGTAATCATTTTGTCATTAACTAAATTTTAAGTTGATAATGTTTTCAGACAGTACCCCATAGTCATTCTCCTACTCAGCCGCCAGATATTTCGCGGCTGGCTCCCTTTTCGTTATTCGTAGCGAACCCGCTGCAGGGCGTTCCATTATACCCAACATACCAACTTCTCCGCATATACATATTCGTAAATAAATATATAATTAAAACTAAATCTTATACCTTTATAATGAAATTCCATGTGACTGTCACGGTTTTTAGCAAATCGAAAATTCTTTTTACATATTGTACAACAATACGGACGATTTTTGGGATGACTTTGTTTAAGATGATCTTTTAAATCAACAAGATTATCAAATAATTCTGTACAAAAACGACATTTCGGTTTCTAGTAAATTGAAATAAAAAATGCATTCAATAAATTGTATACCATAAAATTTTATAAGCAATTATTTTACTTTTTCAACAACACATTTTCCTTTAGTTTCATGATATTGTACCGATCGTGTGTTTTTAAATTGTTTGCCACAGTATTTACATTCCGAAACATCATTATTACGTTGTTCCTGTTTGATTGTTGGTTTTTTTTTTAATTCTTGTGAACTTGATGCGATTGCTTTTGTTGCATCATTGCGAGTTGTCATTTTTTCATTGCTATCATCAATTTTTGTCTTTTTTTCGACTATATTATCATCATTAGAATTTTTGGCAACGATGGCGCCGGTCAAATAATCATCATCAGTATCACTGGCATTCGTTTCACCATCACTTTCTATATCATCATTAAAATCGATAGGGTTTACAATTGATGAAAGCTTTTCATTCGTCTCATTATTAATTATTTCATTATCAGCATTATTATTATTGCAATTATTGTTAATATTATCATTATTACTAATATTTTCAGCGCTATTATTAATATTAACATTTGTATTAGTTATAATATTATTATCATTATTATCAATATCATTATTACTATTATCATTATCATTATCAGTATCATTATCAATATCATTATCATTAACATCTTTATCATTATTATCATCATTATTATTATTATTATAAGAATTACTTTCATTCATCAATTGGACATTTTCAGATTCAATTTTAATAACAATATCTGTTTGAAATTTTTTATAATTATCATTTGAAATATTTATAAATTCAAAATCAGTGTGTGATGATTTTTGAATTTTACAATAATTTAACTGTGGTGGCTGTGGTTCATTTGAAGATAAATCGTTTGCTGTTAACGACGAATTATTAGATGTTACCGGTAAATTTTCGGTTGGCGTGCTTGATGAGGAATTTTTAAAATGATTTTCTAAAATTTCTTGTGATTGTTCACATACAATACGAAATGTATAAAAATTTTTTAAATGATTCACACATTCATTACATATTTTTTGTGGTAAACCATCATCAAGTGTAATCTAAAATATGTAAAAAAAAATATGTACGATTTTAAATATTTGTGAAACATATCTTAACCGATTTCGAACACTTTGATTGAGAAATGACCAAATGGACAAGTTCGCAGGAAGCGCTGGTAACTTTCCATATCTTCTTAAGGACTCGCTCCAAATGATTGTCATTATTTTTTTTGTGATATTTTCTCATTTTAAAATTCATCGCTATCTATACAATTTTCGATCGGATTGACATTTGGTCATTGCGAGATAGTCAATTTAAAGTTATGACACACTTTTGTTGTTTCCAGCTGTGCTACCATGTTTTGGGGACTTGTCTGCTTGCACTGTTCGCAAATATCGTGTCCCGTTCCAAAGAATTTTACAGAAGATGGTGGATACCTTTTTTTTCTGGAATCTAATATTACGACCAAGTGCTGTGCGAAAATCATCAATTTTCCAAAATCTTATTTTGCTGACTCATGTTTTGCAACAGTACGTTCACGTTGTGTCATTGACTTGGTCTCATTCAAATTGTGAATAAGACTATTGCCAGTTAAAAAAGTTATTCTAGATTCTGGTATTGCTAAGTAAAACTGAACTATTAGGAAGTGTGGTCTTTCGACATTGTATTTCGGTTTTTATTCGAGCCAATTTATGACAATAGTTTCTCGAGTAAAATCCAATTAAATAATGGGATATTTCATCATCATCATTATCAGTGTAAAATATCAGATTTTTCATTTCCAAAGATATGGGGCCGGTAGCCACTCTGCGCTTATAAATGATATATTTGGATACATACCCTTAGTCTCATAAATATTAATTCATCGCCAATATTTATTTGATTATTATCCATTGTATTACTACTATTATCTTCAAAAATGTTTCGCATTGTCATTAAATCTTGATGACTTTTTAAACATGTTCTGCATGTTTGATGTATACTGAATATTATATCATTCCTAGTTTTCTTAATAAATAAAATTAAATAAAAATAAATTAACGGAAAGAATAAATATACCTAATGATTAGTAAAATACTTACCGAAATATTGGATTCAATTTTAATTTGTTGATCATCTGTGGGCGTACTTATTTCTATATCTGCATTTGTATTTTGAATCTAATATTTAACAAAAAAAATTACAAAATGATTTAAATGTCTCAAAATATAAACATGGGAAGAGCGATAAACTTACATCTTCCTCAAAATTAAATTTACTTGGCGTCGCATTTTTTATTAAACACGGTTTATTACCACTGTTATATTTTATTAATCCATTAGTAAAATGTAACGAACAAATGTACATTCGTTTGCCTGTATTTGTATATAATCGATGTGTTCCCAATGCTGCCATCCATTTTTTTAATAAATCAGGATCCATCGGAAATCTATTGAATTAAGTGTGTGCAATTAGTTAAATTAACTATACATACGCAATGCTATGCGGTATGTTGCATTGGAATGAGATTATGAAAGTGTTTCCGTACCAACACGGGGCAGATTTTTCTGAAAAAATTGCAAACGGCGGAGGCGTTAAAATGGGTCTTATATGCACAAAAAGAGCTGTATCCAACGATGTCAAATTTGTAAGAGCTTATTTGTTAAAACGCTATATAATTTGCTGGTGTTTCAATACAAACATACAACCAATGGTCATATACGGATATATAGTATGGTGAACCAAATCAACAACTACGTGTAACATAACAGTGGAGAAATTGTTAAGCAGACAGTTGGGCTGTTGAGGCATTTTCCATTAACACACCAGAAAATGTGAGTAACTGAATATTACATTTATCAATTATATATAAATGACAAAGTAAAAACAGAACATATAGTAGGGCACTGGGAAAATGATGTATTACTCCGGAAAAAGAACTTGCCAGAACTTGCCAGTGGAGAGATCTTCAAAGACCAACTAGGAAACGATAGTAATATATAAGAACAATAAATCTAGTGCACAGGCTTCTTGGAAGTTTATGTAGTACAACAATAAAAACAAAATGAAAGTAGACAGAACTATCACTATAATAATAACTATACACTGCGATCCAGAATCCAGTTTCACATTTGTAGAGATTTACCACTTCCAATACCGAAATATCCTGTGAACATATGTGGTTGATTATTTTGGCGTTCTCAAAAATTGTCCCAGTTAGAGCCAAGTGATTTTTGGAAAATCAGAACGAATTTAAAGTGAATCTGTTCCGAAACCAGCAAAAAGTAACGTTGATTGGATTTGAATATAGGTAAAAATAAATAATAAATAGGAAGACCAAGGCGGACTGTCTCTGGATACACTGTTTTTTTTTATTTACGAATCGAAAATATTTAGCCAAACATTACATGTTTTAAATGCAAAATAACATATTTCGTATCCATTACAAATTTTTTAAAATAATATAACAAAACTTTAAGTTGAATGAATTTTAAAATTGTTAAATAAAACTAATTTCGTTGTGGTAATATTAGTTTTTGTCTTACTTGTGAAATGATATTTCTTCATTGTTTTTATTGCCGAGTTTTGAATTACAATTAAGTAAAGCACACCTCATATTTAATATTATTTAAAAACAAACACTATCTATATTTTATTTTATATTTACTTTAAAATCTCATTATGTTAATGCTTTTGTTTAATAAAACGAAAAAACCAAATAAAATAAAAAATATAAACGAACAATACAATTAAAAACTAAAATAAATATAAATTAAAATTTTAAAAAATTTTAATGAATATAAATCAATATGGAGTCATATGTCAAACGTAAAAAATTGAAATGACTGGAGTACGTTTTGTGTTTATTTATATTCGATTCTGTTAATATATTTATTATTTATGCCGATTTCGAATTCAAAATCTGTTTCTAAGCCTTCGAGGAGCATCATGCTCTCATTTGTGATAAAGATTCTTCTATAAAACATAGGAAATGGTTTAATGAAACTACGATTAATATTTGAGTCAATTCAGTTGATAATTGAAGAAATTGCAGTGAATTTTCGTTTTCGCCACCATTTTGAATTTAAATTAGACATTCAAATTTCATCCAAATAGTTGAGGGGTTGAGATGACACCACCATTTCTTGTTTGTTTTTTAAATGTCATGCATTTCGTAAAGGCGTGAAGGTGAAGCCGTCTTAAATAAAGTTCGGAAGAGAAATGGTTTATTTTTGAACAAACCCTATGCAGACTGACACCTCGTTGACATTTCAAAAAGTTTTGACCATCTTGTTACTTGTCAGCTCTGTCTATAGCCGGAATAAAATTTTTTGCTGTAGGTTGGTTTGGTAGTAGAATAACTTTTTTAGCATTTTGGAAATGAAAATGTTGTTTTGATAGTTTTTTGATATATGTTAATATTTAACAATTTAAGTTTTTCTTTTTTTTTATAAAAATTTATATTATATTATTATCTTCTGCTTAAAATTTGTATTGGTAAGATTTTTTTTTTCCCATTCATCAATAATTCATTTCATCAAACCGATTTTCAAAACATAACCTATATTTTCCTTTTTTCTGCATAAAAAAATAATGCTCAATTTTTCTGTTGTATGTGTCGTTTTAATAAATTCACTAGTCCATCCGTTTTAATTTTGTGTTTTAATATTAATTTGTTTCCTTTATTTATTTATAGAAATTTAATTAATTTTATATTTTTCCATTTTATTTTTCAGTTTTAAATAAAGTCATTTCTTTTAATTCTATATTATTTAAGAAAAATATATATTTAAAAAGTTAAAGTATAAAATGGTTAGGCAAAAACGTGCAAATAAAGCAATAAAATCTTCAGTACAAAATGTTTCTGAAGTGGATGAACCAGTTGCAAAATTGGCAAAAAAACAGGATATTGATGAAGGCACTAAAAAATTGTCACGATCAAATACAAAAGGTAAATTTTATTAATTTTTTCTTTATAATTATAAACGTTTGCATATTACATTGGGTCGGGCTATTTGTCTGCGACGCGATCAAGCGTACATACGGTGATAAAATTATACTAATTAGGAAAAAGTCTCAAAGATTTTATTGTTATATATGCCTACAAGTCTAGATGCTTTTAAAATTTGTCCGTTCAAGGATTTTATTTTTTAAATAGGTTATAGAATTTGCTCAACAATTTCTCATTTTATCGATTATGGAAGATGCATAATAATTTTTATTACAAAAATTTTATGTAGACACATTTCTTAAAAACGGCAACTCCAAGCCGTGAGTGTAAGCGAAATTCTATTTATTTCGAATTATAATTTTCTTAAAATAATGCAATATAAAAAAAAAATAAATATGTGTTGTTCTTCTGTAAAAAAAAAAGTTTTAAAACCAATGGTGTTTCAACATATAATCAAAAAAGCAGTTAATATGATGCCAAGCCAAGCTGAAGTGCAAATACATTTTTAAAAAAAGTAGCATTTTAAAAATAATTATAACTTTCGTGAACAACTATTAAAATATTTTAATTTTATTTCGGTATATGACGTCATGCTTTCTATTTTCTATCAGCCTTGGTTGGTGCCTTACTGGCAGTTCATTTTATTTCTTAGTACAGTGATAACTCGATAATCCGATAAATAAATTTTATGTTAGCATTCGTATGCCTATACCGAAATAATGTGGTTATTATGTATTTTTATAACTGTCTTTAACCCTTTTACTTTGGATTAAATATAAAATGTTTTAATCTAACTTTACTAAATATATTGTACTTTAGAAGTTCAAAAAAAAAAAAATCGGAAATAGCGTATAATTTTTAATTTTTTATTTAATAGTAATTAATTTGCCATTACCAAAAATAAAACAACGTGCTGGTAATTTATTTTGTTGTGGACAAAATGAAGTTGGTCAATTGGGTCTGGGCGAAGATGTATCAGAAAGAAAACGTCCAGCCATTGTACCAAATGCAATTGATATTGTTGATATACAAGCCGGTGGCATGCATAGTTTATATTTAACAAAATATGGTGAAGTTTATTCGTTCGGTTGTAATGATGAAAATGCATTGGGTCGTGATTGTTCTGAAGAAGGTTCAGAATATAAACCAAATAAAATTATATTACCTGGTAAATGTGTAAAAATATCGGCTGGTGATTCACATTCAGCATGTTTATTAGATGATGGCCGTGCATTTGCATGGGGTTCATTTCGTGATTCACATGGTAATATGGGCTTGACATTGGACGGAAATAAAAGTTATCCAATCGAAGTGATACCAAAGTTAAAATTTATTGATATTGTATCGGGTGCTGATCATTTAGTTCTGCTAACAACATCTGGAAAAATTTATACGATTGGCTGTGCCGAACAGGGTCAGTTGGGACGCATATCATTACGATCGGCATCCGGTGAAACACGTCGTGGTAAACGTGATTTATTAGTACCAGGTGTAATACATTTTCGTCATACACGTATTGTTGATGCAATTTGGACATCAACATATTGTACATTTTTTCGTGAACAAAATTCATCCGATATTTATGCATTTGGTTTAAATAATTATAATCAACTTGGTTTAGACAAGACAACGGAACCATTATTTGTTCCAAGATTAACACAATTTAAAAGTGTCAAATCAATTACAGGTAACTATTTTATAGTTTATATTTGAGTTCGATTTTTTCTTAGTTCATCAATCAATCAATCAATTTTTTTAAAAGGTGGACAACATCATACATTAATTTTAACAAATGAAAATAAATGTTATTCAATTGGTCGTAAAGAATATGGACGTTTGGGTGTAGGAAATATATTAAAAGATATTGAAATTATGACACCAATAAAAGTATTAGATAAAAAAATTGTAACACAAATTTCATGTGGTGAAAGTTGTTCATTTGCTGTTACAGATGATGGTAATTATATAAATTATATTTATAAATATATCTTTATAAATGCATGATGATATGACATAAGGTATTAGTATTAGTAATTATATAGTTATAAGCAGAAAAGTTTAAGTATACAAAAATATATGCTTTAATATGCGTGGTGATATATTTTTACCATTTGCATCATTAAGTCCTAAGTTCAAGCTAAAAATAAATGAAACTCTAATGAAGTTTAGTTAAATTGGAATGTATTAGAAATATGTTTACGCCAGTTTATGCCATGAGAACATGGTGATACGATTGATTCGCACACAAAATAATTTAATATTATCCAGACTCTGCTGTATTATTTGATAGAACACATAAATGCGATTATATTATTTTAGTAGTTTTTATATAGTTCGTTTTTATTCGTCTTGATTTCATGTTAATTAATATTAATTTCCAAAAATTTTTTAGGACAAGCATACGCTTGGGGTATGGGTTCAAATTTACAACTTGGTACCGGCAGTGAAGATGATGTTTTCGAACCCGTTTTATTATCAGGTGCACAAATAAAAAATAAACGCGTACTACAAGTATCTAGTGGTGGACAACATACATTATTTATAGTTGAAGCTGATTCGGATGAAAACACCAAAACAAATGGAACACAACAACAACAACAACAACAACAACAAGCAGTTGATAAGGAAAATATTGTGGTTGATGAAGTAAGTAGTAGTACGGGCAGTAGTATGGCTATTGATGAGGAAAAATCGAGAGAAACAAATGTGGCAAAATCGAAAAGTGGTGGTCGAAAAAAAAATTAGCAATAATTTATGTTTTTAACTAAAAAAAGAAAAAAGAAATTGAATAAATTATGTTTTTTTCCCCCTCTCCCCCCTTTTTGTTTTTTTGGTATTTTATACTATACATTTAAATAACTAATTATAATAAAGTATTGATAAATTATAATTCTAAAATAATAGAATATGTCATTTAAAAACTAAAGTAAAAATGTTTATTCTAATTGTAATTAAAACAAATAAAATCATAATGTTATTGGTTTTTATAATTATATGCGTAGTTTTATATAGTTTGTAAAACTTTAGGATATGGAGTGTGTGTTTAATATAGTGATACTTCGTCCTCACCTAAGCCATAACATTCAAGATCAATTCTTATGCTGACAAGTGGTCCAACATTTTTTTTAGTAGACGTTCATTTGGTAGAGGAAAAGTCTTTTGATTGCTTTAAGCAATCACAGCTTCTATTTGTGTTTGTGATTTCAACTTTCCCGTATAGTGTATATACTCAACATAGAAATAATACGAACATTTGAAGGATATTGTCGATTTCTTTTATTGCTAGACTATTTGCTTTTTCATTGTATATTATATCTACGTTGACCATTGACTCTTAGTATAATGTTACTTTGTCGTTCTTGTCAAGCTCGCCGATCAGGCTAATAATTATACATAGTGCTAGATTATTCTGGAATTGATTGATCTAATGGATACTATAAATGCAATGGTTTTAATGCTGATGTTGTTAAATTGAACACACCATTCGATATTGCATACATATTTTTTTGAAATACACTTTGGTTCTGAATATGTTTGAGTTCTTGGACCATATACTCAGACTGAAGACGTGACAGCATTTGTTTTTTTTTTCTTCTCTTATTGTATTCATTCTAAAATGGTGTTTATCACCATATTTGGGGGGATTCAACTTGAATTGTGTTCACGATTAGGTACATCCATTAGTGAATTTGAGGTGTGACGTTGGGGTAGAATTAAAAAAATCACAACAGCTTTGGATTTAAATGGAGAAATGGATTGAAAGTAACCAATAATCGTACCGCAATTGATAGGATTGTTTCCTGTCTACTTTGGTGAGCTACTGCACCAAAATTCCATCCACATTCGATTGTATACTGATGAATCCATGTTTTAATCAACAGTGGTATGGATCGAAGTAAAAATACTTTCGCATTAACTGTTCACTGCAAGTTCAAGCAACGTTGAGAAGTGCATTACCCTATGCTATATATTAGATATTCATACCCGCGACACACATTTCCTAAGCTCAAATATATTGGAACAGATGTGGTTAACTAATCCAAATGGGATATTGGATTCATTTAGAATCCATTGAAATCATTTAGAATTATTATTATATGAAAGTAAAGTATTAGTTGCGGTTATTTCTTACTTTTAATTTTGAAAATCTATAGCGTATTGGCAGGGTTAATAGTATAACCATTTATCCCATAAGAATCCGATTATATAATAGATTTACAATAGCACATATTTATTTGCATGTCATTACAACGCACACATAATTAATTTTAGCCTGTCGTTAACATTGAAATTGTTTTTTAATGATGTGTATTTTTACTAAAAAAAATTAATTACTCAAATAATTTGTAGTGATAATGCCATATAATTCCTAATTGTTACAAATGCAGTGCATACAATGAAAATAGAACATAACACGTCTTCTTACACGACGGTGTGTCGAATTTATTTTAAGTGATTCTATGACAACCAAATTGTGGTATTGTAGCGAGTGCTTCTTTTTCGACTTAAGTTGAATATGCACACCGCAATACAAACGCATGTGTAATCACAGGTGAAGTTATATGGTCGAATGATGAGTCAAAGTATATTGAATGTTTCCCACACATATTTATATGCACAAAATTAAGATTTCAAATTTACGAGCGGACGTAAGTTTTAGCATATTGCGTCGTACTGCATATGATAAAACAAACAAAAATGGGTGATTCTAAATCGTATTTTTGTTATATCAGAATATATTTTAGGTAACGACTTAATAATAATAAAGTCCTTTGGGTATTTTAGAAGAAAAACAGGTAATTTTTTGCATTTTGGTCCCTTATTTCTCAAACTGTTTTGTTACTGCTCGAACGAGCATATACAGTTAGAGTATAAATAAAATATCATATTCTATTTTGATCCGCAGCTTTCACTTATATAATATACAGTTCTACAACAAAGACGAATAATAGTGAACTGATGATAAAGGATACAAACTCCAGAGTAAACATGCCAATATTTATAGTAACTTTACTGGAAGACGGTATAATATTGTTAAAACCTTCCAAGGAAAATACCTGTGATTAGATTGTCAAAGCTTGCAAGTTCATGAACAATACACACAGAGCGAGGCGATTGTGCAATATGAATGTTGTTGAGTTTGATGGGAGGTGGTCGTTGACTATTCATATTGAATTCAATTGATAAAAACTGCAGGTTTGCATGTGAAATGAAATCTAGGTAATAATAAGATGAATTATGTTATGCAAATAAATTGGATTTTTATAGTAAACAACTGATTCTGCAAGTCTGGATATATTAAGGACGACACAAGAAGTTGTATGGCTTAGCAAATGCTTCATTACACCAAGGTTATACAATGGTATACCAAGTTATACCAAGGTGTCGGACAATTTGGAACATACGGTTGGTGAATATAATACCTTTGGAATCGATTTTTTGAATTTCTTGCATTAGGAAACCGAAGAAATTCTTGGATGCTTAGTTTTAGGGATTCGTATTGAAAATACTATATTTCATCACCACCAACATATGTGTAACACAGATATTCATATAGGATTTCCATAAAAAGTCCCAATCATGACTGCGTGATATCGCAATATACCTGTAGTGTTCCAGTGATATCCCTATAATATCGTTTTGATGTAATTATGATATCTAAGTGATAATATTCCAAGGACATCAAATAGACATCACAAGGGCGTCCTAGAGATGTTGTTCCTATGTTGTGTGTGAAATACCGTATCGTGTGAATATTTTCTTCACTATACATAATATCGTTGTTCATGTTCAGCCTGCGCTGACGTTTATCCGCACACATATTCTCTGCCATCTTTGAATAGACGATACCATTCAAAAATTTATATAATAAATTTTAAGCTCATTTCAAAATGGTTCCTTGTTTTCTACATTTTTCGACCGGCATACGATCACTTAAATGTGTTGTTGACTTAAACTGAACGTGAAATGTTAAGAAACGTTAAAGTCTGTTCACAACTCATAAATCTATCCGATCAGGATTCAATAGAAGCGGTTACCAGACCCAGACCCATTGTAATATAAATATGTTGTGATAATATCCAGTTAGCAGATATAGAAACACCCTCTGATACACTGACGCTGACTCTATAATTATTATATAATAACAAAAAACAACAGACATTTATTTCGCGGTAAACCCAAACAACAACAAAAAAAACATAATTATCCAAATATAAATAAAATTTGGTTTTATAAATATTATTCGGTACAGTGGATTTTGATGTTATCAAAAATGATTGTAAATTTTGTAAATTGTAAATGGTTTAAATATTTGACCATAATTAAAAAAATATCGCGTTTAGTTAATTGCTAATTGTGAGTAAAACTAAACAGACACAAAAATTACTTAGTGCATTTAACAATTTTGGATAAATAAAGTTAATCTCACAAAAGTGCGTGTGTGTGCAAAAATGTGTGAAATGAAAATATTGGTTTTTACTTCTTTAATAATAATAATAATATCATCAGTTAAAAATGCATTCGGAAATGATAATGTTATTGCATTAATAAAAAATGCTGGTTATCCGGCTGAATGTCATACAGTTGAAACATCTGATGGTTATCAATTAACATTACATCGAATTCCATCACCACCACGCCGAAAAGAATCCAATAAGAACCAAAATGGAATGGTGATTGGTAGCGACATCAACAGCACACGTAACAATGACGACGAACAACATCAATTCCATCATAATTATACCAATAATAATGAAGATAATCGCCGAACCAAGAAAAAACCAAGTGTATTATTAATGCATGGAATGATATGTTCGGCAGCCGATTATTTAATATCCGGACCAGGACGTGCCATTGGTTATGTTTTGGCAGACGCCGGTTATGATGTATGGTTAGGTAATGTACGTGGTACAACCTATTCAAAAAAACATCGTTTATTAACCGTTGATCAACCACAATTTTGGGATTTTAGTTGGCATGAAATCGGTGAATTTGATGTGCCGGCATTTATTGATTACATTTTAAGTGTTACAAATGAAACGGCTTTGCATTATGTCGGCCATTCACAGGGTACGACAATATTTTTTGTAATGTTAACAATAAAACCACAATATAATGAAAAAATTATATCAATGACAGCAATGTCACCAATTGTTTATGTAAAAAATGCAAATCCAATTTTACGTATTTTAGTGAATAACATCGAACAATTAGAATCCGCACTTAAAATAATGGAAATGTATGAAGTGATGCCATTCAATGGACAATTACAATCATTAGCCAAATTATTTTGTAGTCCCAATGTGAATACAGCAATATTATGTAAAAATTTAATATTTTCAATAGTCGGTTCAAGTCCCCGACAATTTAATGCCACCCTATTACCGCTGGTATTTGAATATACACCGGCTGGCATCAGCTATCGCCAACTATTACATTTCGTACAAATTATGAAATTTGGTAAATTTCAACAATACAATTATAAACGTGATAAAAATTTACGTATTTATGGTACAGAATCACCGCCTGCATATGATTTATCGAGAATTCATGTACCAATTAATATATTTTATGGTACCAATGATTTATTGGGAACAAAAGCGGATGCATTAAAATTTATAGTAAAATTGTCGAAAAATTCAATACCGATAAAAGTTAATGAATTGGTGGGTTGGAATCACATCGATTACATTTATGCGATCGATGCTAATAAAATTATTTATAATAAAATTTTAAAATATTTTCAAAATTTTAATTAAGTGTGTGTTTGTGTGTGAGAAAAGTGTAAGATTTAAAAATTTTTAATAACTAATTTGTCGGTTTTGGAAATTAACAAAAAAATGGGTTTAGCTATATAAATAAATATATTTCAAATTGATGGCTGGAGCGAGTTAAAAGTTAAATGTTTCCGTCCGATAGAAGTGTATGGAAATATGGTCATCGTCACAATATTATATTACTATAAAATTGGTTTGAATTCTTTAGAAACACTCCAGTGTAAGCGATTAAAACAGATTCAATTCCAAATATATACAAAGCATTTCCGCGTAGTCTTAAATTGGACGGTGCAAGTACAGCTGAAGTGTAAACACTTTTCATTCCAAAGTGCATAAGTTGAATGATTCAAGGTGATGAGGAAAGACGGGTAACAACACACGTGCGTTATTGAATTGTACGTTTATTTTCACAATTATTTAATTATTCAAATTTTTATCGTTTCCATTTTTGTGTTATTTAAAAAAAAAATTATGAATAAATAAATTAATTTTGTTTTATTTTATTATGCATTTTATTAGTATAAATAAATAAAGACCCCACAGACTCAACTCTCTGTCCTAAGTCTATTTATTGTGTATCGCCCAAATACAATATCATACAATAATATGTGAAATTCACGCTATCCGATCATCTAATTTCACTTAAGATCCACTAATTCCAGTTTTTATATATCTTTGAAATTCTCTAATAAATTTAATTCGTGCGGTTGCGAGAATTCTAGCCTCATATATATTTGGAGAGAGAGAGTTTATTCAAAATACCTTTATAGAGTACGAATCAGTAAAGTTCACGTGATTCCCGATCATTAAAACCCATATTACAAAAGTTGCCCTAAACCGAACACATAATCAATATGGCATTATTTAAAACTAAGTTTATGATCAAGACAGACACCCACAAGTGTCAAGTGATCTGTCAATATATTATTCAAAATAATATACAAATAAAATAGACCTAAATGAATCACCTGTGGAATAGCATAGCTTTATGGGACATCATCATTTATTCCAATGAATCTAGCGTGATCAATGGAAAACTTGAAATATTT
Organism: Bibio marci; assembly: GCA_910594885.2. Taxonomy (NCBI): domain Eukaryota; kingdom Metazoa; phylum Arthropoda; class Insecta; order Diptera; family Bibionidae; genus Bibio; species Bibio marci. The sequence goes on along the minus strand of OU343116.1, from coordinate 15,224,091 downwards.
ATGAAATGAACAATTGATAATGATGGCAAAACGAAGGAAGCTGCTAATTGTTTATAATTTACCTCATAAATATATTTTCCATTATATTATTAGATGATTTATGAATTTTGTACTAGCTTTTATTAGAGATTAGATTAGATTATATTAAATAATGTGATTTTTAATAGTACTCCACCTTCTAGGCTCGTTGAATGGTGTATTTCCCATCCTCACAGAGTTTCCACCTCCAGTCCCGTTTCCTTAAAGAATTTATGGACATGGAATGGGTACATTTAGTCTTCACCCATGAAATACACAATTACAAATTATCTTTTATTTTGCGGATAAGGTGCTGTACAAGTTTTGGGTAAATGTACAGGTGCTATTTTTTTATCCTCTTTTCTCCTTAATTAATGTAGGTTTTTCAATTTTATATAAATCGTATCATATTTAAACAATTATAAAGTTGTTAAATAAATAATTTGAATTTACGAATAAATAAACCATAAATTAAGTACTATGATATTGACTTAATTTAAGACTTAATTTATATACTTCAGTTAATATTTACAAATGCATAATATTATTAGCGTATCGCACTGCAGGCAAATATCTATAAATAAATAAATAAATAAATAAATAAATAAATAAATAAAAATAAATTATTGATAATAATATGAAAATAATAATATTATATGTGCAATCGTATCAAGTGTCAGGCTGGAATGTCATCATCCATGTCAATATATGTCAACAGATATGTGCATAGCATGTACTTAAAGAGTCAAGTTCGTTTGCACATAATACGCATATTTCTCTTTTATTTATATATTTATAACATAAACTTATCAATTCATGGTCATCTTATTATAGTCTCAGGATTGATTATAAACTCATAATAATAATAACATTTTAAATACTCGCTTAATTTATAATTTAAAGTGCATTAAATAATCAATAAACACTATTTGAAAATGACATCAAGAATATTAATACAGTAGTATTACCAATAATAGCAGACTCCAAGGTCGGATGGTTTCGTGGGGTGGAAATGGCAAACAGTCGTAAATATAATGGGGATTAATAAACAAATGGAAACAATACGTTAACACCCACTCAATAATGTAGCTGCACAAATAGGATTGACCGCTAATTGAAAACAACACCATCGAAGCTTTTGGGAAACTCGCCTAAATATATATATTCAAAAGCAAAATTTATGAATAATACAATAGTTTGAAAAGATGTAGTTGTTCGACTCCTGTTTTAACTTATTTGAACGGAAACTATTGCGCTGATGCCAAAAGTATGATCATTTGATTTTATTGTTTTCACAAAAACCATTTTATTTATTCAAAATAATTTCCATCTACTGAAATTCGCATTGATTTGCGCACGGTCAACAAGTGAATCAAATGACTTATTTATGTCTGTGATTGGAATGCTGTTGAGAACGGTGATCGTCGTTTTTTGAATGCCTTCAACTGACGCAACACAGCCAAATGAAGTTTAGGAAATTGGAATTAGTCATAAGGAGCCAAATCTGGTGAATACGGTGAATTTTAAAGCAAAAAAATGTGATTTTTAGTTTAATTCAGTACAACTTTTGATCATCATTCAATTGATGATGAACAAACTTTGAATTCGATCCTATCGCAGACCAGTTAAAATTCGATGAATTATTGTTTTCGGTATTCCAAGAATCTCACTAAAAGATTTCCTAGAAATTTTCACGACAACATGTACTCTATCAATGTTTTCTTCAGTAAATTGCTTCAGATGGTCGACCTGGACGTTCATCATCACTTATAAACTTATAACAGAGTATGACACGTTTGTATTCAGAACAAACGTGGTAACGAATATCGCAACGCATCGGGAAGAATGAAAGATGTTTAGGGGAAGTCTACGCGTCCATCGATGGATACATCAAAGCTAAAGAAGAAGAAACAGGTTATAAAAATAATGTATACAACGGCACTGTGTTACAAATTAAATCAATAAAATATTTATAATTTTTAAAAATCGTGTTTTCATTGAAGTAGTGTAACATTTTTACTACTACTAATTACTACTAATTTGGGTTCGGTGTCAATTTTTCCCATCTAATATTATAAATTACTAATTTATAAACAACAAAATGACAAGTGTAATATCAACAAAGGGTCAGTCAAATAAGGTGAAAGAAAATTTCTATAATTTAATTAATTTATTAAAATATACTTTAAATCATTTTAATTTATGTTAATTATTTGTTTATTTTATTTTGAAGGAAAAGAATAAGAGTACTAAAATTGGGTATTTACAATTAAATGATAACAGTCTTAAAAATAATAATAAATTACACCATATCAAACGTCTTATTAAAACACAACTACCTCATTGGAACATAAATTCATATGTTTATTTTAAATTTAAATTTGTAACAGCTTTTTATTGTTTTACAAACAGTAAGTTTTCTTCTTCTTCTGCGAGATCCTTCATGACGCGTGCCTCTTTTTCGTTCACATCTTCAACGGGGTGGAACGGAATCTTCTTTCTTTTAATGCAGATTTGACCTTGGGTGTGCAGATATAAAAGTCACAGATTAGGCGAATCAGACGGATAGTCTAATATACTGGGGTGTTATATAACAATGTGCGTTGTCAAGATGAAGAACGCGTGACTTGTTCATCCACAATTATCACTTTTATGCGTTACTTTGATTTACTTATAATTGTTTATATTTATATTTATAGAGAAAACATGAACGTCGTAGTACTCGTGTTTATGCAAAAGATTCCAGTGTATATGGTTTACGAAGACGCAGTACAATAGAATTTCTACAGAGAACAAGAAACCCTAAAGTAAGTTAATTTATTTATATGTATTTAAACGAGTATCATAAATAGTAGACATACGTCGCTGATTTAATAATTAATAAGTCTAGCAATTACTTATAGTCTCAGCAAGCTCCGCAATTTAACTCGCATTGATCAGTTGTTTACGAAAATGCTTTTATTTTTATCCTGTAACTTTTAGCATAATGCTATTTGGGAAAAGTTGTCCATACCAATGAGGACCACCTTGGTATGGTGGTAGATTGGGATGTTTACTGGATAAAACTTTAGTATTTCCATTCCACCGCGTTGTTAGACTTAACTAATTTACTACGCTGTGTATGTCATCTATATGGTAATATAGTAATATTAAAATTTTAAAAATCGACCTAATCTTTAATATACAAATGTATGTTAGTTAGTAATGCGCTATCAACCAACGTATCGCTTAGAATCACAAAATCCATTTAACAGAGAAGTATGTGAAAACATTATGAAAGCAATAATTGATGAAAATTTAAATAAAACTGAATACAATGCGTCACGAACTGCACTTTTATGTCAACATTTATGTCAAGAAATAACACAAAGAATAACATTTTTGAAATACGATAGGTTTGATGGTTTTTTTATTTATCTTAAACACAGCAACAGTGTTGGAATTGCGTATAAGGTGATTAATATATCACCATCACTATTTGTTTGTGATTTTTTTGACATAATTTGTATGTAGAATAGGCCAAACTTCCTCAAAAATATTGCCTTACACGATTCTTCTTCAGAACTTAGACACATCGTAACGCCAATTATTACTTGTGCCGTGAATCAATACGAATGCGTCTAAGACCTAGGTTACACATGATTTAATATATAGAGAATTAATTCCGGCACTTTCGAGTTAATTGTGCTCTCCGTGTGAGTTAATACTCGAAGCGATCTCAAACATTATTATGATTCCCATCTTTGTTTTCTGTAACAACCAATTTCAGACAGCAGTGGAGTCATTGTCACCAAAAAGTTACTATTCTGCATCTTTTCTTTTGATGTATCTACCTGTCTAAAAATGGATTATACTCCAAAGGTTTAGCCTGAAAAAAAGGTTATTCAATATTACATTCGTATTTTTTACAACAACAGAAAAGGTAATTGAGTCTGTATTTTTGTCCTGAACCCCTGCATATTTCTAGCTTACCATAATGCACACTCACTTTGTACATTATATAACAGAAGCAGAAATTGTTGCTTTTTATGAAGTCTAACGAATCAATTCCACAAACGATGTGACAACCTCGTTCGTGCTCTTTTCTACTCTATATTCTGACGAGTAATCGCGGATTTAGTCTACGGATCCTTGTCCAAAATAACATCATTCGTTGCATTTGTTGAAACCGTGATGTTAAATGAAATTAAAATAGGAATTTGATTAACACACTTCTTGAGACTTTGGTTTCTTCCCAAAGTATCCCAAGATCCGTTACTGTACAGTGTTGAGCTACTCTCGAGTGCCTCGATCTTCACAGTTCACTCTCATTCTACATACAAAATATGTCAAATTGTTAAAAAAAATCTATGGGGTGGTCACTAATCACCTTACACAATTCTATATCTAAGCTTTAGTGCACTCAAATATAAATAATTAATTTACTCTAACGCCAGATATCGATTTGTTACAATTATATCAATTGGTCAAAAACTTATGTAATCAATTGAATGTAAAACTAAATGTTTGTGGGACATTAAAAATGATAAATTCGCTCATTACATTTATGAACGTCCTAATTTGTTTGTTATGTGTACTGTGTTTGCAATTTATTATGATTAATAACGCCGCAGGTGAAGTTAATATTAAAATTGTGTGTCAATAAATTATATGTTAATTTTTATAATATAGTTTCAATTTGTTGCCCTATAGCCATACGAGCGACAAATAGAGACACACAAAAACGGCGACAATGTGAGCCGGAAACATGTATCTTTTGTTCGGTTAGGAATAGGATAACAAAGAGACAGCTACACAGACACACAGAGACACACTTGTCTGCCATTTTTGTGTGGCTCTTTTGCCAATTTGTCTCCCGTGTAGCTGTAGCCAAAAATCAATGGTTTAATTACAATGGAACAGCTAAACACATCTCAGGTCCGCATATTTAATATTTCTCTTTGTTTCTCGTTTAGTTGTAGTATCTATAATGGTATTTGATGTGATAACATTGTGTCTGGTAATATTTTCCGCACATTGCATTGTATTGGGCTCGTTTTGTGTACGTTTAGTGTCTGCAGATGCATGCTTAATACAATTTCTGGACACATTGTGGGCAAAAATAGAAAAAATTATATAAGCCTTTGTTTTTTTGCGGCCTCGTACTCCACACTCAAGACTACGGAAATGGTTATTCCAATTTTATATATGTGAATGGCATTTATAGTTAATCAAAATTTTCCAAACAAAATTATAATTAATTTTCGTTTGCTGTTGTTAAATATAACATATTTGATTTCGTCGACTTAATTATAATGTGCAGTTTTTATTAACCCACACAGAAAGAGATGAGTTGTAATTACGGCTTGCGTAGGGGAGGGTCATAAAAATCAAGCCTTTAAGGGTCATAGTTTCTGATGAAAGTTGCGTTGCCGAAGCAGAATATATACCATATATTGTATTATATATACGTGTTACGTTAACAAACAATTAATAACTTACCACCGACATTATTTCATTCAATCTATATAATTGTTTTTAATTATTAAATAATAGACTACTAATTAAATATTAATTATTTAAATAATTATATTTGCAAGTGCAATTTAGAATGCGACTAATAATAAAAAATTGGATTATTTAAAAATATATAGATAAGAATTGGTTTTTTTTAAAAAATAAATTAACCTTTTCGAAAACTAGCGTTAAAAATTTGTAATAATGTTAATTGTTTTTTAATTATAATATGTTTTTAATTTATAAATAATTTCGTTAATTTTCAAATATATAATTATTTTCAAATGCAATTATTATGTGAATAATGAAAATTATAGTTAAATATGTTTTAGTTGTTCTTTAAAAATAAACCTTTTTAATAAATTAATATATGAATATTATTGGTTCCTAAAGATCCCTCAGGATGGTGCAGATACTATAACTAGACAAAAGGCTAAAACCTAACCTTACCTTATAATAAAAATTTATTTGTCTGTCGTTTCACTTGTGAAACAATTGGAATAAACGAAAGATAATATAACCAGATTCTTTCGTTTATTCCAATTGTTCAAGAGTGTATTTTTAATTATAAATTCATGTATTTTATAGAATTCCACTGTTAGAAAATGCAAGCCTTTTTGAAAACCAAATTGTTTTCACACCTGTTTCAAACCAGTCTGTCCCCAGATGGTTAACCAAAAAGAGTATAGCATTATTTGATAGATAATTTAAAATGATGTCGATTTGGAAAATTTAATGAAATTTTCAAGGTTAGAAAAGACTAGTCTCTGTGAAAAACAAAGTGAATATAGCATCATTTGATAGATACTTTAAAATAATGTCGGATTGGAAAATATAATGAAAACCTCCATGGCAGCAATGGTCAGCCTCTATGAAAAACAAAACACTTTCACAACTTTAGATCAAACCAAATTTTGTATGATTGTAAAATAAATTTGAATAATTATTCAAAAACATCCATTTTTTATTGATTGACAGAAATAAATTTTCTATTGTTTCATTCGGTTCTGAATATTATTATTATTTTTTCATTCATTATCATCGTCAACGATCGCAATTTACCAACTTAGCAGAAAATCTGCTACATTGGCAGATTGTTGACTTTAGCATATTTCATGCATCAGAGTCGTGTCGATCAGTCGCAGTTATCCATCACATTGTTTTATTATTGTTCTTGTTTGTTTCGTCGCGTTCGCAGTGTCGTTGTATGAAAAAAAATAAGGATTATGGACATGGACAAGGACATTATTTTATTTATTTATAATAATTATTAAGTTTATTATCATCGTAACTATAATTATTTTATTTAATTTATTTGTGATGTGCGTGATTAGCAGAAAATTTAAAAATAAAAATTAATGTATAAAATAAAATGCATTTTGTAGATTTTAATTTCTTTCTCTGTGAAAAAAGACGGCCATTTTGTTTTTCGATTTTCACATTCAATTGTTTTATTTTTATACTTCATCCAAAAACAATGACTCCAATTCAACATTGTAACATTTAATGGATTTATAATTACCATCATGAAAATGTAAATTTGTCGTTGTTAACTCGAATCTTAGATCACATTAGCGTGACTACCGAAATATCATAAGTTTTACATATAATCAGTTCATCTTCATATCATATAGTTGTTTTCGATTTCAATGATTATTCATAAATGTTAGACTATTGCTCAGAGGTCATCTCGTCAAGCTATAGAGATGAACTTGTGTGCCATGCTAATACCATACAAATGCTAATACAAGAAATAATTTATGCATATACAGTAGCACATCCGCTGCAAAATTTCCAGAAGCTTTGTAAAGATAAATCTAGAAAATAATCATGTGGATATATCTTTTGAAAGAAAATAACGTTAAACTTGAAGGATCAAGGATATTTTTTATCATATCCTTTGCGATATTTCTCGAAAGTAAGCATATGTATTAGTATTTCGTATGAAAGGGAATTAAAGAAGAAATTGAGCAAAACTGCGTTGAATATAGGAAATTTAATGGAACTGGTGGTTGTGAGATCAAGAGGACCTCGTAGGAATAATTTTTAAAAAAATTGTATGTCTTATCTCTTAAGAAAACGATTCAAATAGAACATTTAATACATGGATCGGACGATCAATGATTTTTTCAGTAATACTCAATAATAAGTTTGCAAAATATTTAATGTAGAGCAGAAGATAGTTCCAATTATTCGATATCATATTTCTATTAATTTAATAGCATTTAATATACGCAACCAGTCCTTTTCTTTATTATAATTGCGTTGGATGGCCGCTGAAATGGTACCATAAATTTAAAAATTTCATAATTATCACCTATACTTTCAGAAAATATTAAGATTTATCATTAAACACCTTATGTTTAGTGCTGACACTGTTCCACAATTTTCTTTTGCCCTGCATATTATTTCCACATTTTTAGAATAGTTATCAAAATTTTATCTCAAAAGCGGTTAAGAAATGATCAAGTGATTCGAAGAAAACGTCACTATAAGCTATAATTCCTCTATAAGGAACTCTCTTGAAACTTGTGTATATATGTTTTAAATAACGTTTGTTTATCTACCGTCGTACATGATATAACATGCTTAGAATCAACCACATAACGTATATAACATAACTTATGTATATATATACAGTCAACAATAGTAGTCAGTCGTCTTCACAAGTCTCAACACACATTTCTTTTTCTTTTATATATATATATTATTGCATATAACCATACATTCATACAAACAAACATATATTAGCGATCGTTGATACTAAATTATATGCATATAATGTATAATACATATTAATATGTATACTAGCAGCTATTACATTGAACATACATAGCGTACAATTCAAAAATGTTGTACACTATATTGTCTATCTATATGTTGATCACAATATAGATCTATAATCTCTATATAATATATATATTTAAATTAGTATAAGTATCGGATTGTGTGGTGTGTTGTTGGATGTTATATCACGCGATATAATCTATCGATCCATCTATCTATCTTTGTATCTATCTATCTATCTACATATATTATTAGTTAGTATACATACAAATATACTTAAACACTGGTATTAAAATATAAATTAAAAAAATTATTCTTATATTACACAAATGTATTTCTCTCAATTTGTATATTAAAAAATTGTAAGTATATACAGTTACAGCTCGATATCAACATCGCATCCAATAAGGCCACAATATATAAGAAGCAACACTTTTATGAAAATGATATTTACTCATCCGGATTTGATAAAATTTGAAATGTAAGTGTAATTTATATACTAATACGAATTGTTACAGGGTATAGTTTCTCTAAAATTATAGCCAGAAATGGCTTGCTGGATAACTTCGACAGGCAACAGTATACACAAATTGACCATTTCTGATCAGATTTTGATAAAATTTAGTATGCACATTCGAATTTCGAATTATATATGATGAGTTGGTAAAGAAATTCTGCGGAAAATTGATACTCAGGACAGCATTCTACGACGTTCTCCAATGACCTGGCCAACTTGACTATTTCTTATTCGATTTTAGAGAAATTTTTATTATATAGGTTTAAAACAGGATTATATATGAACACAGTTCGTAAGAAAGTTCTTCCAGATTAGGGTTAAATATTCTGGTTATTTCATATCAGATTTTGAAGAAATTATTTATTATGTAGGTTTAAAATGTGATTATATATGAACAGTTCGTAAGGAAGTTTTGAAAATTCGATATTCTGGTCAATTATTCTTTTCATTACTTTTTTTTTATGGGAACGTTCAAACTCTGCTGCTGATTTTAAATATGGTCGTACATAGACACCGATGATGCTGAACGTTTTGTGGACGTCCAAATGATGTTGTTAATCCTGCAAAAACATCGAAAAAATCTTCACAAGTTTCACAAGGGAAAGCTGCGACACCCTGAATTTACCAAAAAACAGTATTTTCAGTATTATACAATTGGGTATGAAATAGTCAATTTACCAAATGGGTGCCACCACGTTTGCTCTCACACCGCCGAACAACAAAACAACAACGAATTGATGATTCAACAAAACGTTGTTTCTGCATATGTTTAACAATGACACATTAATGGATGGATACAACATATTTCACTCCATAATCCAGATAATCAATACACGATACTGTTTTGAACGAATTTTTCTGAAAATAACAAACAAAATGTTAATAATATATTCCACTTGTAATTTTTAAACTATAATGTTTGCGGATTGTTATGAAATTTTAAGATATATCCATTGAAGGTTAGCACTATTTAGTTAAAACCGCCATCGGGTGATTAGGCCCGTTTTGATTTTGCATCCATGTGTTATTTGATTTGATATTACACTCCACACCTTTACACTCAACTTATATTTTAAAATTTTACCAAAATCGAATCTTCTTGCAGTTGTATACTCATCGACATTTGGCTGTATTTATATTTCTATCTACATTGTACATACATTAAATAATATATATTTACATATTCACGTATATATTCACTTTCTTTTATATTTATATATTATTATTATAATAATAAAAATAATAATAATAATAATAATAATAATAATAATAATAATGTGTTGGGTTACGTGTATTTGTGTATACGCTTTATAAATATATATAATTTATATACATTCAATCCAACTCAAACTCATTTGCTTGAATTTATAAATTAAATTGTGTGTTCAGAGTTTAGTATGATTTTTTCGTTTATCGCGGATTGTGGTGCTGAGACTTAAGAAATTAAGTTTTTTCCTTCAGTACGTACACATCACGACATCACACACATTCACCACACAACATCAACATAACACAACACAACACAACACAACACCAACACGCAACATCTCATCGCATCATCGTAATAAAAAATTATAATTTATATTTGTACAAAAATAGTTAAATTAAATCGTTGTGGTTTTTTGGTAGTCGTTTTCGGCGCGTTGTTGAGGTAGCACGTGTTACCGACTTGCTAATAATAATAATAATAATAATAATAATAATAACAATAATAATAATAATAATAATAATAGTGTGATTATTATATAGCAAATGATTAAATTAAAATAAATAAATAATTTTTGATAATAATAAATAAAATAAATTTAAAATAATAAAACTGGTTCTCCTCTTCGATGGGATTGTGATGATTGATAAAATATATAATAGAGAAAAAGATAAGACAACGAATGTATAGTTGAACAAACGAAACAATAAAAGAGCTAATTTTTTCTGTTTTTTTTTTTCTTTTTTAGTAATTAATTAATTAATTTATTAATTTTTTGTATTCAATTAAAAAGTTAAATTACACTAAAATGTGCTTTTATTTTGTGTGGTCAAATTTTAATAATTTTTAATTCTTTCATAAATTCTTTTCCCTCAAACTAACTATAACTGTACTAGAAAAACATTTATTAATACATTTTATGGTGAAATAAAAAAAAAAAAACAAAAGAACAACAACACCAACCCAACAATAACCAACGAAAGAATAATTACATAAATTTTTTTTAATTTTTTTTTTATGTTTTGTGAAGTAATTTAATATTATTTCTATCAATTATCACTGCCATAATATTTATTATAAACATTTTTTTTTTTCCTTATTGCAACTTGAATGTTGGTTTTTTTTTCGTTTTCGTCTATATTTTGATATTTGTATATTGTTTGGGGCCGTGTGTGTGTCGTGTAGAGAAGAAGAATAAAAAAAATTAAATAGAAAAGAATAAGAAGAAGAACGATCTAAAGTTTAAGCAAAAATCGTATACATTTTATTGATTAAAAAAAAATTTATTGAATAATGTGAAAATTTTATTTCCGTGTATAAAAATTGAAATAAAAATTGTATAGTTTTGGTTTTTTTTTTTTTCGTTTTGATTGTGTACATTTTTTGTTTTAATCCACTCACACACACACACACACACACATATACACACACACACACACACACACATATACACAAACTGACTACTAGTCAAAGTTATTATATTTAAGTTATTCGCACATATAATCAATATTATTTGTAAAAAAAAAAAATTGTTAAATTCCTATTTATAAATATTTTAATTTTAATATTAATTTTTATTTAAAAAAAATAATGAACTCAATAAACAGTAACAAAATTATAATTAACATTACGAATATAAAAAATAATTCTAATTATGAATATTTGCTTATTTTTATAATTAAAAAAGATAGAAAAAAGATTAAATTTTATTTAATTTGATTAAAAAAATAATAGTTAATTAATATATTCGATTATAATCTATCCCCATAACTAAACTAAACTAAACTAAAACTATAATTACTCTAAAAAATTAATACACAACTTTATTGTAATTAATTATAATTGTGTTAATTATTTTTTCGTATTTATAATAAATTATGTGTGTGTGTGTGTTTTTAATAATTAATTTTGTTAATAAATAAATAAATAAATAAAATTTGTTTGTGTTCACTTTTTTGGGGTTGACGATAGAGCCAGCCAGAGCCGTTAACAATTTATTTTTGATATAATTAAAACAAAAACATAGAAAATATTAATCGTTTCGACGTAAATAGTTTTTTTTTTTTTTTTAAATATTTTTAACATAGAAAAATAAAACTGTTTCGGTTTTTGCAACGAAATTAAGGAATTTTTGTAATAACGGTAAGTTTTGTTTTTAATTTTTTATATTAACAAACGATACGATTTTAGTTATTTATTTATGGTAACATGACATTAGTTACTAATGTATACAAACATTTAATTAATTAATTATAGTTGGATTTAAAATCACTTACGTTATATAGCATTAACATATTAGATTCAATAAAACGGCCATAGTTGAACGTACGATAAATACCCAGAGTTTATTTGAAATTTCTCCATTTCTCCAAAATATTAATACAATTAATTTTCAAAAGATTACAAATAAAATATAATTTCATATAGTTCCTATGTTTTGCCATGGACATATTCAACAATTTTAGTCTATGTTCATAATTAGGCAGTATGATCGCATCTCTCCAACGTAAATTCTTAAATTCCATAAAAAAGCGACCATACCGTTGACATATGCATATTCCAATATAGAGCGAACCAACCAGAATAAAACAATAATCTCCCTACCTTAGTAACAATTTGTCCGTACTTTGAAAAATGAGGAAAATTTCCGTGGAAAATATTCACATATGTTCCATGGAAAAAATATATTAGAATTTGTCCAAAGAATATCCATAGATTTTTCACTTAATATATAATAGTATTTTATGTAGGTTAATTGAAATCTTTGGATGGTCAGGGTAACATTTTCAACATATATCCGTGGTTTTGTATTCATAATTTATTTCACCAATTATTAAAAGACGGAGTAGTTTTACAATTTTACAATTAAATTATTTGTTGCATAAGGAAATATAAATATCATACATTTTATTTATTTCTTATGTTTTTATTACATTAAATTTTGTTTCAACAAGTTACAACCTGTTAGAACAAAATTTATGTGTGAGTGCACTTGTCGCATGACGTATTTTTGTTGAAATCCGTGGATCTGCACACAAAAAACATGAATATAGATTCTATAGATATTCTGTGAAATAATAGCAACGAAAAATAAATCTAAGGTAAAAATCCTTAGAAATTATCATCGGAAATATACGGTTAATCCGTTTATTCAGCATAAAACGATGCTGTTCAGAACTAATAACTGTTTTTGTAACTATAACTTCAAATAATTTACAAATTGTCGATGGCATAGCAATTGGACGTTAGTTCGAGACCTCATACCTTTTCCAGAACTTCCAAGATGTAAAGAATTGTTTTGATTTAATGATAAAATATGAAAACATAAAAAATATACCTTTTATTTTGCGATACGTTAAATCTTCTTGATCGTAAAATTGATATTCAAGGCAGTTTTCTTGATCAGGCTTAAAAATCCTGTGATTAATTTTGAAATTCTTTATTCGAATTGATCAAAATAATCTCCAGCAACTGTCTCGATTTGCGCACATTCAACAAGTGTGAATCAAATGACATTTTTTTACGTCTGTGATTGGAATGCTGTTGAGAACGCCTTTTGGATGCCTTATATATAGCCCATATAGCCAAATGAAGTTTAGGGAATAGAAATTAGTCGTGCAGGGAGTTAAATTAAGTGAATATGGTGAAAATGAAATTTGATTATCAGATCAATTCGGTGCAATTTTTGAACGGGACGCACAAAGACATCTGTAACCGTATGTATTCTGTTTTCGCTGTACTGCGAATGTAATGTCATGAAATTTTGAGAGTTTGGTGAGAGGTACGTTTTCACCGGCAAAATCACAAAAAAACTAAGAGGTGTTCTATGGTTTACAGAACCATTCCGGTTTATTATGGGACCGAGGTTGTGTATAGGTCAACAACAGCGGTGCAGTGTTGAAAAAATCGAATTATATGTGGAAAATAATTCAAATTAATAATCAATCATCGAATTAACGCGCAGCGTGAGACTTGACCCATATATTAGATAGTATTTTGTTGATTACATTATATTATTTGTATTAGTTTTTGATTCGTTTTCTTAAATCTAGATCTACTATACAAAAACTATAACATCACCGTAAAATTAATATATAAAAATAATATGTATTACCTAATTTAAACAAAAACAAAGAAATGTGCGAATAAATTTTCATACTACCCACTTTATCTCCAAATTTTCTCGTTCGAATTCGTGTGTTTATTATCTTTTATATTGATTTCATCACACGGACAGATTATACAAAAAAATATAATAGAATTTATTTCAAAAATTATTCGTGTTTTTATTGTGTGTATTGGAGACAGATTGTGAGTGAGGTTACAAGAATAATCAAATATACAATATATTTTTTTTTTAATTTATTGTATAAAAGCACAGATATTTATCCGGTAATTTATTATTTTTATTCTTTTCGTCATTTAAAATGTAGTCAACATGTCTGACTTTATATTTTTGATACACTCGGGCTGAGCTGTATGTACGTATTTATGTATATGTAAAGTGGAATGATGCTGTAAAGATCTTTTATTATATGTAAAACTAACTCTATATACATAAAAGATGTGTTAATAAAATTGACGGCAGATCTAAAACGATTCAATTATAAATTTAAATTTATTCAATCTTAAAAAAATCGTTTTATTTTATTTCTTTAGTACATAATAAGTTTGATATTTCATATATTTTTGCTTTGTTTTATTAATAATATACAAGTTTTTTTTGTTGTCATTTCGATGATCTTTAATGATATAAAAGTAATTTTTCTTTCATAATTGGAGATTTTTAACTAAATAATATTAAAGTTCAATAATTCCGCATAGGATGTTATAAACATAATATTAAACATTGTAAAGTTATTGAATGTCACACGTGCCATCACCGCCGCACACGACAAACACAATCAACACATCGGAATCGGGGAAATTTAATATTAAACTATTACGAAAATTTAGTATTCATCAAATTTATTATATAATCGCATAAAAAAAACAAATAATTTATTACTACAATATTTTATTGAAAACAAATAGAAGGAGCAGGCGGTATCGTCGGATGATGGAATGAGACACGTTATTTATCTGACGACAACAAAATCATGTAAATTTTGACCTTATGCATTTGTTTTCCATATAAATTTTCTCATTTATTTATTACAAACGCGGTCCCCTAATAAACCGGAATGGGTATGTAAACCATAGAACACGAAGCTCCATCACTTATTTTTTTTGTGATTATGATCTGTGAACG
This sequence comes from Bibio marci, assembly GCA_910594885.2. NCBI lineage: Eukaryota > Metazoa > Arthropoda > Insecta > Diptera > Bibionidae > Bibio > Bibio marci. Next base: position 15,208,815 of record OU343116.1, on the reverse strand, counting down.
TTCCTCAAACGAAAACAGAACACATAAAGGTGCAGACAATTTTGTGGGAACAAAGATTAAATATTAAATTTTGTTGTAAGAATGGTAAAACAAATACAGAAATGCTTCAAATGCTTAAAAATGCTTATGGTGCGATAATTGTTTATCCAAAACACAAGTTTTTTTTAGCGGTTTTGAATATTCCGAAGATGGTAGAGAAGATGCTAATGAATTTATTCTTGACATTCAGGTCGATCATGTGAAGTGATTTACTTACGAAAATATTGAAAAAGTTCTTGTTTTCGTGAAAATTTCTGAATTGATCTAATAGTTAAATTTCATTTTCACTATATTCACTTAATTTAACTCTCTGTGCAACTATTTTCTAATACCTAAACTTCATGACAGCATTCAATAGCCGATGACCACAGCGGTTCTCAATAACATTCCAATCACAGACGTAAAAAAGTCATTTGATTCACACTTGTTAAACGTGCGCAAATCGATGCGTATATTTCAGTTGATGGAGATTATTTTGAATAAACAAAATGGTGAAAATTTAACATTTATTTTTGAGGTTTTATAATACCTTCCGGATTATTATGGGACAGTGTTTGTACATATAATACGTACATAAAATACGCAAATATGATGAAATATTAATTTCTTTGGATATCGAATCGCATCACCAATTTGGGTACCCTTTTTTTCGTCCTTTATCCTTTTTGAACTTTATAACCGCACGTTCAAATTTGACGCGAAATTTCTCATATAAATGTCGCGCGTGTTTAAGATAATATCAAATTGTTGTCTGGTTTTTCTTTGCACAACCCTTGTTGATCAACGCGTACATGATAATTTGGGCTTGATGTATTTGATGAATAAATGCAGCGTCAAATTTGAAACATGGTCGTATTGTTGCAATCAGTATGTGAGGGGTTGACCTTGCCAATCATAAAATTATAATTTTTCTATAATTTATCAGCAGCAGCAATCTGTCATTTCATATGTTCACGGTGGTGTTGCGTATAACACAGATTCATAGATTAAAGTTTGGTGATAAACAATTCAATAGGAAATAATTCAATTTATCCATTACTCTTAATTAAAAGGACAACAAATAAACGGCGAAATTATACGCAGGAAAAATAAATATAAGATAATAATTCGTGGCGGTGTAATGTTTCATTCAGACTACGATTAAATATTGACTATACACACTATTGGCTATGACTATGACTATATTATTGACTATATACTGACTATACTGACGCGTACGTACATGTACACATACTTATTGACACAAATTTGAATATATTTAATTATATAATACAATACAATACAATTTTATACCTGCTACAAAATTCGCATAGAAATAAAAATCAGGAACACTATAAAAATTGTACGCGTTTGTATTTATTATTTTAATATTTATTTATACAATATTATAATAAAATAATTAAAAATAATCGCTTACATAATAATATGGAAGAAGAGATATCTCGCAGTATATATTATTATTATTATTATTATTATTATTATTATTATTATTATTATGAGATAAAGTGTATATAAATTGTTATCAGCATCTCCACTTTACTACAAAATATATTATTTTATTAAATTATAACTTAAATATAAACATTGATAATTTTTCTAATTTCTAATTTAATTCTTATGAGATGATCTATTTTTATATTTATATAATTTTCCAATTTTCAATTTCATTGTGTTATTTTAAGTAACACACGTTTTCGTATTCTCGAATATTGTATACAAACAAATTCAGATGTACCGCGCCGCGTATCACATTTCGTGCATGTGTTGTATTTATAAATAAAATTTATGTTTGTTTGTGCGGTAGATAATATATCAAATTTGCTGTTGACGCATATGATAAATGAAACTCTCGTCTTGTATAGACAAATGTTTAGGAGATGTTTACATAGCATTGAACAAAAATGGGAACATTTTTAAATGTGTAATACATATTTGGGGCGAACGCCAGCCAGCCAAACGCACATTTTAACCGGCGATAGTATTTTTCAAGTGGCAAGCATTCTTTTTACAGTATTTGTATCGTATTTACGTTAAAATGGGAAATTCCGCTCCTACAATTAAAATGACACATAAATGGTGGTGTACAAGCAAAAAAGCTAAACAATACCATCACCGCACCACAAATGATCAACAAAATTCTCATGCTTTCGAGTTGAACGATCGCTGATTGAAAATGTGAAAATGAGACAAATTAAAAAAACTCAAATATGAACAAATGTTTTCAGATTACAATATCACTGTACATTTTCGTTTTGTTACAGTCGAGTTGAAAGTAGAAAGCAGTTTTTTGTATTGATTCTGGATTCTGGTGTTAAATTGTGGATCCATGTTTCATCCATTGTGATGTTGAATCAGGCTCATTCCCTTTAAACATGTCCAAACAACATTCTGAATCATCAATTTCCATCAGATTATTATCGGAACACCGGATTGCGGTTTACAAAATTTATATATATTTTGATAACATATTTCGTGCTCTCACCAAGGTGCAATTATTTACCATGAGTCGCCACTGATAGCGCCATTTCTATAACGACAAATTGATAATTTGATCACAAAATCCTCATTTAAACATTAATTCCACTATATATTGTGCGTGTAAATAACGATAATGTTAGTATATATACTAAAAATTAACATTATATAGTCGAGCAATATACATTTCCCATTATACGTACAATAAATATGGCATACAACACGGGATTATTGTTATTATTATCTTTACGTTATAACAAACATATAAAAACAATCAAGTGAAGAGTAAACTTTTATATAAATAATGATAGCCAAATTATTGTGGCAATGACAAGAGGTAAATGAATGACGCCATATATTTTAACTTTACATATATTATTCGTATTATAAATAAATCACATGGTGATTATTATTATTATATTATTATTTGCGTTAATTGTACACAGCATATATACAAAAAAAAAAAAAAATGTAACATGTTCCACCCTCTGTTCGAAAAATAACCGGAATTAATACTTTCCGCCACTGCATATGAGGGGATGTGGTAGTAACGCAATATTGCACTTGATTTATATTAAAATGCGAATCGTTCTTAGAATAAATGTTAAAGTATAATGTGACATTACCAAAAATACAACGTATTAAGTGACCATAGTTTTTCGAACGTTGTCGGTCCGAAAAATACGGGCAGAGCAAAGATCTATTTAAAAAAATTAGAACCGAACGCTTAAAATGCTTGTTTATCCATAAAACACGCATTAATTTCTGACTCGTCAATTTATTTTGGTAGCGCGACGCGAAGAATAATTCCGTCCGGAAAATAATCGAAGTGATCTTTCTACTATAATTTTATATGCAAAAATATATGAAATTCTTTACTTTTTTCCATAATCCATTCCGGTTATTTATCGGACACAGGGCGACGTATATTTTTAGCTAATTAAAATTAATATAAATTATCACTCTTTACTATAATTTGTTTTAATTTCATTAGAAAAATAAATGAATTATCATAATATTTGATATAAATTTGTATAATATAATATACCCCCGTACATAATATGATAATATACAAGGTTAGCCAAAAAAGACGTCGCAACGATGCCGTAACACCATTATCATTTAATCATTTCTTTGACCGCTATTTTTTTCTTGTTCGTTTGTTTCTATACAGTCGAATTTGTTTGATCATTGATCGATGATATCGCATTAATACTATTGTGTTCATGTTATTTAGTCAAAAGTCTGGCAGATACGACCACTGAAAATATCAGTGCTGTTGCTGCTATCTATAAACCATCGGAGATCAGTGATTTTTTTGTGAAAGTGAAATTTAAGTGTTTTAAGTATTTTAATCTGCGTTGAGTTTTATTTTGAAAAAAAGAACCTAGGCGGTACATATTTGGATTACCTTGTTGTATTTTATAAAACAATTTATTTATATTAATTTCCATATTTAGTAGAAATATGATACAAATAGAAAGTATATTAGAACAAATAGAACAATAGTCGCACGATGATAAAAGGTTAAACTTTATAAATAATAATGTATTTTGACATGTATATTTTAGGCGTGTAATCGTTGCCGAATCGATACGATACCAACTTTTTCATACTTACGTTTGATATACGCGAAAATGAAAACAAACGCAAAAAATCCAGAATGGTCCTAAAAGCGATGGACAAGGAATATTCGTTAGTGATATGCAGAATCAGCTTCTTACAACAAGGGTGCTGCACCATTTGATGCGTCGCTGATCCCGACTTCAATGAAGTTCATAGTATTTATATATTTTTCCACAATTTCACTTTGCAAGGAAGTTATTAAAACTGAAAATTACCTCTTATACTACTATGCGTATGTAGCTGTAATTAAATAGGTGTATACCGGTATGATTGGATCGCTCACATATATTAATCGCTGTTGCTATATTCTCTTTATATTTTTATCAGTGAGTGGTTAAAGCTAAAAGTGTAAAGTTCCGTTTTGACAAAGACAAATGACAAAGAATATGCGGAAAATCACCCAAAACATTTTATTGAATTTCTATGAATTCGCGTAACAGCAAACACTGGTTCATTAAATGTTAGTCAATAAAAGATCGCTGATCGCTAAAACACAATATGAGTGGAACTACGACAGGAAGGAAGTATATGCATTGAGTATGAAAGAAGCAAAGAAAAGTGAAAAAATGCGTGTGAAAATTTGATTGAAAGGCAGCCAAGGAAGTCGTTTTTGTATCCTATTGCCCGCTGATGATCAAAAATTGAATTGAATTTTGTTAATCCTATACAAACTAAATATATATATATGGAATGATCCAGATCAACCAGTAAAATCGACGCAATATTCATGGAAAGAGAGTATTTGGTGATGGTAGAAGGTTGTATATTATGAATTATTGAAACCGCATCTATCAACGGTGAGTGCTACATACATACAAACATCAATTGATTAAATCGATCGATGTGTTGTAAGCGAAACGATCAGAATTGGTCAACAGACATGGAAAAATGATGCTTTTACACGAAAATGCACGTCGCAAAACCGGTCAACAAAACATTGGCAATTTAATACATTCAATTTTACTTTTACCTATAAAATTCAATTAATTGTCGCTGAATAATCCAAATCATGTTAACAGTTTTGTTCTGTTAACGTGGAATATTAAACGCGTTTTGTGCAATGACGCCATTCCAGCTCAAAGAGGTCGGAATTGTGATAAAAAGATAATTTTCGGTTTTTGAACCACGATAATGTGGCAGCGCACGCTGCATTGATTATTAGACAAAATTTCGCCCGTATCGTTCCCCATAACAACACCGTATTTGTCTGATTTAGTACCATGTGACTTCTGTTGAGTATTCAACCACGCTCCGGCGGACACCGTTTTGCCTGCATCGAGGTGACAAAACAAGACAAATCGAATTTTTTGGGTCATTCAGATATTGTTTCAAGTAATCGGGAGGTGTGGGTCGGGGGGAGGAGGGATAGAAGGTGGATTATTTTGAAGATGATAAAATTGCTTTGGAAGAATAAATAAAGAATTTTTAAAATATATTTTATTTTTTTCCCCGGTACACTGTGTTCTAGTCAATATTTTATAATATTTAACAAATATAAGTTTTTACTTAACTCATTGCGTTGACCGGTGCGAAGTTAACGCGTCATTGAACGTGAATTATCTATTTCAATTTATGAAACCCAGGGCGATATAGAGTAGTAAAATTGCCGATCAACAATGTGTTCTTCTTCTTAAAGATTTTTCCTCTTCTTTTATTCTGATCAATATCAATTCTTTTGTTTATCATCACCGTTCACTGTTGTGATACAAAGAAGAAGATACAATCAATTACCGTACATTTAATGGTACAAATATATTAATTGTTTTGTATTGTGTATACATAAGTGCAGGTCCGTACTCTAATAATAATGGGTGGGTTTTGTGTTAATGTTTTCATAATTATGTGGATTTTGTAAGATAATGTTTTTTTTTTTAAATATGTTATGTTGATTTTAGTTTATATTTCGTGATTTTAATATTAATAATGTAATGTTAAAATGTATTATAAATTTTATAAGAAGTATATTTTTAAAAAACAAAGTTGAAAGGTTTTCGAGAACGACCACAGAATAGCCAATTATTTTTGTTATAAAAGTAATACATCACCGCAGAACCTAATAAATTAAATGAAGTTTTTATGCGTATATTAGAACAAACACGAATTTTATATTATTATATAATTTTAATAATAGATATGTCAAACCATTTCTATTGGTATTTCACTATATTATTGCTCGTATATTGTACGCCTTCAATCTTATATAAATTTGCATATTAATAGATGGTAATTAATGTTGATTTTTGTTTGCTCATTTTTTTTTTTTCCTATGGTATATCTTTACTTTTGTTATTTCATAATTCACAATCGTGGGCATTATTCGCTTAAGCAGCATATAAATATTTACGTGTATAGTTATGATGTATATAATTAAGTTATTTTTACATAGATTATGTTGTTTTACTATTTATACTATCATATTACAATATGGAATACAGAGAATTACGTGTCGCGTAGTTTGTATAAATATATATTCCGTGTATAACGATGAAGAATGTTTTAATTAATACATTATTATTTTATAGGTTAATGGCACTCCATTATGGCATTGATTTTATTTTATTTTTTATACATATATTTAATATCATATTTTCTTAATTATTTATGTGTTATATTAAATAAAAATAATATAATCAATACGTATAATTAAGAAATTAAAAAAGCCCTTTTATAGATGGAATCAATTAACATTAACATACATACCAAAATTGTAATGGAATTTTAATTATTTCGAAAAATTATCGTGTAATTTAGAAAGAAAATTAATTAATAACTTTTACTTTTGATGAATATATAATTCTCGTAAAACACACATTTATCGTTAAACGCAAACATTGGTGAAATTGAATTTTTGTTGAAAACATGTTTATCAACTCCCCATTGTGAGCCCACACCAAATACGTACACAGAGCAAAACTTTCTGTTCCATGTTCATTGAGTTTTGTGAAGTTGATTTTATTCTGGTGTATTTACTTACATCGTTTAGGATTATCAAAGTTAATTTATTTTTCATTGAATCATTCCATTTCTGATGTAAAAGCCTTATTGTTGACTTACGTTTAATGAATCTGTCTGCCGCAGTTCTTGTTTCACATCTCCATTCAATAATTCTTGCCATTTTATATCTTCGAATTTTTTTTAAATTTCGTTTTTCCATGCTGTTTATATTATCTATGCATCAAAATCACCACTAATGACCAGTGGCAATGTTTTTTTCAGATATATGATATGTTTTCCATTATAGTTTTGTCAAGCGTTCGATGACCACAGACATTTATCTTTAACTAGAACCAAAAAACAACAATACTCTTTGCAAATAGAAAAGTTAGAGAAAAACTTAACATTTTCAGGAAGTTAAATAAAAAATTTCTTAACAATTCTATTGCTATTAGCACATACGAAACTGAATGAGTCTGATATAGTGTTCTCTTCGGTGTATAGTGTTCTCTAATTATTGATAACTGATATTGAACACCACATTTCTTCTCATTGTAATATGTTAGCCGCCTATACTAACTACTTCCCTGAATCCTTGGTGGCACCAGCATGGAGTGTTGTACCATGAGTTTTTAAATGCAAATGACAGTGTTACTGTCCTAATGTCTTTATACCAACGAATTGTTGCGAAAAAGATCACAGCAATAGCGAGAAACAAGTGCAAATAATCATGATCAGTCACGTGTTTCAAGAGCTTTTCGTTAAGGCTTCACTGTTGCAATTCGAATATTAAGTTCGTAATGCACCCAACGAGACATAACGTCTACTGGATATCATTAATTCAAATCAGTACAGAAAAAGTAGTAGAAAATTGCAGAAAATGAACGAAAATTTTCTATAATAATTAAAATAACTTGTGTACCAATTGTTCACAATAAATCCCCAAAAACCAGCGCCAGTTAATTGCTATATGGTCGCCATAACATAATGTAATATTTATATTTGATCAATTTTGATATGCAATTTATAAATTGTATTGCTCAAGTAAAAGAAATGGAATCAACCCTTTGGCCCATAGGGAAATCATACGATCAAGCTAACGCACTGATATCGATCTGCATATAAATCTTTTATTTATAATGTGAACCACCCTGTATACAATTTTTATTTTTAAATATTATTTAATTATATTTTCTTTCTAACCATATCGTGTGTGTATTTGGTGTAATAAATTTACTATACACATGTGTGTGATGTGTGATGTGAGTGTGTGCATATGTATTTTTACTACATATTTAGAATATTTTTAGTTAGATAGATTATTCTTTTAATTAAACAATAAAAGTTATGATGACAAATAATGTGCGTATGATATCATGGTCAAATCAATTATCAAAATAGAAGAAGAATTATGTTCATATTATATTTATGTGGTGCGACTCTATATGTACTCGAATGTGGTGTGACTGTATTTAATAGATTTAAATTTATAATTATAATTGATAAAATCAAAATTAAAAAAAAATTTACATAAGCAGTACATAAAAATTACTTACGTATGCATTAAACCATAAAATACCTCTCGGTTCTTTCTATTTTTGTAATGTTATAGCTACACTTTGTCAAATACTTCACCATCGTGATTTGTGCGATCATCGAACACGACGTATTCTTCAGAAGTTATTTATTTATACAAAAACCATATGCGATCACAGTCACGACTCATCAAATTTTGTAAGCATGCGATAAGATACCTGTAGCATATTTCAATTTTGTATATACACCAATCGTTTTGTCTCAATTTCCTTCATCGCATGCTATCATGCGTGGTACTGTTGTTCCAAGATTGATTTAATAACAATAAAGCAGCAATAAACTTCTTTTATCATGTTTAATAACGCTACTGTGGGAGCTCCCCGCATGTTTGGTTAAAATCTTTTGAAGAAAATTTCAATTTAGGTGTTCGAAACTCACGAACAATGCGGTAGTTATTTTATAAGTTTTTACAAACGGTTAGATAATTATGCGCAATGCGACACAGTTATATACGAAGCAATTGAATGAAACTATTATTTGTGGAAGCAATTATGCCCTCCCTCACCGAACTCACAAAAGAGCATATATTGGATAAAATGAAACAATTTTTTTTGGGATAGTGGAGTTTCGGAATGATGATTCCAAGTTTAACGAGAAATAACTAATCGTTCAGGAGCAGATTCTCATCTCAATATATTAATCAAATGTTTTGTTGGTGGTGTGTAGATAAAAATTAGAATTAAATTAGGTGTACCGGAAAATTCAGTTCAGTATTTGTAACTCTCTTTTTATCATTAAATGAATACATAATGATGTAGTAAATGAACTAAAATGAAGATTAAGATGGTTCATGTTAGAGATTAAGTGAGACGCGATTGTGTAACCATGACGCTACCGATAAAGTTCTTTTACGCCACTGTATTTTGTATACGAATTCCAATAACGAATTTTACTACAGAAGCGTGTAAAAATTTATTGAAAGTGTTTGGTTTCTGATTTTTGTCCTTTTTTGAAAACATCGAAGATTGTGGAAAGGCTTAATTCAGCTCAACAAACCATTCACAAACTAGGATGGGTGTGAAAATTTTCGAGATGAGTGTCACATGAGTTAATATGACATTGCTCATCCGCAATATTGATCAAATTGTATCTTGTGTGGTATGTATCTCTGCGTATGGGTATACAATCCCATTATAAAAACCAATGCCAAAAGTGCGTAATGAAAATTGAAAGCCTCTTCATATTGTGATATATTTTTCGCAAGTCCCTTTTATAAATTGAATTTAATAGGAGAGGTTTATTATTTTATAATAATTTTATTAGACACATATAATTTTAATATCTTTTTATTAATATTTTATCAATCATCCATCACAGCACAAGAAAAGTGGAAAAATTTCAATTTATTTCAATTAAATGTTGGGCGCGCGTTAATTAAACTATGGAATTTATTATTACTCGTATGAATAAATAGGATTAATTATTGATCGCTACAATTTCTTATTGTGTACAGATGCAGAGAAAGCTTACCCTATGAACACCGGCATATTTAAATTTAAATGATGGATTTACATTGTTTAATATTTTATAATAATTTAAATATAATTAAATGATCAATTTATTTTGTAGTTTATTGTAACATTATTATTATTATTATTATTATTATTTTTATTACCGCAGCCCAAGTCAATAACAATAAATCACTTTTTAATTTATGTTTAACAGAAGCAGACAATTTATTTGTAATAATATGATTATAATGTCGACAAACTGTCTTTCTAATACACGAAATATGGGTAATTTTCTATCTAATTTTTTGTTATTTTATAACATATTTATTGGGATTTGTTTTTTCGATTGTTGTTGTTGGAGCTGTTAGATTGCCCGCGGCAAAATAAATATATTAATATAAAAACAAGAAAATATAATAAATATTTAAATGTAAAATAAATAACGCGAGTGAGAGCATGAATATGAAAATATTTATACTAACATTAATGATGATGAAATGTGTATTATATTAATATGTAACGAAAAACGAAAAAGGAGTCTAGACTTTAATTGGTTAATTTATGGTAATATTTATTATTATAATGTTTTATTTAAAAAATATTATTATATATCATTTGTATTTTGTTTTCTAAAAGTCTTCAATTGTATGTTGCTTGCGATCCGCAAAAAAAATCTGTATAAAAAGTTAATAAAAAAATAAAAATTAATAATAGGTATAGTAATATGTTTTGATCGCTCACGGATTAATCACTGTGGCCGCTGAACGTATTCACTTTATATCTTTATCATTCAGTCTGTGTTCCGAGCTAAAAGTGTAAACAATATATTTTTTTTCGTTTGTTGAAAATATCGTGTTTTGTACCAGAAATATCTGATTTGCGCAGGGAGGTTTGTTTTTACTGTTTCATTGGAAGAAAACTGATACTGAAAGTCATAAAATTCTTGTCGAAGCTTATGGTGAACATGTTTTACATGAAATGCATTGCAGAAAGTGGTTTCAACAATTCGCAAAGTGGTGATTTTGATCTGACTGAAAAAAGAACGTGGAGAACTACCAAAAAAATTTGAAGATACGAAATTTTATTTTGATGGTATAAATTGCGAAGGAATTGGGTAAAGGATATACTCTTAACAATGGTATTAAATTAGTTAATTAAAAAAAAAAGATCAAATCATATTACTATACCTATTATGAAACATTTTGATACACGTGACTACTTTATATAAATTTATGCATAAAAGAATTAGGTCATTAATTGTACATAAATTAAACACACACATTAAAATATCACCGCAGTATATTCGCATAAATAATGTTTTTGTGTTCTGTCTCAAAAATTTCAGATCTAATCTAATCTTATCTTGGAAAAATATTTGGGAACAAAAAAAATAAGTGGAAGATAACATCGAAAAATTTAGTGATTCCCTCAAAAGTGTCACTGTTTTGCGCATATTATTTGGGCATTATGAAATAGTACGTGAGTATTGTGATAATTCGAATTCACATCTTAACTCATGATAGCGAGCATCATCAATATTGTTCCGATCAATTACAGTTTTAATTTAACACTCAACCGAATTCACACCATATTCATCTGATTCGGGACTGTTTGTGCAAACTATTTTCTACTATTTCTACAACTTCATTTGTCTATAAAATGGAAAGGATTTTTGCCTGATCGATATTCGAAAAGTCTTGTACGCACCGACACGAAGACGATTTCTATACCGATGACATAAAAATGTAATTTGATTCATTTTTAGAACGCGTTGTCAAATGCTTGTTTTTTGTATAACTATAGAAGATGTTATTTTGAATAAAAACGAATTAACTAAATATGAAATCAACAAAGTTCGACTATTTTGGAGACAAAGTGTTTACATAATGGGGAGAGGACATAGAATTCGTCGCCAAATAACTATAAAATTTATACACAATCAAAATCATGTTTTAAAAATTTTACGTCTTTGAGGAGTGTTACCGGATTTCCGGGGTGTGTGTAAATATATTGAAATGTTGTGTGCGCGGGTATATTTTTATTTATATATGACAAATTCGCTCACAATAAGATTTTGGTTGGATTTTATGATTTTAATAACACACAATTCATCTGTGTGATTCATTTTAAGGTTTCTTTTGTGCAAAATATACTTTATTAGTGGACACTCTGTCCGATCACCATAACATATCTTTGGACTTCGTCTCCGTCGATTATTTTCGATTATTTGAATGATTTTTAAAATTATTGGGGTTGAAAACACGAAATTAAATTTTAAAATCTAAATTTCTATATAGGGGAAGGAGTTTTCTGCAAAAGTTTCTTACACCCCGTAATTTGCAGCCTTTCACGAGTGCGATAAAAAGTATATTCGGATTTTAATATAATGATTATTTTCATGGTATGAAAGTAAACTAGATTATGGAGGGAAAAAACATGGAATTATGCGTAAAAAAAAGGATTTCTATGGATAATTGGATTTTTTTTTCGACTACAACTATAACTCATTTTATTTTATCTGATATTGATATTGGAAAATCGGCGGAGCCCTATCTTTTGTTTACGCGTCAATCGATTTTAAATGTTTATTCTATTTCGGATTGGAACTTAATAGAATTTACAATAATTTTCCCATAAAATTCAGTATTCATTTGAGTTGATTTTTTTCAGAAAATTTAGTTTGATGCACGCCCATATTTTTTTCCCATAATTACACTAAAACATCTAATCAATTCTAGGATATCCACCCGAATTCTTGCGAGACGACACACCCTTGAACATATTTGAGAATAACTAAAGAACCGAATTTATCCGATTTTCGGAAAATTTCTAATTAAAAAAGTATTTAATTTGACGAGTTTTAAAATTTGGTGGGTACAGATGATAGTTGCAAGTAGTTAAATTGTATGAGAAATTGGAGCAGAGTATAGAGTAAGTTGTAAGTTGCAGAGCGGTAAGTTGGGTGGGAAGTAGCATGGAAAGTATGTAGGTTTGAGGTAAGATGGGAAGGAGTGTGTCATTGTGAAATATAAGATGATTGTAAAATGGAAAATGTATAGGTAATTTTGAACGGGTTTTTGAGTCTAACTATGCAATTATTTTCTTCTTCCATTTCATTTCATCCATATTTTTGTTATGAGGTTGTTGTGATGTGCGCGGGGGTAGTTTTATTAACGAAATTAATTTGAATTTATTTAAACTTTTCAAAATGGTCAAAAATTTAAAAAAATAATATCTGCACAAAACTGTTTTTGGTGGATAATTTTCTACATTTTAATTTAGTGATTTTATTTTTAGTTTCAGTGCAGAACCCGATCTTTTGGAATCGTACTCTTAAAATATGGTTAAAATTTCTTCTATTCTATTATTTCTTCTTTCTATTGGGTGAATTGTGTTGATCCTTAGGCGAACATTATATTTTTATTATTGAATTTTTGTTCCGGCTGTCTTTTTTTATTGCTTTAAAAATTATTTCCACTGCGGCGGCGGTTTGGCTGCACGTTAAATATTATTTTAACTGCGTTTTTTTTATTTATTTGTAATATAGTTTTAGGGTGGGCTACAATTTATAATACATTAATATAAATAACATCATTTTTAAAATGATTGTAGGCGTAGTATTTCAATTTTTTTTTTAAGATTATGTAATTCTTTTGTATATGTATGCGTTTGTATTATATAATTAACATAATAATGTTAATATAACACACACAAACACACATTTTATAGATTAATTTATATGCATTTAAATAAATATGTGGTTCTCTTATTCATAAATTGTTTGTTGTGTGCGACAATAATTTCTAATTAATTGTATTGTAAATTTATAAATTTTGTATTTTAGACCCATAAATCTGGCAGAGATTTTTGTAGATTAAATTAATTTTCCAGATTAATTTGCTGGATGAATCCGTGCGCACAAAAAAAAAATTTAAAGAATAAATTTCATTAAATTATTATATCCTTGAAACGTTATTTTTTTTTCATTTTCATAAAATATATTTTCAAATAAATAAATAAATAAATAATAATAATAATAATATTTATATTTTTATGTGTATGTGTATTTTTATAATGCGATTTTATTATAAATTAATTTTTGTTCTTGTCAGAAAAGATAATTAAGAATTAAAACCGATTTATATTTTCAAAACAGACATTTCTTAGTAATTTATTTAAAATATTATTAAATAAATGTATATAAAAGAATTCATATTTGTGTAAGACGACTATACGAGGAGTAAATTTAAATTAATATACTAGGATGGATCAAAAAGTTTCTTTGTTTCTGTCATTAAACTACATCCAGTTTCGCTCCGTTACATCTATACCAGATTTTATACAAGCAAATTTCCCAGAGAAGAAACTGAATGAATTAGCGGAAGGCAAATCAAAGCGAATATATTTATGGCATTAATTGTCGAAGCTGATTACCATCGAGGTTTATATCTGGTACCATATATGTAAGTACACACAAGCAATAACAGAAATTGACGATGCAGTTTACAATATGATGGAAATTCAAAATTAATATTATAAACTTTTTAACTTCAACCTCTCATATACTTTTAGTATAATTAAATACAAAATAGAGATATGAATTAAGCAGGGACGAGGCCAGAATGAATTTATGTGGATTATTGATATGACCAAGCCTTTATATGGGTAGTCATTTAGTTTCATGAATAAATTGCTATAGTTTTATTTTGTATATATAGCTGCGAACTCGGATTTCGACACACATGAAATTTAATAAAGAATTCTAGATCCATATACCGCCCGGATGTTGGTATACGGACGGCTCCTTATTCGGCATCGCTATTTACGGGCGGATAAGTTCGTATACGGTTGGCCGTTCGTATGGTTGCGTGTACCACTGTTTTTCAATTGGACGTCACGACGACTGGAAATTGTGCGATTAAAGTTATTGGTTCGAGCATATCAGCTCCTACAGTAAGTCTGTACTGATAACACTCAACGCGAAACAACAATAAGATCGAGGTTGTTAAACGAATGTATAGTGACATATTAAATGAAATATCACTGTGCAAAACAAGAGAAATCTAGGCATGGGATATTTGGAAAATATGCAATTAAAGGATTATATACATAAGAAACTTCATTTCTGAAAACAGATGCTGCGAGGATTGACTCACAGAGAGAGAACAATGGATTTTCCTTAGTCCAAATGCCGAAATTAATTCCCTTTTTATTAAATCATCATCATAGTTGAACTCTTCTTTTGAACTGGAGCTATCAAATTTTGTATTAGAATTTACAATTCGGGTTCACATTATTTTTCAATCGGTTCGTTAATGTATAACTATATAAATATTTTTGTTGAAAGTATAAGAGGACATTTACACTTATATTTGCTAACCATAATTCGATGTATAGTCATTAAATAAAATGAATATTATTCGCTCGAAACTCCACCGCAGACACGATAACTATCTTTTCTCGAACTTGTTCATATTATTTTAAATAACACTTGATAGTCTCTTTTACTTACTATTATTTCACTTGTTACCCTTTATACGTCCACCCAAACAGAATTGGTTTTGTATAATCAATGTGTTAAGCTTACATCTGCTGGACATCAGAACATTTTAAAACAATTAACGGCGACGGCTTACAAAATTAATGTTTTTTCAACTTTGCGTTATGAAACGGGGGTCAATCAATAACCAAAACAATTAATTAGAACTAAAGTGTATCACTATTTTTACAAATTTGTATAAAATTGTATCATGTGGGGGCCTGCCTCGTCACTGACGAATGTTATGTTTTTTTAAAAATATAACCATCTAAACGAAGTGAAAAAAAAGGATCAATCACAGGGTTTCATATTGTGACCCTCATCTGCGTACAAGAAACAAAAAAATACCAAATTGATGGACATGTTATAAATGGACACATGTACTAATTAATTAATGTGTGGGTAATATAGAGGATCAAGATATATATACCATACCTATTTGCTAAGGTTTTACATATAGTAAATACGAACGTATATATAAAATGCAAAACTACAAACAAATAAATTATAAATGTTACAAGAATTTATTTAAATAATAAGTTAAAAGAAATTCAATCCATTTAAAAAAGTTAATTTTTAACAAGTTATTTTTTCACTAATTTATTTCATTATAGAAGAAGAAGAAAAAAAACCAAATTAAAACATTTACATATTTTTTTTTATAACCTTGAGACGAATGCATATTTTTGTATTAATAAAAATCATTGATTTTATGTCGTGGTGTGATTTAATTTCAATATTAATGTCAATTTATGAAATCTATATTTATATACGAGAACAAATTACATTTTAAAATTTTCCAAACACATTACAATGATTGATGAATTGTTCTCAATATATAATATTATATACAGGGTGGCGTACATTGTGCCGCAGCCATCCGCCACTATTTTGACCTCTCTGATGAGTCGAAAATATTATTTATCTAACATTTTGGTCAATTCAAATTATGTTTGGTTTGAATTTCTGACCGAAATTTGTTTATTTTTGTTGACAAATTATAAAAATATCATCAATTTTCAATGTTACCAATTTTCTGTCTCATAATACATCGATGTGGCTATGTAGACCATAGAACACGTAGTGCCACCGCTTTGTTTTTCATAATTATGTTCTGTGAACTTTCCTCAACCAACTGTTCAAATTTCATAACATTTCATTCAGCAGAAACGAAAACAGAATTCATTAAGTTACAGTTGTTGAAGAGAAGCTAAATGTGATAATGAACGTCCATGCGTCGATCATCTGAAGCAATTTACTGAAGAAAACATTGAAAAAGTGCTTAATTTCGGTAAAATTTCTAAGAAATCTTCAGATAAATTCATCGGAATGGAGCTTGGAATACCGAAAACAATAATTCATAGGTGAAGTTTATTCCACATCAGTAAATGCGACGATTAAAAATTGCACCGAATAAAACTAATAATCAAATATTTTAGCTTAATCATTCACAATATTAACTTAATTTGGCTCCCTGCGCGGCTAATTTCTATTCCTTAAACTTTATTTGGCAAATCGATGCGTATTCCAGTTGATGGAGATAATTTTGAATAAATAAAATGGTGAAAATTTAATATTTATATTTGTGTTTCGCTAATCCATTCCGGTTTATAATGGAACAGAGATTGCATCTGGACAATTTTTGGAATCTATTTCAGGTTTTAACTATTGGCTTTGACCTCAGCAATTACAGTTCTGCCCTGTTTTTATGATTCATATGGCAAAAAGATCTATTAGGTATTTGGTTCGTCTGCGTTCTGTGATTCCCATTTAAATCTTCAATTCACCCAAACACCTAATTGATGTTTGGGGATGATTTAAAATTAATCGTAATTTATGGTAAGATATTCTGAATACTTTTAAGGCAGATATTCCATTGGAAGTTTTTGTTGGCATCTGGCAAGGTATTCTTATTTATATAATTCAATGGAAATAGTTCCAGAGAATGCGTATGAGATTGATTTTCGTGGTGAGGTGTTACATAAGTTTAATATTTGTAGTTGTTCTCCAAGTGCAGCTGTGTGTCCTGGATAACGGACTACACCGTGACACATAGAATTGAATGACGTATATGAAAAAATTTAAATTATCCAATTTTTGTATGTGTTTCGCAAAAATTTTACTTTCAATCGTTTTTAGTTTTTTCAAGTACTAACTCACATTGTATTTGTATTTTGGTATAGTTTTTATTTCAAATTTCAATATTTAAATAGTAAATTGAATATACAAAAAGTTAAATTATTCTATTATTTAAATAATTAACAATTTATAGTATTTGACATGGGAATTTAAATAAAAGGTATATATTCGGAAAACAATTTATATAAAAACTGGTATTTCTATTCATTAGTACATTACGCACATTACCTACAGACACGCTGTTTACATTAAAAATATACGTATAATTTTGTTTGAATTCTATGTTTGAATGTAAATAATTTAATAGACAAAAAGGAATATTTTAGTTTGTTTAATAAATTCTCCAATAAATTGATTTGTTTACGTTATAACTATGGCATAAATAACAAATTATTTATTAGGTCTATGCGACAATATACATTCGGTACATAATACTTTTTTACTAGTCAGTATAGATCGCATGTTTGAATTATCTATAATTCCAATATAACTATTTTGAGCAACACGGCCAATCGCGAAATTACATATGAAAGTTTCTTTTACGTTCGCAATCGAGAACTATAACTCAAACATTAATAAAATTGGATTGCTTGCGCCACGTTAATGTTTTGTAACACTTTGGAGCAATCGCAATGACAATTAATAAAACCGTATGCGATAACATAAACACAGAGGTATACAGCCTCTGTTCCATAATATACATAAATGGCTATATGTAAACCATAGAACACCTCTTAGTTTTTTTATGAATATGTTCTGTGAATATTCCTCAACAAACTGTCAACATTCCATGACATTACATTCAGTAGAAATGAAAACAGAACACATAAAGTTATAGCCGGTTTTTGTGCGTCGCGAAAAATGAATATAAAAACATTATATTTTGGTTATAAAATTGGTAAAAATGCTACTCAATGCTATTTGTGTTAAAAACACAAATTTTTAAATGATGTAAATGATTGACAGACGACAGACAAACTATAAGTAATGATGAACGTCCACGCGTCGATCATCTGAAACAATTTACTGAAGAAAACATTGAATAAATGTGTGATTTCGTTAAAATTTCTAAGAAATCTTCAGCGAGATTCATGAAAATGGAGCTTAGAATAGTGACAACAATAATTCATCGAATTTTAACTGGTCCACGATAGGTGCAAATTCAATCATCAATTAAATGATGGTCACAAATTGTGAATTGAACTAATTATCAAATTTTTTTGCTTATTCATTCAACTCATTCACTTAATTTAGCTCCATGTGCAACTAATTTCTATTCCATAAACTTTATTTGGCTTTATGAAAGTAAACCGTTTTGTATCAGTTGAAGGGGCATTCAAATGGTGACGACCATTGCGGTTCTCAACACCATTCCAATCACCGACATTAAAAAGTCATTTAATTCACTTGTTGAACGTGCCTTAAATCGATGCGTATTTCAGTTGATGCAGATTATTTTGAATATAAACAAAATGGTTTTTGTTGAAAAATTTAGTACTTATTTTTGTGTTTTTTTATTCCCATGCGGATTATTATGGGACAGAGGTTGTATTTGCTGCATAATTGTGCTTTTATTCTCACTAAAATATTTAATAAAATTTTATTATCCTTTATTCGCGTGTATTTTCGTTGCAAATGGTTTCGCATACGATGTGCGGTATCTAATTACTGTTTCGATTCGCTAATTGCGCTACCTCTCTATAGGTGATCTCCAACTAAACAATTTCCGATTGTAACATTACCCGCGGGTAAGTACTTGGATTACTCCTTCCCGATGAAAAATGGAGTAATATAATGTGAAATAATGCATCTCCAATATGTAAAAATTAGTAAATTAGTTAGTGTTTGTACTTTGCTTCAACACCAATTCTTTCGGCCATAGTTAGATCAAGAAGAATTCTTTGGTTTATTTATTTGTTTACAAAAAACTTGTAAACAAGATGTGATCATATGCGTGTCCTTGAAGTTGCGCACTATTATTATATTAATTTAAGTTTATTTTCCGTAAAATTTAGTTTAGTTTTTTGAATAATTTAGTCTAATTTCTCACCCAAGTTATAAGAAAAATATAATGGTATTAAAAACTGAAGGCTATTTCTCTTGCTTTGCCACTGATTATAAGTTAATTAATCGACTATACAATGATAAGTAACAGGTAAGCGTGCGGAATGTTAATCTGGTTACAGCTCTGCAATAACATGAGTGTTTTATAACAATACTATCTGCAATCCTATAAGATTTGAATAATATCCGGCGGCCGGATATATTGATTTGAATTTGATATTAATTATATTGTTAAATCTTTACTTATTGTTAGTAATTCTATAAGACAAATGTGATTGGATATGTTTGATGTGTGTAAACAAGTGTGTATTTGTGTATACTTGTATTGTTTTGTATAATAAAACAAATGTATTTTAAATAAATCCATTGAAACTATATTTGATTACATAAGTAAGTACTTAACTAAACAAGTATTCCAATACACAATACAACACTAATATTATTTGTTATTGTAAATCGTACACGTTTAATGAAAATGCAAAAATTTATGTAAAAAAACCTATTAATTATATTAGCTAAAAAGTTTATCGAACTTTAAAAACGTTTTTTATTTTTTTGTTTGGAAAATTTTAATTATATTATAATTTTTTACTTAATTTGGAAAAAAAAAATAACGTATTGTTGTTGACTTTAGAATGAATAGAATAAAACACAGTTGACCCAACAGCATATATTTTATGATACTATAAGTGTGGAATTATAATAAATTGTTATAGTACATATTTTGCTTACAATTAGTACTGGATGTCGTGGTAAACTAAATTTTTAGACGAGTCTCGTCCGCATTATCGAATCTTTTTTTTTTAACAACAAAATAATGCCTGCAGCCTAAGTGACAGTGGACAAATTCGACCACCCATTCCGTATAACATCATGGATTAAACTTGATGGTTTGGGAAGACGAATAGCAGAGTACCAATAATTCGTTTGACTGCCGGCCAATTTAGTTTTATCCACACAATGTAATATCTATTGTATAATTGTTCTAAAGGTCGTCGTACAGCGCCGTGGCATCCCGTTGTGTGTGCGATTTGTTTTTTAAATTCTTGCGGTTTTTTCTCTTTTTTTTTTCTATATATTTGATATTCGCACTCAAACGATTTATAAAATTTATATAAATTTTATAAACAAATACAAATTAGTTGTGTGATTGTTGTCAATCAATAAAAAAAAAAATGATAGTATAAAATTACAGAAACTAAAAAAAATGGTGCGCAGGGAGTTTGTAACATTTTCGGGGAAATTTATGTAATAAAAAATCTCCAAATACATCGCCAGATCGAAATTTCTACAAATCATAAGATCGATATCACTATTTTAAATTATGTATCCCCGATTAACATCAATATTCACAAATCATATATCGCAGCAGCCGACAAAGTTTTGATCGAACAACATTGCACAACACAGACAAGGTAATCCAAAAAGTACCTCCGCATATGATTATTATTGAATTTTAAATAAGCAACCCAAACTAATTGAAATTTTTATCGTACAAATAATGGCTTGATCTAAATTGAGAAAATCAATATACATCAAAATACAGTTTACGTTTAACCGTCCATCACGTAATAACATTTGCAACGATCGATCATCGATAGGTGTAATTTTTAATACATTCTTCACACAATTCATTGATATATATTTAGTACGACCTTGGAAATATTGTATGTTGATGATGTGAGTGGAAGGAGTAAATAAAAACACAGCTGCTTATGATTATGCAACTCTTAATCCCAATTTTTATTTCTCGTAGAAAATATATGAGAGTTATTCTTTTGCACGACTATGCTCGTCCTCAGGTCGCAAAACCGGTAAAAGAAACACCCGCTCTATTCAACTGATGTTGCTCCATCAGATTATCACTTCTTCAGATCGATGGCACATGAACTGACTCTGTACACAACGCTTCCACAATTATGAAGACGTTCAAAATTGGCTCGATCGCATCAAAAGATGAAAAATGTTATTTTGATGGTATTCATAAATCGCCAAAAAATTGGGAAAAGGTTATACTCTTAACCATGGTAATTATATTCAATCACAAATATTTACCCTTATTACCGAAATTAAATTACTTAATTACCGATCAAATCATATTACAATACCTATTAATATAAATTTCCTCCCATTAAAAAAAATGACGGAAAATCAAGTGAAAAATTACATTTTCATTATATGATCAATAATTTTCTATATTTATATAAAATATGTATTACATAACTTTATTATTGCTACATATAATATTAATAATCATAAATCATAAATATCATCATCGCGACGAGCATTACACACCACCAATCAAACGATTAAATAAAAATTTTTTTTATATAATTTTTAATATAAATTATATTTTATTAATGAAATGTTTTCAAAAAAAATTACAAAACACTATTTTGAACCAAATCCTATATTTTACATATATTTATAGCATAATTGATACTATGCTCCATATTTATAATACAGATCTCATAATTGTGGGCACGGCTATGTGTTGTATATGGTTCGTATATGTAGAATATCTGGTACTATATCTATGCTAGACTATGGTATAATATACGCGCATATGTACGATATCCATTAGCACATGTAAGGAAATTATGTAATTTTTTAAAGCTTTAATTCAAACCGGAAGAATTATACTAAAATAAAAACATTAAATAAACAATAATTAAATGGACATGAAATGTATTTTGCAAAAAAAAAAAAAAAAATAATATGTAACGAAACGATAAAAAATAAAAAAAAAAAAAAAAGAGCTCATTTCTGTTTTATTAACTTTGTTTTTAAACTATAAAAACACATGTACAAACAAATTTATCAGAAGCATTTTTATTTTAGACAATATTTATACTATAATAAAACAAAATATATATATAGACATTTTACACGCACATTTTAAAATACTATAATAATTTTACTATAATATATACAAGGTTACCCAAAAGAGACGCCGCCAATAGATGCGATGTTATTTGCTTATAATAAACACCCGCTATCTATACAGATTCTACTCCGCAAAGATGTTAAATCGTAGACTGTTTTGTAGTAGTGTAAACACAGTATATACCCATAAGAAATACTAATCGGCTTGAAAATTGGGACGACCTAATCCTACGTTGGTACAACTTACAAATTTAGTCATCAACTGACTTCAACAGATTATTAAGCTGAAATGAGTTTTTGCATGGATAATTTTTAAAAGCAATTTCAGGACATGACGCATTAAGCTAATAGTTCTGTAGTCGTTGCATGTTGCATGCGGTAAAATAACGAATGTAGAGATGTTAAGCAATCTTGTGGTATTATTCCAGTTCAATATAGATTCAGTGCAGTCTCTTCATACATTGTTGATCCATGATTTTAATTAGTTCTGTTGGTCATCAGGACCGCAGTTGCCTTTCGCTTTTTTTGCAAGTGATATTGCATGTTGTATTTCTGCTGTTGTAATTTCTTTCAAACAATGTGTTCCTATAAATTGGGTAGTCAAAAAAGTATTAAGCCTAATTACCATTTGATGCTTCTAAATTCGAAATAAATACCTTTGGCCACTCATAAAAAATTATTGGAGGTTGGTTTTTGAAGGGAAGGTTTGACAACATTTTCACATGATTTCATACAATTCATTAAATTTTATGAACATTTCTATGCAAATATTTAACATAATCGAAATCATGGGCTAATTATTCCATTGAGAGTTTTGTGAGAGTTAGTGGTTGTAGGAAAATGATGGTGTTGGGATTTACCTACTTTTCCAACTTTACCGGATCCTACAGACTAAAGGAACTTAAATTCAAAATTTCATAAGAAATTGTTTGGAGGACAAGGAAAAGTATTTATCGCAGAAGGAAAAGAATTTAATTAATTATACTTCGTATAAATTTTTATAGTTATCAAATGATTGATGAATTAATTGAGGTCTAAATCCATTTAGGGGTTGTGTTCTTGATTATAATTAACTACAATATAATAACAAATAAAAGAAAAATTCCTCATTAAGCAATTCCCATTTGAAGAACATTATTCTTCAATTTTTATAATATATTCTTTTATCTTAAAATTTCAACAACTACTTTTTATATTTAAAAATTATAATTTATAATATTAATTACAATATCGATGGACTCATATGTATGAGTATAACATCGATGGGCTTAGGATTCCGACAGAAATAACTACAGGTCACTGCAGACTAACACAATCACCCCCATAACATCTATTCACAAATAGCGTTGGACACTTATCTGTGTAAAAGAAGAGATAATCTATGGGATCTTATTGCTAGAATGACGGCGATGTATCATCATTAAAGCATATCTCATAAATTTATTAAAGAACTCGAAGGATGCGAGAAACAAGAAATTAGAGGATGGGACACAAGAGTTCTATTAGGTTTTTAATCTTGTATGAGTATGTTTTCATAGTTTCTCACCTGCGTATTTCTTTTCAAAAGCATATAATTAAGTTATATTAAATAAAAGCAACGCATTTCTCATTCTATTTTGTGGAAATGTAGTGCGTGCGTATGTTGAGAATGGGATTATATGTTATAGATTAACAATTTTTCAGAGATGTTGTGTAACCAATAATTGTTCTCAAAATGTATTTTATTTTGGATGAAGACATGGCAATTAGTATTGATTTGCACGAATTATTCTTTTCAACCTTTTTACTTATTAATTATGAGTCTGTAATAGAACAAAAACTAAATCTTTGAAAAGCATTCCAATCAATTGAAATGATAAGCAGCAATTTTAAAACAACATTAATTAAATTAGTATATTCGATATGTGTTTATACAGTGCGAGAAATTTGTATGAACGAATTGGTTTTTTCTTAATCTCTTACCCTTATTTCTTTCGCCTTTTCATTAATTTCAATGAATTGGAAAATACAATTTTTATTTTTCTGCTTAAGATGATTTTTGATTATTGAGCTGCTTATTGGGTTACTTCCTTCGAAAGAATTATAATTTTTTAGTGTAATGGCAAAACGAAAACTTATAGAAAAAGCCGGTTGTCTAGATGCCAACCAGTATTTTGGGATATTATTAAGAATAATTGTTCTTTTACTAAATATTATAATTACCAAATATCGGCTAAGTTGTTTTCATATTAAGTGTAAATGTTGTCTTAATTATTTTTAATGAAAATACCATTCGTGCATGTCGAATTTCGCACACTGTTTGTACAAATTACACTATAATCACAGTATACTTAAATTAAAAATTAATCGGGAAAAAAGTGTATGAGAGCGATTATTCTTGATTATTATTTTGTTTTGCAAAAAAGCATTACATAACAAAGTCATCATTTGTAATTTTATTAATAATAGAGTCATTTTTGTATGCAATCGTTTTTTTTTTAGCTTATAATACGTAAAATAATAGGTATAGTAATATGATTCGATCGTTTTTTTAAAAATTAATTAATTAAATTTCGGTAATAACCGTAAAGAATTTTTATTGAATATAATTACCATCGTCGTTAAGTATAACCAATTCCTTCGCAATTTATGAATACCATCAAAATAAAATTTCTCATCTTTTGATACGATCCAAGAATCGAGTGCTTCCAATGTTTCTCTTACCGATTTTGCGACATTAGGACGAGCATTGTCGTGCAAATGAATCACTTTTCCGCATGTCTGTTTCGTTTTTCTGAATGCTCGATTCAATTCAGTCAATTGTTGTTTATAGCGCTCGCCACTATTAGTTGGATCGGGTTTCAACAATGCATTATATACCACGCCCTTCTGTTCCCACCAAATACACAGTCAAACATTCTTTCCATGGATATTGTGTTTTGGCGTCAATTTTTCTGGTTGATCTGAATTATTCCAATTCTTAGTTCGTTTAAGATTATCACAATAAATCCATTTTTCATCATCAGTGACAATACGATACAAAAATGGCTTCCTTAGCTGTTTTCCAATCAAAATTTCACAAGTGGTTTTACGCTTTTCTTTGCTTCTATCAGGCACAATTCAAATAGAACCCATTTTCCTTTCTTTTGCGTCTTACCCGTGAGCGATCAAATCATATTACTATACCTATTATAATAAATAACTAAATCTAACTAATATGCATTAATTTATATATTATCTTCACTTTAAATCAGTTGTTGTGTGTATACAGTTTTAACCCTATTATTGTAAGAGGCTATTTTGCTATGCGTCATAAGTACTTGTGATTTCAATTTCAGTATTCGATATAATATGGAACCTTTGCCGTGTCCCAGGGAAATTATTGCATATTAAACGGTGTTGTTAACTTTATTTATAACCACCCCTGACTGCTAAAGTTACATTTCCAAAAAAACACTAACTGAAAAACCTAATATTTTGGTAAATTATTTGACTTATAATAAAATACTGTTTCTCTAACCATAACTTACTGGATAACTTTAACAATTCATTTTTAATTTTCTAGCGCAACATCTAACATTGATTTTATTGTAGAAATTGAAATTCAAAACCGCATGTAAATTATTGAATATTATATTTAAGCAATCATTTTTCTGTGACCGAGTAATTAGTGGTCTCGCATATATCATTTGTGTGGAACTTTGTTGTAGCTGTCATAATTTAATTTAAAACGTATATTTAATGTTAATATTAAACAGCAAATTATCAAAAAAAATAATAATGTTGTGTATAAGAAAAAACGAATGAAAAAGAATTGACCTTCCATATTTCAAATCAGTTTATAAATTAATTTATTTATTTTGAAAATACTTAATTCTTTTATTTGTTTCTTTTTATTCATTATGTTTTTTTTTTCCATATATTAATTTTGTTATGCAAATAACAGAAAAAATTTTGACATTTATAATAATGTTTGACACACACACACACACTCTAACACCACTCACCACAAGAAGACTACTCTATTGCAGGATACATAGAGTTTGTTAAAGCGATTATCATTTCCATTTTTTCCATATTTGCGGTTGGTGTTTATAAAAAAATATTATCAAAGTATTATGTAAAGTATTCGACCTTTAGATCAACAAATTGTGACTTGTTTTAATTGTAAAATCGGTTACTACTCGAACGGTATTACCTTTAAATTTGTGCAGGATAACCACGCATACACCTATCTTTTCGTTAATAAATCTCCAACATTTCGCAAGATTTTCGGTTTTTTTTGGTGAAGTACAAGATCATTGCTAACCGAACCCATAAACAGGTATTATAAAATAATAAATTAACATACGAATTAGGACTGCCTTAAACATTCCATGTCAATCCAAAGGTGTGGTCAAGAAAACCATAAAATCAAATATCCGATCGTTAAATATACACTTTTCGATAAATTTAATTTGATGAAAACTATATATTATCAATAATCAGTACCTCCTCTGTTATATTTTGAGGGCTCCAAATGTACAATCAAAACCATATGAAAGAATCCATTCATCATCAAGTAAACTGACTTATGAATATGCTTGGTCAATAAATTCACTGTAACAAGTAATAGCACTAGAAGGCGACAGGTAAACACTAAATAAATATATACAAACACCCAATTTACAATTCAATTCATATATATTCCAAATAATCCAAAAGAATTAAATATAGTTATAGTTACTAAAATACGATTGCAGTAATAATTCAATTTATAGCGCACCTATTTACGAGTACACCCTCACCACTCATTGCCAAACCATTTCACATTTGTTTCGATACAAAAATATTGGTATGAAGGAAGAGCTAAATAATTCACGCCGGTCGCCGGTATACCATTGCCGTTAACCAAGTTTCCGTGAAAACAAAAATATCAGATCCCATATGCCATATGGATTTTAACATCAAGATCTTTATTTTTGTATTTAAGCAGTCCTCTAACGCATTTGTAGACAATTCATTGCGGTTGTTTCAAAACTACGACTTGTCGATTTCTAGAGAAAATCCCTTAAATACCTAGAAAGATACAACCATTTTATTTATTTATCTAATTATTTGTATAGTAAAAATATATAATTTAAGGGTTAAAAACCTTCGCTTAAGATACATTTTCTTGAAATATTGTTAGCTCTGCTGAAAAGTATACATAAGAAAATAAATATGATTTCGAATTGTTAAAATACCAGTTCAAAGGAAGAGCCAAGAGAAAATCAATTTTCTAGATTTTGTTTGTAAAATTATACGTACGTATTTTACTATATTCTTGCAAACGATAGATGGATCACAAGTTTTGTCTAATTGGTGATACTGGATGGGCAATAAAGTCAGTGCGGTTGAATTAAACAACAAAAACAAATTATTTGATAGAATTAAATAACTTTATTTAATAATTTGTATTGCGTCCATTTTGTTTGATAACTTTTCGCCATTTTGTTTTTTTGTTAAAACTTTATGATTCCGAGGACTAATCAAAAAATTGAACAAAGTGTGTGTTTTACATTCCGCATGATTTATTGAAATTTTTACCATTCAAGAAGTGTTGTAAATTTCGAAATAAATGGTAATCTGATGGAACAGCAAGAAATCATATGCTGAATGTGGTAAAACTTCACCTACCAATATTCAAGAATTTTTGAGTGAGTGACCAAAGATGTGTGTATGGTCTTGCGTTGTTATGGGATGGAACACAACGTTAATTATGATCGCTTTCCTTCAATTGCATTGTTCAATTTATGGATAATTGTTGTACGTACACATCTGAATTGATCGTTTGGTTGCATGGTAAAAGTTCAAAATAGACAATGGCTTTGTAATCCCACAAAAACTGATAACATAATCTTATTTTGATGGATATGTTATTAGTGCTGGTTCATTATTTTTTTTTACTCCTTTTTTCGTCACAATATAGTTATCAATGAAAAATCAATCATTTTCAAAAATCGATCATTTTCGTAACTTTTCATAGCCAATTTGTTGTTGTTTTCTTTATGCGAGCAGAATAAATCTGAGTGTCCATTTTGTTCAACTTAAACTAAAAAAAAAATTACACAACCGATCGATGTAAATTTTTTATAATAGAATGATAATTGAAGTACCAACCCAATAGTTATCAAAAATGATTAGACTGTTCTGGCAGAGAGATGGTTGAAAGCGAATTCTAATTTTCGCAGTCTTTCCACGTATACGCGACACACATCATTTATAATTGATATTATAAATTTCCTATTATTCATTTTTTTCCAATTTTTAAAGAGCAAAAAAATTAATAAATAATTAGATACATTTTTAATAATAATAAATAAATCTCGAGTGGGATTAACAAAACGAGCGCGCGTTTTTAAACATTATATGGCGCGACTCGCGGATGATCATTAAGATTTTTTTTTTTTTTTAATGTAGAAAACAAAAAATGTTAAATTGCAGAAAAAAAATGGAATGGTTCTTATAAAATCATTTATCAAAATTTAACCATAAAACATTATTATTTTACAGTCGAGTCGAAACATTATTATTTCATAATTTAATTTTAATTCTTTACCGATTATATTTATAATCGATTAATAATAAATTAATACGATTATAAAAAATACTAATTTATTTATTTGGAGAAGAACCAAAGAAGGAACAAACTGACTGATGTTCATAATAATTTTGTATTAAGTGTAATTTACAAAAGAAAAAATGGCAAATATTATTTATTTATTTATTTTTTTTCGCATAAATAATATTCTTTAATAATTTATTATAAAAATTTAAAATAATAATAATAATAATAATAATAATAATAATAAAAAAGTATTAAATTTTTAATTTGTTATTAATTTTTTTTCTCTTTCGTTGTATAATTTTTTTGTTATTTTAATTTTTGCTGCAGTAAACTTAAATTTATAAATATTGCATAATTATTGTATTAATATTTACACATTTAAAAAATGTATGTAAATAGGGTAAAGTGGGTATGTGTTGAGCGAGCGGTATAATTAACACAAGGAATTGCAATAGAAAAAAAAGTATAAAAATTTGATTCAAATACGTAATGACAAAATATTAATTGCCTTCCTTCCGGCAAATTATACAAAAATATGAATATGAAAACTAATGCTGGTACAATGATCTTTTCGTAAATTGTGCCCATCATCAGTATTTCTGTTCCCGATTAATTGGGCAAGGGTGAATCCACTAACGTCTTTCAGTTTTTCATTCTTTTTTAGTATAATAAAAAACCTTTCGTTATCTCTAAATATTTCGCATTACACCCGAACTTAGTTTTTAGTATAATAATGAAATGTGATCGACGTGTTTGTTTATAAAATTGTAATTTAATTACCATAACACAACACTTGTATGAAGCTAATCAAATTCAGAGTAAATATATCGTCATCCCGACTTGATGCACTTAAACTCACAATTTTGGGTGAATAAAATTATATATAAATAACTTCTTTAACATATATTAAATATTAAATCGAAATATTTCAAGGAGTGCGAATGTGACTTATCAAAATTATATCCATATGGAATTGCAAAGTGATGCGTACAGAAAATGATATTATATGGCCATATTTTGCCTTGAGCTAAAAGTGTAAACAACATATTTTCATGTCGCAAAACCGGTAAAAGAAACATTGGAAGCACACCAAAATTGGATTGATTCTTGGATCGCATCAAAAGATGAGAAATTTTATTATCATGCTGGCCAATAATTGGAACAGAATTACTAATAATTCGAAATTCGGTTTGATTATGAAGCTATAAATTTGGAAATCCATTACGCGTGTGTATAGGAGTAAAATAGGGGTTCCGCCACAATTATTCATCATCGTTATGTGTCGTTAATATAACATTCCTAAGATCAACGCAAAAACTAAATTTCTATTGTAGGAGTATACATTGATTATTTTCTAATCCATTCAAAAGCAATGATAGCATAACTGAGGAGGACAATTAATTCTGCTGCCTCAATGCGCGGTATAGCATAACAACTGATAGTGGTGCACGGAACCAGGACTTATTGTGCAGCCCGCTTTTGACACTAATCGTTAATTGCAGATAATAATTGATATCGTGATTTATTTTATGTTCAACAATTAACAACATTTTGTACGAGCATTTTTATAATTTGAGTTATTAATAATTATTTCACTATACCTGAATGAATTTCATAATTGCAATAATTAATTTACGAAATCCACATTTATAATTTTATTTTTAACATTTCATTATAAATAATAATTGTTGATAACACTCTTCTTCTTTTTCTTCCTCCATTTAATTACACAATAATATGTGAATGAAAAGTTAAATGATGTTACAAAGTTCACAAGTTGCTATTGGGCTGATTTTTTTAATTTTATTGTTTTTGCGGTGGTTTAATTATATATAAGTTTTAAATATATAATCGATAAATTATTCATCAATTTCAATCTGATGAGTTTTTATTATACAGTGTGTATTAAAAATACTGTAACCGCAACGATTGATTCTAATTATAATGAATATGCAATACCGAACCAATTTAACAGTTCATTATTACTCTTTGCGTGTTACTCCTTGCCAATAATGTAATGTGAATGTCTATTTATTTATATTTATAGATGCCATAATTACTTGATGAGGATGATGGCGATATTGAAAGGGAAACAACTTTATATAGTATTTTCAACATAGGATTTTTGGTGGGCATCATTTAATTCACCCAGTATATTGTACAATAAATATACAGTGGAGAGTAACATTGGTACCTATAGTATTCTTTAATAATGGTGAATTCTATAGGTAACTACATATAAACCGACACATACAATTCTTGTAATCCCTATTCTCGCCGGTTCTCCTTTTAACCTCGACGTGTATTCCCGCGGTTTGAGTCTTCTACGGAAATATTTTGCCTCCTTAACCGGTGATTTGATCTGGATGTTGAGCATCAATCGTTTTAGTGTAAATGTGGCGTGTGTTGACTGTTTTTCGTTGGCCCTTATATACGCTCCATGTCTTCAACCATTTTTCAATAATGACTCTTAGATGATAAGTGCCATAATCTTAGCGGAATAGAATATATACAATTATTGACCGAAGTACATTACCTTGAGACACTGTCGATGTTATTGTTTTTTTTTTGTTGTTCCCGAAATTGGACGAGAAAGTGTCTATCGACAGCCAGTATATCTTTGATAATGTTTTATAGTACTTTATAGATCTATACATCCTTTGGTGTTTTATCAAGTTTTTTTTAAAACTATAATGATATTGGCGATTTTCCTTTCCATTGCCATGGACGATCCATTATTATCATCGATGCATTGTATATCACATGGTGTTGTTGCCGGTTTAATAAATCTGCCTGTATATCTTTCTCTTAACAGATGACTGATAATTAGATCGTAGTCAGGTAACTGCATTGGATCAACATCAGATGATGAATTTATCTCTGCCATTGTTATTTTTTTGAATGATGTGATGTTTCAAGATATTTTATGATTTCGTTTTCTTCATCGGTGGTATATAATCTCTTGTAATCTCTTGTTTCTGTAGTATTTGTATGAGTATATTGCTTTGTATGGATTCATCTTTAAACAGCTGTAGTAAATTCTGCTTCTTCTTACATAAAACCTGCGTATAATCCCAATAGAATAATTTAAACATTTGTCTGATTTTCTTGAAATTTTGAACATAACATAATTTATTTAAAGATAAGTTCGAACGTTTAGCCGAAACCGATGATACCGATCGTACTCACAGTGAACTCACATATTTGGATCCCTAAAATTCTTGCACGATTGTAAGACTTTAGCTGCAGTTAGATTCGGTTGGAAAAACGTGTTGGAGAAGGCTAAAACCGACGTTGCGTTTCAATGCCATAAATTAAGTAATTGTGATTGATTACAACATAACGGCAATGGAAGCAATTTTGATGAACGAGAAAAATCTTTTATAAGGTGATTCTGTACACGCAGTTTAGTATGTTTTTTTTAATTAATTTAAATTTTAAATATGTCTGTAAATAAAACGACTACTTAAAGGTTATAATGAGACCAATTTTTCTTGTGACTGTTGTGTGCGTATGATTTATAATTTCTATAAATTATCATCATAAATACTTTTGTGTATACAATACTACCACGTTCAAATTTGACGCAGAATTTCTCATAAATTGTCGTTTTGTTTGTCTTTACACAATTCAGGTTGGCATTGCTTCCAATTTGTAGCTTGATTAATTGTCACTTGGTGATTTGACAGCGTATTGTGTACATCAAAATTTCAATCAAAAAATAAGGTCAAATCGGCACTGTTAACATAGATTACATTGGTATTGTGCATCACGAATTTCTACCACAATGTGAAACAGTTAATAAAGAGTACTACTTAGGCGTTATGAAATGTTAGCGCGTGAATCAATCCTTTCTATTTGATAAAGTTAAAAAACCACTTCGAGGAACAGATTATCTCAGAGCACTTTGAAGTCTTACAACAAAAACCGCTGGAAGCTTTAAAGACTATATACGAAACAGGGAGTACCGGAAGTGTTTAGAGAGCTGGATTAGACGCTGGCATAGGTGTATGGCAGTTGATGAGGAGTATTTTTAATTTTATGAATGAATTCCGCATCAAATTTGAACATGGTAGTATGGACTCGCGGAGATGAGCGGCGGCGATAATCAAAAAATTAATGAAATATACATTATTTTTTTCTTCTTTTAATTAATTTCTTTTTTTATATGTAAATGTATGAACGCAGCCAAATGTTAACATATTACAATATCGATATATTAAGAAATGTAAACAGCCAAAGCGATTGTACCGGCATGTAGTAAAACATGTCCAAACAGTCAAATAAAAAGACACATAAAAATTAAAGTACATTGTAATAATTCGATGTAATTATTTTAAGTATAATATTTAACTAAACAGGTTAAAAGAGGTGAAATACAATAGCTGTACGCAAGAAATACTTGTCCATACAAAATCTGATGTGTGCACGTGTGTGTTTGTGTGTTAGTAAGTGTACGCATATGTAATTTGGAGTGAAGGAAAAAAAAATTGTATTTAACGAAACCTAAAACATTGTTCTAAATAATCTAAAATATTTAATAAACAAATCTTTGTGTATAAAAAATATATTTAAAATCATCAATCATTTTTTTTTCTGCACGAACACATAAATATATTGGTTTTTATTATTGTATCTCTCTTAATGTTATATGCAAATTATTCTTGAATTTTTAATTAATTTTTATGTTTCTGATAAGTTTTTTTTTTTTTTTTTTCATTTTTTCCATAATAATTAACATACATTTTTTTGTGTTTTATGTTGTACGTAAACTTAAGCCCACCACAAAAAATTTTAAAAATGTGGGCTAAAATTATTTTTGTACAGTGTTTTTTAATTTTATCTTCAAAATATTTCTATAATTAATTAATTTATATTTGTGACAATTACTGGCGTTTAAATATGGAACCGCTGAACACATTACCACACAAAAATTATTAACTACACGCAATTGTAATTTTATTTGATATTTTTATAAACAAGTAGCTCTTTTGACTATAGACTTTTCATCAATTTAATTAAAATAATGATCCATTAATTAACCATTTCGTTAGAGAATATATTTGACACACAGTAGTTGTTAATTATAATTTAAATTTATTTATGGAATCAGAACTGGCTTTCAATGAATACGAATGAAAATACACATTTCTCTGCTATGTATCAACATAACATTGAAGAAATAAATCAACAATTGAAAATATAACTACAGCAGATCAATTCATGATTTGTTATAAAATAGTCATTTATATATAGTTATTTACTATAACGTGACTGTAATGTTTGATAGATGCATTGACATATACGCGAGTGACACTATATATTGTGTAAGGCATCGACTTGATGTGGTGTATGTTTGATCAATAAATACTGAAATGTTTGTATTAAAATCCATTCTAACATATCCATTATATATAACACATGGGTCATAAAAGTGCCTAACAATCATGGATGGCATCGCTAACGAAATATCCGTATGATATTTCAATAGAGTCAACCTTCAACGGATATACAATATGTCAAAATTTCATAACAATCCGACCATTTGTTTAGAAGTTACAGTGGATTAATTGACACTTTGTTATTTTCTGAAAAATGGATTCAAAGCAGTTTCATTTGTTGATTTATCATTGCTTTTTAATGGGACGAAAAATACCGTTCAGACAGAACAATGGCTTCAAAAGTGTTACCCAGAGTTTGTTGCTCCATCAACAACAATCATCCAACGTTGGTTTTCTGATTTTAAACGTAGGCGTATAGACACCGA
The DNA here is from genome assembly GCA_910594885.2 of Bibio marci. NCBI lineage: Eukaryota > Metazoa > Arthropoda > Insecta > Diptera > Bibionidae > Bibio > Bibio marci. The sequence continues at coordinate 15,173,731 of OU343116.1, read as the reverse complement.
TGATGCCGAACGTTGTGGACTTCCAAATGAGGCTGTTTATCTTGAAAATCATAATGGGTAATCGTAAAGTGAAAGTTGCAAGAAATAGCTGTGACTCCCTGAAGTTGTCAAAAGACAGTGTTTTCAGTATTATACACAAACAAAACAACAACCGATAAATACATTCGTTTTATATTAGAGTTTAGCTCAGATATAATGAGATGGACAGATAGTTTTTTAATTTTTGAATCACCTCCTACACCACATTTTTCAAAGTCATCGTTTTTGTTTTATTCCATTAATGACAATAAAATAAATACAGAAAAATTTAATTTATTATTTGGGAATTGTCGTTGGTATTTAACGATTGATTAGCATTAACTCTATAGACACTACACTCACTGGGTTATCAATTTCATTACGAAAAGTAACAGCTCATTTCGCTTAAAATTTGTTCCAGTAAGTAATGTAATGATTTTTTGCACAGATCAATTTTAACAAATTGTCCTCGCATTCTGACTGAGGAAATTAACTTTTTTCCTTCACCATAGCAACTGTTTCAAAGGTTTCTAAACTTCAATACGTGTCTGCAATAAATTATTTGTAAATCTTCTTGTGTGTGTATAGAGAAACATTCATTTTATATATTTTCTAGTAAATTATCTTGAGTTATTTATGATCATAAAATTACCAAAAATATCGTATGATGTTAAATTTTGTATTAAATGGGGCGTATTTCTGAAATTATAAATGATTTTATTTATGATTATAAAATAACAATTGTATTAATTAACACTAATTATTTTAAAGTCATTTATTAAAATTTAATTTTTCTACCAGCAATGCAAGAATCAAAAAATATTTTGAGGTTTTTCTTTCTTTTAAAATGTATTACATACAAAATCGGCGATTTACAATCCGCCTTCGTGTGTTTTAAGATTAAACATTAAACGATTTAGTTTTACAATAATAGAAAGGTAATTTAAGTTATTTTTCAGACAGAAAATAATCGGAATGGATTGAAAAAGAACATTCCGATTATTTTTTATATACTTCCTCGTTTTTTAAAACAATTTACATCAAATATTGTATGCAGATGTAATTTTATTTCTAACAATTAATTGGAGCTGAATTGGTGCGGTAAAGATTTAGGACGTTTTAAGAGTACTATTTTTCGAAATTATGTGAAATATCCTTAATCCTTCAAACTTTTTTTCGAGATATCTTGTCAATCGATTACGAAAAAGTGGTTGTGAGACAAACTCAGTTAAAATCTGCAGTCAAGTTTCCATCAAATTAACTCAAACGAAATCATGTCCATATATAAATAAGTAAAACCATTTATCAACCAAACAAAACAATAAAACATGAAATGGATGATATCGATCTAATAATCACAATGTTTTATTTATGGAATTTAACACTTTCCAGTGTGCAATTGTCAACAGCACTGCGAACATGAGACAATTGATAATTAGATACATTTTTATTGTATGTAATTTGTTTCGAAGCGATAATTCTGCAACCTCTAACTTAGCATCACTGACTATAGTAGAAGAACATTTGATAAAATATCTTTTTATATAGTTTGTAATTTTCATTACACACCCAGGAGTCATAAATTGTTTAAAATTCTTTAATCTACAACAAAACTACTTCAACTCTATAGCCATATTATTTTTGAATGTTTCCATTACGATCTTCCAATTCCAATAACGAATCAATTATTTTGATACATTCCCATTTCCTTCTTTACATAAAATTTGATTCGTTATAAGGCATTTCGCTTTGCGGCCAACATTCTCGGAATGTATTTAGGTCGGAAGGCGAGGTATTGGGGTAATATAAACTACAGAATACCACTATCAATCACAACGAATGGTGTGTGTCCGTCGATCCGTCAATATGTTTTGCATCTATATATATGTAATCTCATTCTCAATACAATGTCGTTGAGCACTCAGTGAATCCCATTAGCAAAAAGGTGAATCCAATTAATCTAAATAATTAATTACTTGTTCGTAATATAGTCATTAAATAATAAATAATTACACATAATAATAATAATAATAATAAAATGTCAACAATCGTACGGCAAAAAAAAAAAAATCGTATAAAATTTAAGAAAATTTACACTTTTTTTTTTATACTAAAATAAAATAAAATTTACAAATAAAGCGTTCAAATTAAAATTTAAATAAGGAAAACAATAAATTTTTTTATTAATAAAATAAAAATAAACAGACGAAATAAAATGTTAAAAATAAAAACAAAAGTGATAATAATTTCCAATAAAATTTTTATTTCACGGTCAATTTGATGACATCATTTTCATTTTGTCCCAATTTTTTGTCGCATTTTATATTACAATATATCACGATCAAATAAAAACGACTACACACAGAGAGGAAGCGAAATTTATGTGTGAACAAATGAATTTGAATTAAAGACATGTATTTATTTAATTTTAAATATATAAATCGTATAGTAGACCAATCCAGACGCCCGGGTCTATCTAACTATATCCAGGCGGAATTATAGAAGACATATTTTTCAGTTTCACATGACCATCAAAATTGCACAATTCGGACAAATCCACACATAAATTCATAATATCAACACTTTCCACAGATCAACTGTGTCAAAATAATTGTGTATTTCGAATTGAATTGTGGCCTCCATAACATCCGTATTCCGATGGATGCGGGTGCGCTTGCTTTGTATTACATTGCCTTCATAGCAATCCGTATATTTGAAAATGTTTATCTTTATTATTTTATATTTTTGATACGGCATTTTAAATTAATATTTATACTAAAAATTTAAATATTGTTATTATTGTAACGCAATAAATTATAGGTATTATATAATTTAGTATAAACATTGGGTGTAATTAAATACCACTTTTTATGTATACACAAACATATGAACGGTGGTAACACACGAAGGGATAGAGAGATCAATTATAAATTCGAAGTGTAACAAAAAATGTTTGTTTGAATTTTTATTTTTATTTTGACTATAATTTTTGTGTTTTTCTTTTTTTGAATGGAGTTTAAAATATAAATAGAAATAAAATAAAAATAATAATAAAAAAAAATCCATGCTCTTTTATGAATGGATTTTGTTATTGATGTTTGAATTTTGAATGTTTAATTTGTCAATTGTTGTTTTTTGTCATTTTATTATATCTATAAATTTTATGGATTATTGTTAGCAAACAGAGACGCACACAGTCTTTATAGTGAATCCTAAAAATAGAAAAAAATGTTTATAGGATAGTGATTTCTGTTAGCGGTCACGTCACTACAATGCTTTTGAAATGAATTTTTATTGTTAGAAATATTTTTCAGAAATTTTTTTAATGTTTATTGTACATTATTAAGATTGTTTAGAGTGCAAAGAATCGCCTTTGACAAATAATATCCGTATGATATTTCAACAGAACCAATCTTAAACGGATAAATATCCAAATTTCATAACAATCCGACCATTAGTTTAGAAGTCACAGTGGATTAATTGACACTTTATTTGATATTTTGAGAAAACTCAAAACAATTTCGTGTGATGATTTATTATTACGTTTTAATGCGTAAAAATACCATGAAACGAGAGATATCGTATATATGATCCTTTCCTATGCAACATTTAGCACAAAAATGCATTTGTAACCAAATGCATTTTGTGAAGGTGATAGGTTAGCGTGCAATGTCCCGTAAGCAATCCAACAGCCAATCTTAATTTGTTTCTGGGTAACTGAAGAATTAAAAAACATTACATTTTTTAAGATTCTATAACTTTACTATAACTCGAAGTGCCAAAATAATTTTTGTGCATTTGGAAATAGTTGCTAATGAAATTTTCAATTTCAACATGATGTTTTGCTGATCTTTTTTAAACATTGTAACTAAGTAGGTTTGGTAAAAGGTTAAGTAATACATTTATCAACTCATTTTGTTTTACAAATAAAATGGTAACTATGGGAATGCCAATTTACTATTTTAATTTAAATAATACAGGCGACAATCAATTAAAAAAATTAATTGGCATTGATCACAGGGTGTATGCCAACGCACGAATAACAGAAACTCTGGAAGTAGTGGTATATATATTATAGTTGCGCACCTATTAAATACGTAAGTTCAAAAATACAAGGTAATCGGATAAATATGACGACCGAACCCATTTTCTTGTAGTATTTTCACCCATAGTTTAAGCTCACTATTATTTTATAATAATTAATTTAATTTTATAATCGCCAATAATTTGGAAATAGCATAATTTTTCCATGTGTTTCTCGCTCGTCCTGCTTAATTGTTTTGTGATATTAAAATAATAATTCTTTATTTTTTTTTTTCCATTTCAGAATCAATAAAAACAATTAATTAAAAAAAAAAATTGATAATAACTTCATTAACACCAAAAATTAATAGAATATTTTTGCTGCTAAAATGACAACACGTTGGAGACAAAAAGCCTCATCAATATTGGCTGTTGTTTGTGTTATAGCTTTATTATTACTAATTATATTTCTTTGGACTGCTGTTAAAAATGGCATGTTCACAAGGAATAGTAATAGTCTGTATAATAAAATAAATATTAGTGATCATAGGAAATATAATGAAATTCAACATAGGCTAACAAATTTAAGTATTTATGGTAAGTCAATCTTTTTATTTACAATTTACTTTGATTTTAAATATTTTCATAATTGATATTATCGCATATAGTACAGCAATATATGTATTAGTTAGTTATATAAAATTTGGGATACAATCTCTAAAGATATAGCCGAAAAAATTACAATTTTTTGATCTTGTAATACTTGCAAAAAAACAAAACGTATATACGATTCACACGCCGCCTAAACTCTGCAACACACCAACTAACTTTTAAAGACGTTTGCGAGTCTCTCTATTACAGCATAGTTTCTAACTAATATATGTACAATACCACCGTTTTAATCCGTTTTTTAAATTACTAAAGTTACAAGAAATATGTCTCATATTTGGGGCTTGCTAAAAGGAAATAGAGACTATAAATTACTTCGTGAACAATTTTAGATATTCTATATTGAGGCAAAGTCTTCGCTTTATGTGTTAATCTTTTAATTTGTCTCGCACAATTTATACTTAAAAACAATAAATTTTCAAACTTATTTGACTCCTTCGTCCGGAAACGGTTCCATTTCCCGTTAACGTTGAAACCACTCATAAATCATGTTTATACTAAATGATAACGGTTACAATACTACTTAAGTCGGCGAAATACTGTTCAATTTAATCATTTCTCATCAAGATTATTGAAATTTCCAAATACACAAAATTCAGTTGACCACTTTTCTGGAAAATGGTTATATTTTGTTGAACATGTAGCGCTTTATAATGGTATTTAGTTTCTAAGGAAATTTTTATTTGAAATCGATCATGTTGTCAGCTATAATATTTGCTAATTTCCTGAAAGTTGATCAATTGTGCTGTTACACAATCAACAATAATTTTGAGAAAATTGTGTGCCGTCCGACCAAGAAAAAATGCCAAATCTATGTGGAATTTGTCAAGTTCAAATTGGTGGTGACCGTGAATATTTTGATAGTGCGGTAGTATTTTTTATTAAAGTTTTATTAAATTTATTATTTACCATTAAATGACATTAACAAATAAAGGATGGGATTAAAATTTTCATGATTTATTGGAGTTCAATTTATTTTTAATAAGACATATCCTTATTTTATTCTTTTGTATGTTCAAATTACATGTGGTATTTTTGTTTTAGAAAGACCTTGTATTTTTATTTTTTCTACGTAGGATGGATATACTTAACAATAATAATAAAGAAAAAAATGATGCAGACTTTATAGGAACTCTTTTTTAACTTTTATGTGCCCGCACATTGAAGAATTGTAATTTGAAACGTGTTTTTAAAATGTCTCAACCGTAACTTTTGAGATATTGTACAATTTTTGATGCGGTACAAACAATTTGTGGAAATTGTTAAAAGAATTTCATACACTATTTTCCTTAAATTGGTTAAAAATGGCAAAATTGAAGTTAGGTCATTCATTATAAAATTTACCCTATAACTGCTTCGTTAATTTTATACTAATTGTTCTGTCCATGTTTTGTGAGTGGTTGTACGTTCATATCTGCGTAGAAGTTAAAAGGCGTCGTGTGTGTGACCGCACACGATAAACTGATGTAGGAAGTATAGTGTTAAGATGAAGGTGTATTAAAACAAATATTCATCTCACAGTTAGCGACTGTATTGAAACATGTTAAACTATAATATTGTATAGGTACATAAAAACCATATGCGAGTGTAAGAAAACAATTATTAATTTATAATATTTTATTTTTTGATACTTCTTTCTTATATTGATTTTTTCAATAGCAATACTCTCACATCAATACATTATTTATTAATATTTTATTCTCGGCTAGTGCTATAATTATTGTCATTTATACAAATTTTATATAATATTTTACTGCCGACAGATAATAAATATTTCTTTAATTATATGTACACCCTCTGTCCCGTAATAAACCGCGGAATGGCTATGTAAACCATGGAACACGTAACTCTTTGTTTTTCTGTGATAATGTTCTGTGAAAACGAAAACAGAACACATAAAGTTACAGAGGTTGAAAAATGAATGTAAAAGCAAAAAACATTAAATTTTGTTTTAAAATTACTAAATTTGCTTAAAATGGCGGTGATGGATAATTGTCGGTTAAAAGTACATGTTTTTAAATGGCATAAATGATTCACATAAGGCACGGAAGCTATAAGGGATGATGATGAACGTCAACGCGTCGATCATCTGAATCAATTTACTAAAGAATAAACATCAAAAAAGTGTGTGATTTCGTGAAAATTTATAAGAAACGTAGCTACCGAAAACAATAATTCAGCGAATTTTATCTCGTCTACGATAGATGCGAATTCAAAGTTTGTTCCACATCAATTAAATGATGATCAAAAATTACACCGAATTGAACTAATAAATTCATTCATAGTATTAATGTAATATAACTCGCTGCGCAACTACTTTATATTCCCTAAACTACATTTGACTGTGAAAGGAAATCGTTTTGCAGCAGTTGAAGACGAATGATGACTACAACCATTTTCAGCATTCCAATCAACAGATAGATAAAAAAAAATTCATTTGATTCACTTGTTGAACGTACGCAAATCGATGCTATCGTATACTATCAGTTGATGGACATTATTTTGAATATTATTTCGCTAATCCCGTCCGGATTATAATGCGGACAGAGGGTGTATTAGTATATGTGTGCTGATAATAAATTGATTATACGATTTGTAATATAATATTGTCCAATGGTGTGTATATATGGTACTCGGTATGCGTTGTGTATATTATTGCATTTATTTATTAATGTCTTGCAATCTACCTACCACCTTGTCAATTTTGAAATGTCTTTTTAAATGCACTTATTGAAGATAAAAAGATGTAATTTATTTAAAAATATATATCACCTTGAGGTTTGTGTTCGTGTGACAATAACTTTAATCATTCAGTTAGAATAGTCAATAGTGTATATGTTATATCGTAGTAGTGTTGTTGTAGGTTGTATAATCAGATATATAGTCAATGACCTGTGTGTGATTGTTAATAATCCATTACTAGGAAATATTTGTCCTTCTCTAATATCGTTGCCATCCATGGAGCGCATTATGGTACCAACAATATCTATTTCGAAAACCAAACCAGCAGCGATCACCATAGAAGCTCATAGTTCTACCTTATTCGGACAAAATGACCAGTGAATGTCTGAACTAACGAACATCAGCTGATTTTCACAGTGACTAATATTTTGTTTCATGTGTGTCGTCCAATAAAAGTTCTGTAATATTAAATACTTTTCGTATCTGCTGGTACAATTACCATTCCGCACCCAGACATTTTACTTAAATATTTTATTAGTTTCAACATAAAAACCAGAATATCTTTCGCAAAACGACACAATTTTTGTCTATTACATCTAAAAACATTCAAAAATACTATCAATAAATCGACGGGACAAACAATTAGCCACACACCACTTTAACGACGGACAAGTTTAAAATGGAAATGTTGAATTCGCAACATTGGAAATCTATCAGCTGGGTTTTTTTCCCTTTAAATTACGATATGCCATAATAATGAAGAATTATACGTATAATTGGTTTGATGATTATTTTGTTTCGTAGAGATTTCTGTCCAGTCGATGAATTACAACCATTAGGCTGCATTTATAGAACGGTAGATGTTTCATTAATTCTATCATTTTTGTTTGAGTGTATCAATGTGTGTTTGCGTGAGTGTGCAATAATTGTTAATCTTTGAGTAGCGTCCAACCAATGGTAAATTTAACTGTGCGCCTCTGGGATATTTTCCACTTATTGAATTAATAATAGTAATTTTGAATTTTGATTGAATTATGCAAAATGTTTCTGTGCACAAAGTATTTTAACTTCCCCCCATAAGCAAATAATTCCTTCGTCTTTATATTTTAGTATTTATTTGATTCACATATACTTATTTTTACTTTGAAATGGTTTTATGCATTTGAAAATTTTAAAAATAAACATAAAGTTCATGAACACTTGCAATGAGTTACTATCGCCCATTGCGTTGCTATATTTTTTTCATATAGTTAAGAATTACAAAAACAAAAATTGTATGGAAATAAAAAGAAAGATATATGTTTCAAGAAAAAATCAAAATAAATTGACCTTGCTACTAAATTTTTCTTTTAGCACTTATTTTAAAATGGTTAATGATCTTTAGTTTTTATCTTTGTCAAACTTCTATTAGCTATTTCATTCATGTGCGATGGTTACTACAAAGGCACACATTTTTTGTTTATAAATACACAATTGATATGTGACGTATGCATTGAATTTATTATTTTATATTATATGTGAATGATTTGCTACTGGTGGAATAATAAAAATAGCGTGTACACTTTGCAGTGGTGGCTTACGTTTCATAAGAAATTGAATGGTCAATATCATTACAACTTATTAGATATTCTGCCAGTTGTGTATCTACATATTTTGATTTTCCATACATTTAAATATAAATTAAATGGTTCTTGCATTTTAGCAGAACACGTATACTAAAATTGGAACGATACAGTATAGATTAGCATTGCCTCTGCTACAGCAAAATCGTTAAACGTTCCACAATGTTAAGCTAAAGTGGATTTGATACATTAATAACCGCTGTGCTATGTTGCATTGAGAAAAGTTAACGCAATGAAGGAGGTAGACAGTAACCGATGGTTATCAAACAATCCATCAGATGGCCTTTCATATTATAATCGGAGTCCATTCGATACTAGCCAATTAATAGTTTTCACATTTACAGTGGCGAGTTACTGCAGCGGTACAGAAGACAAATTTTGGTGATTGATTACTCATGCGGTGTTTTGGGAAGCGAAAATTACCCTAACTGTATCAAACTATTGTGTGTTCCCGTACACGTTGGTATCGGTGGAAATGAGGAAGCGGAAGATTACGAATGGTATACGCTACGCTGGTCCATCACATTTAAACATATACGACCACACAAATACGGAAGATCATAAGTAGCCTGTGTGTGCGGGCAGCACAATGGGCGGGACATTTTAATAATCTGCTAAAAAGCGGAACCTTATCTAATATTTTCCAATCATTATTTGGGGATTTAAGCTAACAGATCCGATTCGGCTGTCCTATTAATTTCTTGTAAGATTAAAACTATAATGATGATGCTACCCATCCCTAAAATCCAATCATACATACAACGCGTCACGCATTTGGAAAACAATTTTTTCATACCAAAATATTTATATGAAACACTGAAAACACTGTCTTTTGATAACTTCACCGGGTGTCAGCTATTTCTTGTAATTTCACTTTGAGATTACCCAATAATGATTTTCAGGATTTTCGTGATGTGTTCAGGATTAACAACCTCATTTGGACCCATTAAAAAGCAATGATAAATCAACAAAGGATGCTTTGAATCCATTTTTCTGAAAATAACAGGCAATGGGTCAATTAATCCACTGTAACTTATAAACTAATGGTCGAATTGTTATGGAATTTTGATATTAAAGAAATATATATATTTTTTCTCACAAGACGCCTCTGCTGCCTGACACACGCATACCCATTCAAAACATATATCTAATGAATGATGTTTTTCTATCCAAACTAATACCGAGTGAGTGTGTTATAATAGTTATTTCAAATGTATGCTATACATTTGCATCTAACTATTACAAAACTATATTCATTAATAATTTGAATGAATGGTATAAGAAAAAAAAAATACAAAAATCGACATCATCGCACCACACACCAACAACAACAATTAAATAAATTACTTGACAAGGTTATTATTATATTATTGTGGATACGGAATTTCATATGTATTTAGGTACACGATTACACAACATATAACATATACAATACCCGATATATATATGCGATGCGCTACTATTTGTGTGCACAAGTATTTTTATATACGAAAAGAATGTAATAATAATAATATTTATTGTGCGACCGCCGAAGCCGTTGATGATGTGTAAAAATAAATTAAAAAAAAACCAAAAACAAAACAACAACAACAAAAAGACATTTTAAATAACGCAAAATTTTCTTTTCCAATGACAGTGACCTTACCGTGTCATTAAATAAATTTTACATATACTTCCGCTGTCTGTAGCAACGCAGAGCAAATGTATGTATAGTTTAAGAAGTAAAATGTTATATGATGAACGATATTTTGTATTGAAGATATTATAACGATTTTATGTAATTATGATTTTTACTACTTCCTGTTCAACATATGTCCAACAGACAGGTATGGACACACTCGCGTAATAATATGGGTCATTTAATTAACCGAACTTGTTATTTAAATTTTGCAATATATCTAACGCCAATCTGTTGAAACATATACATTATATATACAAGGTGTCCCAGTACCACCACTACACACTCGAAAAAAGCATAATCCGTGGACTATTTTCATCCAAAATATGTTCTGTACCAGATACATGTCTGATATAGTGACACCACGAATCAGCCACGTAGCTAGAAAATGTTTCTGAAAAGTTTAATTTTATAATGTATTTTTCTTGAAGAACAAATTACCTTCTGATTACGTGAATAGATTTTCATGATTTTTTCACCAAACCGGAATGGCTATGTAAACCATAGAACACGTAGCACCATCACTTAGTTTTATTGTGATTATGTTCTGTTTTTGTGTGTCGCGGTCGAAAAATGAATAACAAAAAACAAAGAATCCACATTAAATTTTGTTAATGTTAATAAATTAATTGGTAAAAATGCTACTCGCGGAAACATATGATTTGCGTAAAATCGCGGTGATGGTCATATTTGTCGGATAAAAGCATAAGCTTTTAAATGGCATAAATGATTCACAGAAGGCACAGAAGCTATAAGTTATGAACGTCCATGCGTCGATCATCTGAAGCAATTTACTGATGAAAATCTAGAAAAAGTGCTTGATTTCGTTAAAATTTCGAAAAAATGGAGCTTGAAATACCGAAAACAATAATTCATCGAATTTTAACAGTTCTACGATAGGTCAATTAACATCATTTGTTCCATGCATCAATTAAATGAAGATCAAAAATTGTAACGAATTGAAGTAATAATCAAATTTTTTTGCTTGATCATTCACAATATTCACTTAATTTAACTCCCTGTGCGTCTACTTTCTATTCGCTAAACTTCAATTGACTATGAAAGGAAAGCGTTTTACATCATTTGAAGCCATTCAAAAGGCAACGATCACTGATTCTCGTGTTGAACGTCGTGTAAATCGATGCATATTTCAGTTGATGGAGATTATTTTGAATAAATAAAATGGTTTTAGTGAAAATTTAATATTTGTTTGTTTGGAAAAATTAATTATAAAGAAATGTATTTTTCGCATCTATTTGAATTAAACTTTTCAGAACTGGTTGTTTTTCCAAACTTAACAGATAACAGATACGTCGTCTTAATCATTCTTCAAATTCGTAAGGCATGTTTACAGGGGTATACTTCACCTCTACCGTAAGTAGTTATAATGGCGCTGCTTACTTTCCATGACGGTGTAATCACAAAGTACTGCTTCTTAGTAATTCTAATGCACAGCTGCCTGTTTGTTCGCTGCTACTCATTTATTATACGTAGCTAACTTTGGCAAGTATGCTATACCCAACATACCATCTAAAGAGAATAAGGTCCATACTATTTTGAATAACATATAAATGTTCCTATTTTGAATAACATGAATTTATGTTTTATTGTCTGTGGCGCCGAAAATGTTCGGTAATTTAAATAGTGCATACTGTGCATGTGTTACACAAAACCAGAGAGTACCCATCATCAAATTAATATAGAAATAATTTACGTTTATAGGAAAATGTAATTTTTTTTTCACAAAATAATATAAACCGCAAATGACTGTGTGCGGCCGCCCGCCGGTTTTCATTGAAAATGAATTTATAATTATTATAAAATAAGTGCAAATTTATTTATAGATAGCAAAAACGCATACGCGTGTGTAAATTGTCTGTGGCGCTAAAATAAAAATTTCTTATATAGATTTGGGTGGGTGCAGTATACTATCACGTTCAAATTTGACACGGAATTTTTATTCATAAAATTTAAAATACATTAGTTTGGCTGAAAATTTATATTATAGCTAACTTCCGGTACTCCAATTTTTGGTAAAGCGTTTAAAACTTCCAGCGAGTTTGTTGTAAGACTTCAGTGCTCTATCATAAATTGTTCTTCGAAGTGCTTTTTTGTTTTTATCCAATAGAAAGAAGTCACACGCGGTACCATATCAGGTGAATTTTGAGCTTTTTGTGTTGTTTTTGGTAAAAAATTCACGAATAATTCGTACATTTGCGATGGTGGATTATCATAATGCAAACTCCATAACTCTGGACTTTTTTTTACGGATTGATTCACACACTAACGTTTGATGACGCCTAAGTAGTATTCTTTATTAACTGTTTGACCTTGCGGGATAAATTCGTGATTTACAATACCAATGTAATCGATGAAAACAGTAACCTTTTTTTTGGTTTGAAAACGATATGGTTTTTTTTCGTTTTTGGTTCTTCTGCGGAGTCTGCCATTTTGATACGATTGAAGTTACGTTTGCATGTCATATTCATAATCCCATGTGTATCGTGTCACCGCAGAAATTATGCGCTTAATAAATGTTTCATCGCGGAGTCAACATTACGGAAAGCATGATATAAAAAACATTTTTTAAATGTATCTGAACATATAATTTCGTTTTTCGAACAAAATTTAATGCAAATTCGTTGTTCAATATTTTTATCCATGTATTAAAAATCGCTGAGAAACAAAAATTTTGCCAACAAGGATTGGTAGCAATGCTAACCAGATTAATTTAAATGAGAAATTCCGCTTCAAATTTGAACATGGTAGTATATAGGAATATTTTAGAAATCACATGCTTGGCAATCGGTTAAAATAAATAAAAGAAAATTAAACATAACAGATTTTAATTTAAATTTAAAACCTTTTGACCTATAATTTTTTGTTGTTCCTGGAAATGTTAATTGAATTTTTTTATTAAATGTGTGATTTTATCCTCGTACTGTTTTAATAGTAACCTTCATCGTGTGCAATTGGTGTTAAGTATATCGTGTATATAAGTAGGTCAAACTGCACGTGGTTTTTGAATTTAATACGGACCAAATGCCCATAATTAGGAAACAAGTTAGTGCTGTGAAGCGATCAATGCGCGGAAGTAGTGTCATGTACGAACATTAAGAGACACCAACATCAATTCAAGTATAATATTTTGAGTAAATTTTTCTACATAAAACATTTCTACACCCTGTGTCTAAAAAATAATGAGAATGGTTTTAAAATAATATATTGATGATATGTAGTATGAACCGCAGTCGTTAATTGAATGCATGGAATTAAATATTTACGACAAAATATAGAAGACTTGTCCACTCTATTTTCTACGTATTTAGTGTCCAATTTCAGGTGAGCAAATTTTATAACAAATCACTGGTTTATGTCTATTTCTATGACTATTTTAAACAAAATCACATTAAATATAAAAATAACTATCCAATCCATAATTTATTTCTATATTTTAAAACAACAAAATTATAAAACTAAAAGAACCAAAAATTTTACTGCTAAGTAAGCATTATTTTGTTTTTAATTTGCATATGAAGATGTTTTATTTTCTGGTATTTTCATTTTTTATATGCAACTTTTTTTTTTGTACTGGATTCATATGCGCGCGAAGCTTAAACATATTAAAAACATATATTATTTTGCATAAGTTTGCAAAATTTTGTTGTATAACAACACAATACGACGCCGGACTGAAAATTCCAAACATTGAATTCTATTTTGTTTGATCAATGAATCGATTAATTTATTTAACTCCAATTATGGCTTCACTTATTCCGGTTATTATATAGCACATACCAGAACATTTCGCAGGCACTTTCAAACAGTGCCCGTTTTTTTTGTTTAAATAACCGTAATTTTAATTTAAAAAAATATGACATCATGCAGAGATACATCTTTCCTCTTTCAAATGACACCACCAATTTATGTAAATCCGTTGACAGGTTAAAACGTTACACGCATTTGGGTGTCAGTAGTTTTGCGATGCTTACGTCGTAATTGTAAATGGTAAAGTATGCGATGATCAACAAAAGCGAGTAAATTGTTTGGATCATAACACGACAGTATCCGTCGCCGCTTGCTTCATCACCTAATCGAACATTTTGTACATTTTTTAATAGACATTGTTTCCTATCCGATGGTGCTGTGCCGGTGGTGGTGGATTCACGCATTTTTAAATATCTTATATTGTATGGATGGAGAAATACCAGCGCAAAATCTATACTAACGCTGGCGGCTGATACTAAATAAAAGTTGATTCACCATAAAAAATATAAAATTTATTTTATTGCTGATTTTATACTTTTTTGTGGTTTTTTGTATTGTATTTTTACATTTGTTTGTTTATTTGTTTGTTTATTTGTTATTTTTACGATTGACATATGTAAAAATAATATATTGTATAGATATTCTTCGTAGATTTGTTTATGAATGAAATTTGAAATTGAATGGGTGTTTGTGTGCGTTAGAAAAAATATACAAATTTTATCATTTTTTGAGGTTTTCTTGTAATTTATATAATTAAAAGTGATGAACACCAACCACACCACCGCACGTAATAATATAATATTCTGCATATGTTCTGTTGTAAAAAAGGTTGAGTCCCACAAGAAATAGAAATGCAGAAATTTTCAAAGATTTGTTATACACATTCCCGATGATGATATAATGATTACCTAAAATTAATTAGGAGTACAATTATTATATATTGGATAAATACATAACTTCATGCATATATAATACATGGGTCACCAGATGTCACCTTTAACGAAATTTCCGTATTATATTTCAATAGTGCCCATCTTCAAAAGATATATTTCAAAATTTCATAACAATAAAAAAAGTTGCAGCACCGTCTTGTTGGAACCACATGTCATTCAAACCCAAAAAAGTGTTACGATAACGTGAGCTGGGTGTCCAGGTTGATGAATTGTTTTGAACACTTTGTAGAACAGCATAAATATTCTCGTATACGTTGTTTTTGACCAGTCCTGTGCTTATCTGATACAAAGACTCTTTCTTCTTAAAAACCTTTTACTCTACACGTTCTAAGAATGCGGCATTAAATAAGAATGTACCCATATAATTGCGGTTATTTTAAGAAGTCTATTATTATGTTGTTCATCTTATTTTTTATAGTTGTTCGCGCCCATTCATTATTTGACTATATTATTGGTCCAACGTACTATTTTCTGTGGATGATTTTAAAGCTTTTGTGACCTGCCATAATGAATAATTATCCGTTACCGATGTATTGATTTTGTATTTTATTCTTTTATTTTGATATAATTTCTGTTTGTGAAGTGGCATTTCTAATATTAACATAATCATATCACGGTTGCTGCTATCAATAATCTATTCAATTGTTATGTGTAGATTATTTTCCACCAGAGTACTCACAATATCATCATCAATAATTTGCAGGTAAATACGTCATTAAAATCACCAATCCAAAATCGATTAAATCAACTAATGCTACTATTTATTTTCTTAACTTAAATTCAATTTATCCCGAACAACGTTTGATGATGCTAAACTGAAATTACCATCTGTCGTACCTATATTCATTGCATGCAATATAACTGTCCATCTTATGTAAATCGAGCACGAAGTTATGCAAATATCTAATATTTAACACCATTTTATTCATTCGATTTCATATAGTAATTCTGAATTTTATAATTGGATATAGGAAAACGTGCATTGATTTGGTGCGGTGGGAAATTTAAGTATTAACTTTAACATATATGAACATAACATACGAGACAAATCAAGCCTATATGGAAGTAACATTATAATTCTGCTCTTTCCCACAAGTATCATGATGCCTTCCAAAATAAATAACAGCTTAAAATTTCAATTGTGCAACATATGTGTGCGCAACATACATTATACCCTGTGTCCCATAATAAACGGTAAGGGCTATATGTAAACCATAGCACCCATCACTTAGTTTTGTTGTGATTATGTTCTGTGAACGTGTTCCTCAGTATAGAAACGAAAACAGAACACACAATAAGTTACAGCTGTTTTTGTGTGTCGCGGTCGAAAAATAAATATAAAACCAACCATTTTGTTTTAAAATTGGTGAAAATGCTAATCGCAAACGTATGTTTTGCGTAAAATCGCGGTTGTGGTAATAATTGTCGGTTAAAAGCACAAGTTTTTAAATTACATAAATGATTCACAGAAGACAGAGAAGATGTAAGTGATGATTAACGACCACGAGTCGATCATCTGAGTTTACGGAAGAAATGATTGAAAAAGTGTGTGATTTTGTGGAAATTTCTTAGAAATCTGTAGCGAAATTCATCGAAATGGAGCATGCGGAATACCGAAAACAATAATTTATCGAATTTTAACTGGTCTACGATAGGTGCGAATTCAAAGTTTGTTCCACATAGATTAACAGATGATCAAATATTGTACCGAATTGAATTAATATTCAAATTTTAATCATTTTTACTTAATTTAACACCCTGCGCGACTACTTACTATTCCCTAACCTTCATTTGGCTATATGAAATGAATCCGTTTTGTATCAATTGAAGGCATTCAAAAGGCGACTACCATCGCGGTTCTCAACAGCATAAATTACACACATAAAAAAGTTGATTCACTTATTGAACGTGTATAAATCGATGCGTATATTTCAGTTGATGGTGATTAGTTCGAATAAAGTTGTGAAAATTTAATATTAATTATTAAGTTTTGCTGATCCCATCCGGATTATTATGGGACAGCAGTTGTAGCAGTATTCTCTTACAATAAGTTTACTTTATATATAACTATATTTTTGTTTATTTTAAGTAATAAATTGCATCTGTTTGTTATTTTATTATCATTATGTGAAAATCTTTCATCAGATGGTTGGGTATTATAATATTGGTAGAAGAAAAAGCGTATAGTTGTTATTTGCTTTATTTTCTGTTAAAATATAAAATACAAAAACTAACTAAACTGAAAGAAAAAAATAATATATCTTGCAACATTTATTCAATTTTCTTAACAGACAATTTCATTTTTTATTTTAACATCTTAAATATACAAATAAATATGTTTTTGTGAGGCGATCGATGCAATGCAATGCGATGTGTACTACTTTCAAATGCCATTATCAATTTCAATTTCAGTTTTATTTCTTTTTCTCTTAAATAATAAATATTAGTATTTGGGAGCAATGTTTTGTTTTCAATTTCTTTTTAAAAATTAAAATATGGATATGGATTTTATTTAAATATCATAAAAACTAACAATTAAATTTTTTAAAAAATGTGTAAAAGATTTATATGCAATTTTCTTTTTTCAAATTTGAAAATAAATTAAAAACATAATAATAATAATATTGCATTGCAGTAAAAGAAAAAAAAACATTTTTGTATACATTTTTATTTAATTACTTCAAAGAAAAGCCATAAAATTAAAATAAATAATCGAATTGCACCACATCTTCTCTTTTCTGATTTCATATTATAAATTTTCTTTCGTATTTTATTAGTTCTGTTTTGGTGGGTTTTGTTTTGTTTTTTTGTTTTTGTTCTTAGCCGAAAGTATGGCCAGCCAACAAAACCAGAAATGCATCATTAAATCGGTTGAAAATCGTTAAAATAAGAAAAAAATTGGTTGTGCGTTTTCGATTGGATATGCGAGAATGAACAAGAAAAATTAAACTAACAAAAAAAATTAATATAATTATAATTATTTTTCCATATTATTTAAGTATATATACTAACAACAACACTAGTTAATTGATGAATGTAGTTTTTAGTAGATATATTATTGTAGTTAGTATACAAACTAAAGTATATCAAATATGTTTTTGTTTATAAGAATTATTAGTACATTCACATTGACTCGCAATGTTTACTTGGTTTTGATGATGGTTGTATTGAAATCAAATAAGATCACATGCATTTGGTTGATATCGATAACAAAAGAGTGTTCAAATTTGACGTATTTTATTCAAATTTTAAAGCAAAACTTAATTTATAGTTTATTTGAACTTAATGTATACATTCGTTGCGGCTAATGAAGACCGTCGTTCTAGTGACCTACTCTGTTATCTGTAATCCTTTACCCACGTTTTGAATAACTATTTTTTGCATATAATGATGATTTAATTAGTGATATTTGCTCAATGCTGTTGTCTTTGAGATGTTTGAAGATAATCCACATATATATTTGCAAATAGAAAAGATAAATTTGATGAAATAATCGGCATTTTAAAGCTTTGAATTCTCTAGTTTATATTTTAATAGTTATTTTTCTATAAATATTTGATATCTTGAAACTTCTGTAACTGCTAATTTCTTCATTTATAATCAATCAATTATGAAAACAACTTTGGGATATTTGATAATTTAAGAAATTTTATAAAGAAATAAATGAAAAATGAATAAACAAAAATAGTTTGCCAGGATAATTTCTAGAAATTTTTGAAACTTTACCAATTCTTATCATCATCTGATTAAATTTGTTATGTGCATGTACAACTACTACCGCAATCCAATAATCTAAACTGAAGTTGTGGGCAAGCGATACTCAGTACAGTTTTATGAACAAGGCTCTATGAAATTTGGAATTCGGTCAATTCTTATCCAATTTTGATTGGAACGTAGATAGATGCACTACTATAAATTGTATGCATTTCTAAGAAATTTGTATTGGAAACAATTTTACACGCATTTATAGTTTCTGGAAATTATTGAACTTTGACCAATTCTTATCCAATTTTGATGAAATTTTGTATGTTGGAGTACTATTTTAATGAGATGCTATTGAGATGCTCCTACTGAATTTCAAAAGAAAATTGGTATTTGCGGGACCGTTTTACGAACCAGATGCTGGAAACTTATGGTCAATTCTTATCAATATTGGTGTATGCAAATGTATAATGGAATAATATATGAATAGTGAAATTATAAGAAATTGGATCTGCAGATTCTAGCCAATTATTATCCAATTTTAATTAAAATTTTATACGTAGATGTATAATTGGATTACATAGTTCCTACTGAATTTCTAGGCAATTGCGATTCGGGAGAGTTTTACTCACTAGATTCAGAAAATTTGCCAATTCTTTTCCAATTTTGATCACATTATTATATGACTAGTTCCTATTGAACTACTATTATATACACCTATTTTCATGTAGCGTAATATGTACCAACTTGAATGTAATGAATGTCTACACCACATGTCACATGATGATGCTATTAATAATTATAGAATTAAAATACCGTACACATATAAATTTCTGAAATTAAACCATCCGGATACGCCACAATCGATCCAGAATGAACACTGCTTACCACTAAATATTATTTTTTTGATAAATATGATGATTACAATTTATTTGTAATATAATTCCAAAATAAGAAATTATTCATTTATATGAACTGTAATGGATGAATATTTTAGTTAAGTAAAATTTGGAGATCAAGATATTTGAACATAAATAAAATATTTGTATTGTAAACATGATTTGTACCACATATATTACAACCGTCTACCAGATAACCGTCAATTAAACTGTTGATGTAACCCAATGGATCCCACAATAAATCGTATATGTGAGTACGTCATATGAGGAATAGAGAGCACCCACACAAAACAATACAACATTTGCATTAGCATTTTATTTTAGAACAGCAAAACATTTTACGCGATGTTCTTTTGTATCGAAGTGGTACTCTCTCATCCTCTGCCACGATGAAACATTATTATTATTATTTATGTGTACTTACAATTTATGTTTTGTTCAATTATGTTGTATATAAACGTACATAATTTTCAGGTGAATATTATAATATAAATATGGACAAGTGCATTAAACTTGGAAGCAAAATTGCTTTTGGCGATATATAAATATTCATAAATATCTTGAACGCTTTCGTATTTCTCTTCCTTTAAGTCGTTTCTTCTTTTATTTATATCATAAATACAGAAAATGTGAGTATAAAAGAACTAAATAAATGTTGGTTATAGTATAAATAATAGTGTACCAGTGGAGTCTCGTGCAATATATGCAGACTAAGGGGTGCACTGTTAAACGATGAATGATTTATTCTTATGGTGACGCAATGCTTTATCTGAATATTTAAATAAATTAGCTATTTTTTGTGTTGAAAATGTACTCAAATTCGGATAATGAATTGCCAAATTAACCTGGGTTCTTAAGGCTGATCAAGAAAACTGTCCTACGAGTATTGAGTTTTACAAAACTTCCTTAGCAACTGCTCATATAATCTAATTTTAAACATTCGTACAAAATTCCATTCAAAACGGATAAGGAATTCCACGAATCTAAAAATGATCAAGAACTCTGAGTATCGATTTTTTAAAACTGCTCATATAATATCCAATTTTACCGTGAAAGTAATGCCCAGAGTTGTTGGCTGTTACAACTTCTGTTTATTTGGTGGCTGTTGCAACACTTGTTCGAGATTTGTCGTAGGTGAAAACACACTTTATCATACTCTGGGCAAATTCTGATCGCACACGTTTTTCTTGCAATTCATTCGTTTCAAATTCACACTTAAATAATGACATTTTTAGCTGGTTTTCGATGGACATAAAACACCAGTCATTTCTGATCCCGCATAAATATTTAGTTTTGCTGCAATTGTGGATTTGTGCTCATAATTTTCATAGTGAATTTTAACAAGCAACAAACGATGCGTTTCCGTATGGTGGCACTTTTCTTTACAATAAATAATTGTTTCAATCATATTTTATATTTTTAAAAAATTCGAATATCCATTTTAATGTTGAGAAAAAAGAGAAGATTCTGAAGATTCTTCTTAAGAAGAAAGCAAAAATGTCACACTAGAAATTATTGAAAAAGTTTTAGATATAGTGAAGCAGTTGTAATGCTACTTTATTAAGAAAGATCGTCTAACGACGAGAGTCAACATATTTAAAAGAACCAACTTCGACATTGCTTATTATCTGGCAATATATCAGGAAGTGTATAATGATTTGCAAAGCAAAAGGAAACACTCTTTAATAACAGCGATTTTTTAAAAATCTAAGCTGATCAGAAGTGTGCTATTGAATCTGACATTTGATCAAGCGTCGAATTTTCAATAACGCCATGGAAAAACGTTCACTATCCCATCAAATCATAAGTATAGTGACGCCGTTTCTTACAACACGGCCTTGGCTAGGAACGCATGTACCGCATTGGTAGAGGTTAACCGGTACCATAATGTTATGAGGGTGGGTGTGTGCAATATACACACCTTGCACATCCACAACGAAGACACCACTGATGCCTACATAATTTCTTTACAATAAATTTATGTACATATAAAAATTTGTTGGTCCTATGTCGTGTTGTTTTTGTATTCTTGAATAATATATACAAAATGTTGTTTATACAAATAAAGTGAATGCATTTTATTGTTTTGTTAAAAATTTATACGTACAACAACAAAATATATGTATATTATATTTACCACGATCACCGATGGGTACTGGGTACGTCGACGTACGCTCTCTTATTATAAACGTATTATTTATTATTATAAAATTCAAATGGAAATAAATTATTTTTAGATAAACATAACAATTTGTACTAACAATAAAAATTATATTAAATTTGTGTATAGACACAAACAACACATCAAAATTCAGTTGAACATATAAAATTGTGTGTTGGTTATTTGTGGGTGCATCTCTGTCCCATAATAAACCGGAATGGTAATGCCCATAATAAACCGGAATGGTAATGCATAGCATAGAATACGTAGCGCCACTTCTTAGTTTTTGTGTAATTATGGTCTGTCTGTGACCGTCGCTCAACCACTTGCCAAAATTTCATAACATTACATTTACATGGTGTGTCTTCCGATTTTAACTAATTTTTAGCCAGATTTTAGCAATCATCAAAGTACAAAATACATTTTTTTATTGATTCAATTTCACTTAGAAGGAGGTTATCGAGAAATGTTATAGTTAATAAATATATTGAACTAGCCTAACAAACATGATTTTTGACCACCCTAAATTAAAGTCTGGTATCTATGATACATATATGTATTATTATGTGTTGATTTTTTCGTGCCATCCTTTACATCCGCCATTTTGATTAGACACAGTTAAACTGACATTAATTTCATATTCCTCGTATCCAATAACACGAAATTTACAATCCAATGTAAATTCTGCCTTGATTTCTACTTGTGGGGATTTTTTCGTGTAACCCTGTACTGTCCGCCATTTTGATTAGCTCGATTGTCAAACTGACGTCATTTTTAGACTCCTCTTATCCAAAAACACGAGATATAATTAGACAGAAATGAAAATTTGACCGTATAAAAAATTATGGATTGAAAAAGTACGTGATTTCGTAGAAGTTTGCAAGAAATCTTTAATCAATTTCATGGAAATTGGACTATCTGTACCTAAAACAATAATTCATCGAATTTTAACTGACAAAAATTGGTCTACGTAATTCGAAGTTTGTTTCCCATCGATTACAGATGATCAAAAATTGCATCGAATTGTGCATTTGCAAAGACGTCATTGAACTCGCATTGATACTCGTGTTAAAAACTTCTGCAAATCGATTGTTACTGGTAATGAGACATTCAGGCTTTAAATATGAGCCAGAAACTAAATCGCCAAAGAACTGAATGGCGGTCACCAGACAAAGAAAATCGAAAAAATCTCGTTTAATGAATTCAAAAATAAAAAACAATGTTTCAATTTCTTTTTACGATTTCAAATGAATTATTCATAAAGAGTTGCTTTCAACTGCAGGTTTAACGGTTAATGCTAAGTATTATCTTGGTGTATTCGTCCTGAGAACCAGGTTTAGGTTAGATATTTTGCCTTAACATTCACCGTATTCACCAGATTTAGTTCCTTGTGACTATTCTCTACTCCCAAAACTTCATTTGGCTATGAAAGAAACTTGTCATACATCAGTTCAAGACATTCAAAAGGCGATGACTACCGTATAATCAATAGTATTCCAATCAACAGAAAGATAAAGTCATTTGATTCACACTTGTTGAACTTGTGCAACGTCGATTCGTATTTCAGTTGATGGAATTTATTTTCAACATAAGTAAAATGGTTTTTGTTGGAAAATTTATCCATCCTGTTTATTATGGGACCGACGGTGTATATCGTATAAGTAAAAGAAGAAATTATATGAGTAATAACAGCTAATTGTAAGAAAAGAAATAATTATGTATTTTTTTGGTTTATTTCTTTTCGCTTATAGTTTTGGGGAAAGGGCAGATTTTCAGTCAAATTATACAATAAATCAGAAAAATATAAAAAAAGATTCTTTTCTCATAAAACAAAAACTGGGAGATTTTATCGTTTTTAAAGAACGTGTTAAATTTTTTTATATTTTTTGTTTCTTAACATCCATCTCGGCCTCGTATGCATTTCTTAAATGCACTTTTATTTATATGTTTAAAAGTATTTTATTTTATATTTTGGTCATCTCGCACAGCAACATTTTAACATGAAATTATTAATTTATGAAAGAATTGAATTTTTTATATGATTTTTGGGTAAATCTTATATTTAAGATTTGTTTTTTTTTTGTCGGTAGAAGTAAAAAAAAATCTTTAATAATTATGCGATTTTTTGTTAAAAAATAAATAAATAAATAAATAAATAAATAAATAACAAAAAACTAATAATAAAATACAAGAATGTGAAAATTAATTCACGACAAGACAAGATACCGGTGTGTGGTGTGTTTTTAATGGTATAAATTTATAATTCGCTATATATTAAATGAAGAATGCAGATGCGTACGCGTTTACAATAGTGCAACATATTTATAGGTATATGTACAGTGCGTTGCAAATGTAAGCCAGGCGATTTTGAATAGTAGCAATTAATTAAAATTCCCATATACATTTGGTTGATACCGAAATCTATATTCAATTCACTTAATATTGGGTTCGCAACAAAGTCACGGATTACCATTCAACAGTTTTTTCGGCACACGTTCCCTCTCCATGCGTAATACTAATAATGTCCAAGGCACCTTAATCTATTGATTTTCATTGTTAAGACAGTGAATGCGCTGGTTTTACATATCTGAAATTTAAAAACGCATTTTTCACATCCTTTACATAGAATTTATAAGAACAGAGATTCATTAACCAATATTTATAATCGTCTGCCATGTGCGGTGCATTCTGGTTTGTGCGAACATTCTTGGTAATGCACTGATTTCCAATTTATATGAAATCACGCGACTTGTTTACATATTTATCATTCAGCTGTGGTTGAAATTGAATAACAAAAATGTACACAGAAAGAGAGATTTAACTTTCATTTGCCACTCAGTGTACATATGTATATATATGACAAAGACTGATGGAAGTCGTCGTATGCATTCCAATTGAGGTCATATTTTTTTAGTTTTCATATTCAATTTTTGCAAACGCAATGATGGGTGCAGTTGCAGACTAAAAGTATAAGAATATAAAGCATAGATATTTTTAAATTTTATCATCATCTTTTAAATGGATGGATGGATGGATGTATGCCAACATTTTTGATTCATTTACAAATTAATATTGATATTATAATTTATATTTTGTATATAAATAAATCATTTGGTTGACATTTTGAAGGAAACTCTAGAGATACAATGCGCATAAATAATCAAGAATTGTTTATATATCATTTGTCGAGATTTTTATTTTTGTCTTGATTCGTTGACATGCCATTAGTTGTATTACTCGATCTTCTAGTATTATATTGTATTATTTGTATTTCTTCGGAATTCAAACCATTTCACGATCACTTTTTTCATTTTTTTTTTGAATATTCAAGTATGATCTTTAACATATGCATTCTAAAAATACAAATGGAATAATATATATGGCAAGAGGTGCATTATCATACAATAATCACCAACTGTCTATATCTCTTTATGTGCAGGACGAACTGTGACGAATTCGACTTAGAAAAATCATTAATACATCAATTCAAAGCATTATATAAAACCACTTGTTGTAACACACTTTGAATAAATTTTTCTGCATAGTGCATTTGAAATCGTAAAATAAATTGTTTGGTTTTTGACTTCATCAAACTTCGAGAAATTTTGTATTTCCTTCGTTTGATCCTTAGTTTCTGTGGTTGTGGTTAATGAATTATTTTGGTTTTTGTGTATATCACCATTTCCACGAATCTTACTCAGTGGCGAAGCGCTGAACGCTTATGGTGCGATAATTGTTTATGCAAAACACATGTTTTTGAGAGTGGTTTCGAATATTCCGATGATGATACAGAAGATGTTAATGTGCGAAGTGATTACTGAAGAAAACACTCAAAAAGTATGTGACTTCATAAAAGTTTGCAATCAGATTCTTGGAAATGTAACTAGATATACCTAAAACCACAATTCATCCAATTTTAACTGGAAAAAATTGGAATTCGTTTGTTTGTTCTACACCGATTAACAAATGACCAAAAATTCCAGCTAATTGAACATTGCAAAGACATCGCATTGAGCTAGCTCGACGTGAAAAATAACTTCTTACACTCGATTGGTGGTCACCAGACGAAGGCAATCTCGTTTAATGAAGTCAAAAATCAAAACAATGCTGATTTCTTTTTACGATTCCAAAGGAATTATTCATAAAGAGTTTCTTCCAACTGACACTTGGCGGTTAATACATGATAATGCACTAGCACATCGTACCCAACGATAATCACTCTGAGTTTTTACCTATTGTAAAAACCACATTTTTTGTTTCAACATTATTTACTTAATTTTCTCCCCTTTTTTTTTACCAATTCTCGATTTTGATACTGACAGTGTTGTTGAACTGCATGACACTAATAATGGTCTTGGTGTGGCACGGATGTAAAGGCAGGTTTGACTTGTTGTATAGCCCGTTATATAAATTACTATTAAAATAAAATAAATAAATTATTATTTTATTTTGTTAATAATATTATTGTGTAAAAGCAAATGTACAATGCTACCAAATGGTGATGTTGTTGTGAAAGTATTATTAATCCTGGAATAATTGGTTACAGCATCACCTTCCGTGTGAACAATACTAGCTTCTCACGCTATTATAAGATCTGCATATGGGTTATCCTAAACTCATGTCACTCTGTCTCTGAGACGGTAAATTCCGCAAACCCACTACATATCGCTTGTTATTAATTATTGTTTTTCGGTAAGTTCTCTAACCGCAATTTAATTTTTTCACAAAAATCTGCTGTTTCACATTGTAATTTTCGTAAATATTAATTATAATAAATAAAAATGTTCAGTATTAGCTCATCATCAACTATTGAATCGTTATAGAAAAAACATTTATCTTTTATCGTTAACCAATTTTTACATTAAATTTTTCAATTGGTTAATTTTTTTACCATCATTGTTCCATCGTCAATAAAAAAAACGATAACGATCTACCGGAGCAGCGCAAATGCAGCTTCAGTTATGTGAAGTTGAAAGTGAATCAGCTTCAGTGTAGAAAAATATTTTATACGGAACGGTCGCACTTCTTCATCATAATTTTAATTGGTCTTTTTTTTTTGTTCTTCATCAATTTTAAAATTAAATTAAATATATAAAAAGTGAACTTATCTCATTGATTTAAAGTTTTCTATAGAATTTATTCTATTTACTGTGAAAATTTTAGTGTTTTTCTTTTATTTAAGGTAAAATAAGTGTTAAATTATTACAAAAAGAAAATTATAGTTTTTTTTTTCCTAATTTGCAATTATAAAAATTCTTTGTTTGGTGGCGTACGTGTCGTAGTGTGAGTAAAATGTAGCTTATCGAAACGCAACCATCAATACAAACACAAGAGCAAGACATCGTCGTCGCGAGTTCTTGGTTCGTGGCCGTCGCGGTCGTGTCGTAGTGTGAGTAAAATGTAGCTAATCGAAACACAACCATCAATACAAACACAAGAGCAAGACATCGTCGTCGCGAGTTCTTGGTTCGTCGCCGTCGCGGTCGTGTCGAAGTGTTGTTGTATTGAAGAAGATAGTATGGTAAAAATACTTGATAGCTGTGCGCGCGTTGTGCAATGCGTAAACACTTATACAAATAAACACATACAATTACAAAGGTTTGGTTTTTTTGTTATTGAGGTTTTTTTTATTATATTTTATATATTGGTTTTGTATATTTTTAACACATGTATGGTAAATTTTTGTGAATTATATGGGCTTTTTTTTTACTGTTACAATTTTTATTTCTATTAGAAATTTTTGTTGTACCTACACAATATCAAAAATTTAAGGTTAAAAATAAATATTATATGTTTTATTTTAAATAAAAATTATAAGGGGAAGTTAAAATATTATATAAATATATTATATACCTATGAAATAGAATAATTATTTAATAGGTGGGGGGGTGATATTGTTAAATGGTAAAATTATTAAAATGATTTTTCCACCTAGAGTTTATTGTATGCATTTTATTAGACTATATACATTAATAATAATAATACTAGTACAATGGTGTCCCACAATACAGATATGTGCTAATTATCATGAATCAGGATTGGTGAGCTACTGATTCAAAAAACTGTTGTGATTTAGTAACACGAAGAATTAATAGTATATTGAGCGCAAGATATGGTGGCAAATTAAAAAAATCACAAAATGGATATACACTGAAAATTAATACAAAAAAAAAACGACTGTGTAAATATATATTCAAATCATCTTAATCCAATCTACTATGATTATTTAAAATAGGGGATCATACAGATTTAGTTAAAGTATTCAAGTTAATTATTCTATCCACATACAAATGTTGATTACACCACCACATGTTATAAGCCGACGAATAAATATTCTATTTAGAACCTGCAGCTGCTGTGACAAAAATATTGAGGAAATGCGGTAGAGTCAATGAAATGGAAAAAGGCCTGGCTGGGCACTATAAATATTTCTGATGGCCAGAAATTTTGAATGATTGTGATGAAAATTAATTTTCTTCTGATGTGCCATCGACAAACCGCTATTATTTTTTTTTTTTATCAAAAGCAACATATAGGAAGGTCGTCGTATTTCGTATATATTTCAGGAACCAGATAAAATTTAAGGATTAAGAGAAAATAATAAATCCATCTGTACACCAGACAGAAAATGTAAGATAAGAAAAGTTGTATTCGAATGAGTGAATCAATTAATTCTTTTCTTTCTAATAGGTCGTATACAGCGATAAAAATACTATTAAGGGAAATATGCGAATGTGCAAGCACGAGTGGTCGCTTCTCTTTGTTAGTTAATGTACAAGAAAAACAACCCGCATCCAATTGTCGCCGTAAGAGATCTAGTATAATAATATATTATACTAGAAACACTAAGGCAGCAGTTGTAGTATTTGGGAATCGATGTGCTCTAAAAGCTCATGTCACACTCAATGAGGAAACCATACAAAAAACATAAATAAAAGAGGTGAGTCAATTTTTTGAGTTATTATCTACTATTTTGCGTACCATTGTAACCGCGTGGTTCACTACTTTCTTGTTTCAAACATCTCAATTTCTGATAATCCCATTACCATTGGTTTTGTCATAGAAGTCGGGTGTAAACCTGTTTGAATTTCGGTAATTCGAATTGGTTGAGAGTTATATCGGGATTTTGAATGAGTAACTGAATTCAACACCTCAGGAACAATACAATTGTAGCAACTGGCAGCCTATGTAATCGCCTATCTCGGGCTAATTTGGGGCTTCTTAAAAATGATATAATTAACGATGAATAGTAGGAAAGAAGTGTTTATTATCTTTATTCACTCCCTAAGGCTATATCAGATTATGCGAGCTACTCGTTACTGAGTTTCTTTTAAATCTTTGATCTTATTTTTAGCAATCCTATAATCACTGCGGTCTTATGGCGTTAATAACCGATTATTGCAAACCTACAATTGAACTGTTGTTATAGAGATCAAAGACAAATGACAGCTGCAGTATCTTTCAGATTGAAATCTATACACATGCCTTAATAGTTGATCCTCACAATGGCTGTTATGTTACCCTGGCATACATTAAGATTTATGTGGACATATGGGTTTCACTGAACTCTAAACTAATGTAACCACATTATGTATGGGACAGCGTATACAAGCACTTGTATAAGCCATTGGTTAACATATGGTCACAATTTGCTGGGTTTTTGGTCGTTAACTGATAATATTGACGAACTGGTCGATGTGTTATGCAGCATATCGGATTGGTTTTGGCAACCGGCAAAGTGTCACGATTCAGAGTATAAATATTCCAATCTACCATACGATAAATTCTGTATGACAACAACTAAATTATATTTAATTCAAAACATATATTGAAATCAATTACATGTGCCATCGGGTGATGCATAAATAAACAACATGTGGTTGAATCAAATATGATCGATATAATTTTTAGTTTCGCTCTCATTATTTTCCAAACGGATGTATTTTAACCCACTCTAATGTTTGTAACAACGTCATTTAGGGTTAGGACGACTAAAATTTTTTCCAATCTATAATTAAAAGTAAACTTATAAATCACAAATGAAATTCGTTCTCATTCAAATATAGGATAAGGTAACAACAACAACAACAACACCAGATAAATGGTATATGTTTGGTTGAACGACAGTCAGCATCTGCCGACGATTGATGCGATGATGCGATTTTTAAAATGGGAGCGATTTCTGATACTTTGATGTCCATATTGTGATCGCCCTACGACTTTTAATCGCTTTGGTCATAATAGCAATGACATCTATTATAGTTGCCCATGGATATTTTATTCGATTTTTTACAGTAAACAAATGATGATACAAAAAATAAATAAATTCTCAATATTATACTGAAAATAGAAACGCACAGATTGCGGGACACATATTACAAGTTATAATTCTCACAATTCTTTAAAATAATTAATGTTTGAAATTAAATTATTGAAATAGACATTTTTTTTGTGTGTATATATTCACTGTTTTTCACTCAGAACCAAATAATAAATGGCAATTAATCATTCCCTTCACATTCAAATAAATGATGAACGATTATTCTGACACACCCTATGTAAGATCATCAGTACGACGTATTTGTGTGTCTGTGTGTTGTGTTTTTCGTTTATAATTTATAATTTTTTATACATATTTGAACGTTTACATATCACTTGAAAATATATATATTTTTTTCATAAATAATGAATAACATAAAAATAGTTTATATAAATTTATACTTTGCCAATTTAATCATAGATAAATTTAAACTTTTATACATACACACACACACAATTTATTTAGCATAAATATATAGTTTTTATAATATGAGACAATAATTTAATATGTAAATTATTTTCATATTGTATTAGAATTATAAAAACATATATTTAGTTTAGACTTTAAATTAGATGTACATCGAACAGTCGAATACGTATTTAAATATTATAACAATTATATACAAATGCGATAAACGATGAATCATGAATGTCGAGGTCAAAGTTATAATATCTAAATTAATGTAAACGATTGTCTCATAATCATAATTTTGGAGGGAAAATCATCATACATCATCATCAATTTCTGTTAGTTTACGCAAGGCAGTATGGAACATCAACAAAAAATTGCTATCTTGTTTTATTTAGGTTTAGTGTACAGTGTATGTCATGTGACTCCTTAGTCGGTTCACCTTACTACTTACTAGGTAAATTCCATTCCATGGATTCATTCCTCTTCCAAATATTTCCGATCCATTGCCTTTTTCACGACGTTTGATTTGCATATCTATTATTGTTTATTATGAGATACCTAAATTCATATTATGTATACTCATCCGATGAACAAGCAAGAAATTTAACTACATAATTTGATATGTGGTCATCATATCGACGCACACCGTATAAACATATTGAACGCAGTCATTGAACATCGATGAAATCACGACAATATAAAAATAAAGGAAATACTAAGGATAAAATAAGTCTACGTTTAATTCACGATCGGTATGAAACAAGAGTAAGTCCCCACCCGCAAGAGAATCCACATGACCCAGGTTATGGTTTTATTTAATTTATTTAGTATCAATTTGTTTTGGAAAATCTGTCAAAAATCCACAGCATCCAGATCGCCATTTACAAGGAAAAATAATTTGTGGTTTATTAGGTGTAAGTTTTATTAAAATTGGCTAATATTTCTAATTATTTTTCGATTAAAAATTGTTTTCTCGCTAGATATTCGGGTCTAACATGAACAAATAGTGTCTTTACTGGTACTTAATGCATTAGCCAACATTTTCACAGTGAAATTTCCATCGAAAGTAATGATTTCACTGACTTGTTTCACTAATTCAATATGATTTTTAAAATTCTCGACGTCTTTGTCTTGGTCTTGGTTATCATTTAAATCCTCACGACTATTTTTTTAAAAAGTGAAAACCAATCATTAACTTGTCGTTGAGACTTACACAATCATCACCATAAACTTTTTTCAACAATTTGTTAGTCTCTGCAAATTTTTTTTCAATTTTAAAACAAAATTTGCCCTTTGTTCCATTGTATTTTTACGACGCAATCATCAAAACTACTGACACTCAAATGCGTGTAACTTTTTAATCTGTCAACTGATTTGCATTTGGTTCTGTGCGTTTAAAAGAGGAAATATGTATTTTTTTTACGGATGTCAACTTTCAATAGAAGGCACAACGTGTTCTATTTTTTAAAATGTGATTATTTAAGCGGCTCAGTGTGTATACTCAAAAATATTCCAATCAGCGATCTTAATCAGGTTATTTTATACATTTATTGAACGTACGAATCGATGTATTTCATTTGAGGTAAAGGATTTTCAATAAATAAATTAATTGTTCACTTTTTTCTTAATCCATATTGTGGTTATTTTTTTTTTGGCAAAGGGTGTTTATGCTTACAATATTGGGAAAAATTCAGTTAAAATGTATGCGATGGCTGGCATTTGCCGCTTATGAATATATGGTAGTTTAAAAAAAATGTTATATTATGATATTCTGTTAATTTCATATGCACTCCATGCCAATTAATGAGCTCCAACAAAACCCCAAAGCACTTGTGCATAATTACTAATAATAATGAATGAATGACCGCATACATTTTAGAACCGAATTACCCGCCATTATTTAAAACAAATATTAATGCTGCGAATTAAACTTATATTCGCAATTTAAAATTCATATACTTATGGCGATGATCATTTGTCAATTGAAATTGAAACAACATATAATTAATTTTCATAAAATTACAATTGAATACTATTAAAAATAAAAATTAAATAAATAAATAAGGCGAACGAGAGAGTCCTTGATTACTTATAAAGCATAACATAAAAACAACTGTGTATAAATTGTTGGTCATTGATCTTTTTATTATTATAAAGTCATAGTTTATTGCTCCAGTTATTGCATTTTATTATTGTTATGTATTTTGTGTGTGTAAAATGTAAATAATATTCGATATTTAAAAAAAAAATTGAATGAATCAGATTAATTTAAAAATAAAAAATCATTCTAATGTGGAGAAATAAAATAAGTGAGCATGAATACCTATAGATACACCGTCTGTCCCAAAAATAATGAGAATGGCTATCGATCTTTTGAAAGAGAAATTTAATAATCGAATGATTTCTCAAAGAACAGCTGTGAATTGGTGCCACCAAGATCATGCGATTTAACAAGCGATAGACTTCTTAAAATTTGAATACCCTTTAGTAGTGGATAAAGTTTTTAAAACTTTGCTATTCAAGTCATACCAGTCGATATTTAAAATTGTTTGGGGATCACAAATGCCAATTTTATACTAAGGTGCTAACGATTCTCAGTTAAATTGTGTATTCACAAATGTGGGTCGAGTAAAATATTGATTGTATATCAGTCGTTCCTATATATGCTTAATAATGTCTGGATTTGGATATAGGTGATTTATTGCTATACAAAGTTAAATTGATTCGATCGATTGTTGTTCTGCAATCATGTGCTAATATTAATTATTTTCTAGTGTCTATTCACTTTGAAAAGACAAAGATCACTCTAACATTTATCTGCAGTACCCGAAACTTGCAAACTGACGTATATCTTTACGCATGAATAATTAAATAGAAAAAATTCCTATTTTATCTATCCTATACGCGGAATTGTACAAATCTAACAACTCTTGATGACAGTGTTGGCTTTACAGTTGGCTCAAATTGGTTGCCATAGAAAAACTAAGATGCGGATAAATGGTTGTCTAATGAACTGACGTGATACATTGTCATGTGGAAAACTAATATAGTTACTGAAATATCTACGATTGAGTCAAAATAACATACGGATCATTTATAAGAAACTTCCATGATTTCATTTCTGAAACCAGACGCTTCAAGAATTAACTCACAGGCAGAGCACAATAGATTTGCCTTGGTCTAAGTTCCGAAATTAGTTGCCCCTATATTAAATCCTAATCTGTCCTATACGATACGCGAAATATAATATATATATTTATGTACGGAAGCATAATTTAATCTTCTGTTAAATTAAATTATATATTTACACTTTCATTTGCGCGCACATATGGAAATAGAATTTTTTATTTAATTCTATTGAATAGCAACATTTATTTTTGGCAATACACACGCACACAATTTATAGAATTTAGATTACAATAATATTATAAGATAAAAATTATATATGCAAATGCTAAAGAAAAAATAGCAATAATCAGCAAATTATAGTATAGTTAGTACGCCGCTTATAAACGATGAAATTTAATCTATTAGATAATTAACCGATGGATCAATGGATCTTATAAAATAATCGGCATATAAAATATACAATAATTTTAGATATCTTGATTCTCATGTGCGTGCGTGCGTGCGTGTATACGCAGAACACTCGGCGTTCGTATATATTAAGAAAAAATAAATAATGAAATAATACAAGACTTGCAATTTCAAAGTAAATATTATATTAGAGCTCTGTTTAATGTCTATGCGATTATTTAGTATTTATGATAAAATTATGTTCTTGTGTACTACACGCGCACTATTACTATTACGTGTATTATAAACATAAATTATTCACTATTCTATTGGCATTTTGCCAATTTATAGTATATTAACGTTTTTCGTCCGAATTATTTAATAAATTATATAAATTTATGTTTAACACTTCATATAATGTTATATTTTATATATTATATTCAGACGATATAATGTTTTCATTTCATGTACGTGTAAACACACATTTGTATTGTACGTGTACATCATACACAGTCAGCGAAATAATCTTAGAGACAATGGGTTTTTAAAAGGTATTCACTGCGAAGCCACTGCGGGAAAAGAAGTGAAGTGACATAACATTTGTTGGTCGCAACTCCTGAAACTATAACCGATTAGCTGGAGCATGACAAGAGGAACCTCTGTTACATATATAGCCATCTATCATTTCGTCAATAATTATAAATTATAAGGTGCCGCATAGTATCTTTGTTTTGTTCGATAATATTTAAATTTTTATATTGTGAGAGAAAAACACCATTGGTTGCCTCTACAAATATTTCGCTGACTGTATATCGGCATAAATGTTTGTATTTGTATACATATAAATGTAACATGTAAAATTGTAACATAAATAGAAAATAGTTCTGCACAAAAGATAAAAACTATTAACGATATTTTGATTTCAATTTCGGTTAAAAAATTAACTTTTGAAGACGGAGCGGGTATGAAAAAAATGAACTTACTAATTTGATGTGACATTAAAAAATTAACAAATTTTTGATTTCATTGAACTGCAGTTTCGATTTCAACACCTACCAATTGCGATTTTCATGAACTATTTAAAAGAAAGAATATAGAGATTTAGAAATTAATTGACGTATTCTTCACCCTCTTTCCAATTTACATCGATTTGCACGTCCCCAACAATTCAGATTCAACTTTTTAATGTATGTGATTGGAGTGCTGTTGAGAACGGTTTGTCGTTTCCATTGCCAAATGAAATATTGGGAATAGAAAATAGTCACAAGGAATTAAATCTGGCGAATATGGTGAATGTTGAAGCAAATTCTATTTTCTGATTCAAAACCAAATTCTAAATGTGTTCGTTTTTTAATCCCTTTGTAGACACTTTTGCTTTTATATATTCTAATTGTTATGCTTTTTATAAATTATATTTAATTGATAATATTTTTGTTTATTTACAGGTAAGTGAAACTGATCCAAATTATTGTTGTTATCCAATGCGAGTGAGTAAGATAATTGTTTTTTCTTTAAATATATTTTTAAAATGTAGCCAAAATATTAAAATTAAACTATATTTTATAAGATATTAATGATCTAATTGTATAAGTGAAAGAAATTACTACATAAATATAGAAAGCAATAAATTTTAATAATTGTGATCGCGTAATAAGAGAAACATATGTTTAAATGTTATTAATTCAGCTATGGTTTGATTATATTATAGATAACCTTGTATATATTAAACACTGTATCCTAATATGTGGTAACCCAAAAATATATACGCAGGTATCCCTTGATTTGTGTCGTACTTGAATTACCGGTTTTTGGATTAGAGCGATCATAAATTTGTGACACACCCTTGAAGTATACAATGGTTTTGGATTTATGCGATCTCTTTATAAAAACAAATATCTTTGCCACCAGAAAAGAAAGAAACTCATGAAATAAACGTCATTTGAAAGATTTGTTTCCGTTTGATTGATACACAGCATTAGAATTTGATAATATTAACTGATGTAAAGGTGAATGTGTGGAAAATGACCAGTTAAAAATAGTTTTTCTGGTTGAAGTGCTGGAAACATTAAAACTTGACCAATTCTTACCCAATTTGGGATAAGATTGATGCATTTATTAATATTGTTAAAACAATTTAAAATTACAATAATCACTTGTGTCAAAGTGGACACTTATCAGAATATCAAGTGCGAATCAATACATGTACAAAATAAAATAAAATATGCTAAAAAAATGTCTACAAAATAAAATTATTTACAATTGAAATGTTGTTTATTTAACAAAAAAAAAATGTTCTATACGAAAACGTAAAGAAAATACTAATTTGTTACAATTTATTTTTGCGTACAAGTTGGCGCTTAAGTGTTACGTGTTTGTTGTATATATATCCTCTGTCCCATAATGAGCCGGAATGGCTATGTTAACCATAGAATACTTGGCGCCATATGACTATGATCTGTGTACGTTCCTAAAAGAACGGTCAAAATTTCATGACATTATATTCAATAGAAGCGAAATCAGAACACATAAAGTTACAGCTGTTTTTGTGTGTCGTGAAATGGATATCAAAATAAAGAATCAACATTAAATTTTGTATTAAAATTGGTAAAAAAATGCTACTTGTAAACCTATGATTTGTTTAAAATTGCGTTGATGGTGATATTTGTGTGTTAAAAGCACGAATTTCTACTCCCTAAACTTCATTTGGCTATATGAAAGAAAATCGTTTTGCATCAGTTGAAGGCATTCAAAAGGTAACGACCACCATTTTCAACAGCATTCCATGCACAGACATGAAAAAGTTATTTGATTCACTTGTTGAACGTGTGCAACGTCGATGCGCATTTCAGTGATGAAGATTATTTTGAATAAATAAAATAGTTTTTGTGAAAATTTAATATTTATTTTTATGTTTCTCTATTTCCATCCGGTTAATAATGGGACAGAGGTTTTATATGTAACCCATAGAGATAGACATTATATTATTGGATGCTCTCCAAATGGTGTATATAATTTTAATAAATATATTTAATGTATAACAAATTGTGCCACAAACTACAAATAGCATATTTTTAGTGTAGAAAAATAATAACGCTAATTATAAGAGTTTTTCAACCCAATTATGACGTATTTATTTTACTTAAAATAATTACTTATATATATTTTGTGTCGCCTCTTTGATGTTTAATAATTATACAAAAATTTATCCAATTGTCTTGAAAGCTTAAACAAAAGTACAATTCTTGCTGACATAGACCTCAAAGAATACAAATTGTGAAATACAATATATCCGATTATGTTGAAATTTTAAAATGATTATAGTTTAGCGATGAGTTAAGTATATTTGCTTCCACCGAAGCCAAATATTCGCAATAGAATCACTTATCCGATTATCTTCAAATTTTGAAATTAAACATTTAATAATAAAGTTTCAAAGATTTGTGAAAATAAATGAAACACACCATCTCAACAAATATTCCTAAAAATTTATGTTTACATTTGGTTTCTATCAAACTTCTTCAAATTGCTGCTGGAATTATCAAATCGTTCAGATTATTTTTTTGATATTATAATTTAGGTCAAACCGGCTATTTTTTATTTATAGATTCCCGCGCGTCACATCACTAAACAAAAAAATTCTATTCGAACGCAGCAACGCAGGACTAATCTAACTTTAATTCAGTGTATGGAATTCCTTTTTTTCACTTTTCTTTTACTCTTCCATTCTGGATTGCATCCAAAAAAATCTATAAATAATTGTATACATTTTTTTGTAGTCAATGTTTTCAAAAATTCCATACACAACATAAAAATAGATATTATTTAGGATGTTTATGTGTGGTGCTGCGCGGGAATAAAATTATTATATTTTGGATGTAGTCCAGAACGAAAAATTCTATATATACAAATTTTAATTCTATAAATATTAAATTAAGTTTATAAATAAATAAATAAATACATATTTTTAATAAAAATATGTAAATTCACTGACCTACCGCATTTTCAAAATTCACGAGAAGCTCGAATAGTATAAACAGTTGTGTATGTTTGTCAGTATGGTGCTACAAATATACGACATAATTGTGACAGAATAACATTTTCATTATTTAATCAAACTGTCTACTGAGCGCAATAATTTAACAAAGTGTGTTATAATTACAGTTTACACAAAATTTTAATTACAAATGATAATAATTAAGAAATTTATGTATACAACATTTACGGTCACTTGGTAAACATTTGGGAATCAGTCAACAATTATGTTTCAGTTAATATTATAATTACTTATACGTAATATATAAGGATAAAATGAGAACTATTGGACACAAAGCGTAAGATTAAGCATTTTGAGTATATCGCAAGACAAACAAACATTTAACATTTCATTGTGCAAATAACGCAATAATTTACAAAAAGCTTTTTAGGGACGTTCAACAAGTGAATCAAATGATTTTTTTTATGTCTGTTATTGAAATGATGTTGAGAACGGTGGTCGTTGTCTTTGGAATGCCTGCAACTGACACCAAGGTAATACTTAGCAATAACCATTGAACCTGTAGTTGGAAGAAATTTTTTGTGAATAATTCCTTTGGAATCATAAATAGAAATTAAAGCATTGTTTTGATTTTTGACCTCATTAAATGAGAATTTTTTTGAAATTTCTTTCGTCTGGTGATCGCCATGCAGTACTTTGACGTTTGGTTTCTGGCTAATATTGAAAGCACCATGTCTCATTATCAGTAACAATCAAGATTACAAGGAGATTTTATCCCGCCGAGCGAGTTCAATGACGTCATTGTAAATGCTCAATTCGGTGCAATTTTTAATCATCTGCTAATCGATGTGCAACAAACTTCGAATTCAGCTTCCGTAGATCAATTTTTTCAGTTAAAATTCGATGAATTGCTGTTTTAGGTATACCTATATGTTCCATTTCCATGAATCTGATTGAAGATTTCTTGCAAACTTTTACGAAATCACGTACTTTTTCAATGTTTTCTTCAGTAATCACTTCACATGTGTTCACATCATCATTAACATCTTCTCTACCATCTACGGAATATTCGAAACCACTCAAAAACCACAAGTTTGGATAAAAAAAACTATCGCACCAAAGCGATTTTAAGCATTTGAAGCGTTTCTGCGTAGCTGTTTTACCATTCTTACAACACAATTTAATATTTAATCTTTGTTATTTATACAATTTTCTACCGATACACAAAATCAGCTGTAACTTTATATGTTCTATTTTCGTTTTTCTACTGGATGTAATGTCATGAAATTTTGACGGTTTATTGAGGAGCGTTCACAGAACATATCGCAAAATAATTAAAAGGTGGTGCTACGTGTTTTATGGTTCACATATCCATTCCAGTTTATTATGGGACATTGGGTGTATAATATCTCTGTTTAAATTAAAAAATTCTTAGCCTATAATATCGATTGGTCGATTAACTAATTATGTTATCTATAACTTTTCTGAAATATTAAAGGTTAATTACTAACTAATATATTGTTTTATTATTATTATTATTATTTTATAATCACATGCAATAAATAATGAATTATATTGATTAAGAAATATTTTGATTATGACGTACATGTGTGTGTGCGTGTGTGTGTATGACATTTTGAATAACTTGTATATTGTCTAATAAAATTTGTAATATTATTAATATATTTAATTTCTATAAATAATAATAAATAAAGATTAAGTTGAAAGAACATTTTCAAAAAAAACGAATAACCCGTAAAAATTTAAAACATGTCTATAAAAGTAAGGATTAAAAATATATTTTATTATCATATTTATGTGTCAAATGAATAAAAATCATCTTTAATTTCTTAATTTTATACTAATTTTTCCCGTGCCATATACACAAAAGATAAACAATTAAATTAAATTAGATCAAAGTTATTTGCTGCATTTTGTAATTTATAATTTTATATTGAAATATTATTATTATTATTATTATTATTTGCGTCTGTAATTTTAATTATAGCAATAATAAAATACACTTTCTTTAATGAAATGTCTTAAATTTATAATGGGTGTTTACCTTGAAATCAATCGTCTTTCTTTTTTTTTCAAATTAAAATATATGACAGTACTGAAATAATTGTCTGTCAAAGTCAAACATAGAATCTGTATTAAAATTACTATATGTAGCCACACACACAATCAGTAGGGCAGTGCGGATTAAATTCTCGCTATTTTTACATGTGGAAATGACCATTTGTCCGTTTATGGAATCAAAAAAACAAACGGATATCTTTGAAAATATGATGTTGGACGCTACTCAAAGATTAACAATGTCTGCACACATATAAAAATAATAGGATTATGGAAACATTTATCTTTCGTTAATTGCAGTACAATTGGAAGTGAATTGTTAAATGCCGCCATGCGGAGTAATTCATCAACTTGGCTGTAATTATTGTTTAGTGGATGCCATGAGCTTCACTTGTAGTAATATGATTTGCTATTAAATTTTTTAGAAGTGTTAATTATTTTTAGTAAATTAATAATGCACAATTTTGTGTATTTGCGGAAAGTTTTACTTAATTATTTTATTGAAATGTTTGTGTGGCGACAAAACTTTACACTGAATATGTTGCATTAAATGCAACAACTAAAATATGATAATTTAAATTTGACCAATGTCAAAATAAAATTTAAAGATATAAATTCGGAAACATTAACCGCAGAAGATCCATATGTCAATCAATTTACGAATTGTCAGAAATATTAAATGTAATCCCTCATTCCCACCAACCAAACTGTTCGCTTACGTTAATATAAAATGGATATGATCTAGAAGCATGTATGAATTGCTTGATAAAAATAGGAAAGGAATTTTTTCATTCGAATTCTGATTGCGGTGATGAAAAGCAGATTTAACTACGATTATTATATGCCAAAGTTTGGTGGTATACTCTGAGCTGCTGAAACTATCACTGGTGATCGTTATATACAAATAACAATTAAACAATTTGAAGCACGAGGACTTTCCCGAAAGATGATCATAGAAAAAAAAACCATATTTCAAAGTAAACACCATCCAAAAATATTTTTGTTATTATAAGTAACAATTCTTCCATTAAACGTACGTGCACCCCGCCCGCTACAAAATGTACTTAAAAATAGAAAAACTATACACAATTTATTAATAAATATATTTTGAACCCATTTAACTAAAAATTATATAAAGTGCCCCGGCGATGATGGTAAATTATAGTAATTACAACTTTGCGCAATTAAACTAAAATTTTCAAGTATATGTACTCGTTTATTATTTACTATTTAATTTGATTTAATTACAATTTTATAAAATCAACACAGCACTCGTTTTATGTGCAACAACAAAATATTCACAAATTTATACTTAAATTATTTTTATTATTTATGTTTTGTACAATATAATAATACTAAAATTTGTATGTAAATTATAAACATAAAATTACACTTTAATTTGGTGTGTATCTCATGTCTGCGTTGAAATGTATCATTTATTTTATAGAAGTGCAATTTTGAATAAGTCGTTTACGCATATTAATTTATTTATTATTTATTGTATTTAAAAAACTGTTTAAGTGGAACAGATATTGTAAATAATTCGAGTATAGACTATATAAATAAATAAGTAAAGGACACATTGTAATAATATTATGGTCTCTGTTCAAGTCTCAAAAATGCTGTAACGTTTATGCTCTGTGTTTGATTTTTACACGGAAGGGCGAGTATAGCGAGATCACAGAAGGTGTAAAAAACATGACACCGCGCCGGCGGTTACAAATGAAATTTCAATTATGATATTTTTCTCCATTTGGGTAAGCGCGCAGAATAAATCTATATAAGAAAAGATTTTGGCTTAACCAAAATGTTTCTTGGAGTACATATTCCGAGAGTTTTGCGTATAGTGGAATTCTAAAAATGTTGTTGAATTTAGGTTGAGTGTAAGCGGTTGTAAAAATAATTACATATATATAATATTGTTAAATATGTTCGGCATCATTACCGTCTAGGAAGGATCGCACCGCATTTGTGCACAACCTGTTTGTATTTAGAGATTTCACGACTTCATATTGCGTATCCGAGTCATTAATCTAAATTACTAAATTCAAATGTATTTATAAAATACAAATTTTATTACGGAATATATTAGAGAGCGGTTGTCATCATCAAACAAAGTTTGTTTATTAGATAATATATCAAACATCAAATGATAGAAGAAGGAAAAAAACTATATATACAGGCGGACGCAGAATATCTAGTCTATACCTAAAAATGCAAACGTCTGCCTGTAAACATGATTGAGTTTTTTTTTTCTGAAAAATTAAACTGAAGCAACCAAAATCCACAGAACTTTTGCAATATGTGGTCTACCATAATTACATTGTATTGTAATGTAATGCAATTGTGCATTTTCATAATGTATTTGTAAAACCTGACAACAGAAAAGAAAACAGCCTTTTGTTGCCGAAAAGAAATTGGCTTCAAATTGATTTATTTTTGTATTATATATTCTATTCCAAAATTTAAAAAAACTGTGGGACAAAAATTAATGCACCTTCCTGTAAACTAAAATAACATATTTGATAACTATGAAGAAAATAGACATTTTGTGAATCACACATTGTATGCACACTCGTGGGAATTCTTTTTTCGCTTCTCTATATTCATTCGATAAATGTGTCATCATAAGAAAGAAATTTCAAAATTATTCATATGAACACTTTCAAATGTCATCATCGTCACGCAGAGACAAGAATGGTCAGTATATCAAAATACAATAACAAAAAATTGTAAATTTAATTAAAAATATTAAATATCAAAATTTATTTAGAGAATAAATCGTCGTATAAGAAAAGAAAGAGTGCTTATTTTAGAATATTTTAGAAGAAAATATAGTCACGCATATTATTGGTCATACGAGGTA
Organism: Bibio marci; assembly: GCA_910594885.2. Taxonomy (NCBI): domain Eukaryota; kingdom Metazoa; phylum Arthropoda; class Insecta; order Diptera; family Bibionidae; genus Bibio; species Bibio marci. Next base: position 15,130,370 of record OU343116.1, on the reverse strand, counting down.
TAAATTGCTGATGTAATTTAAATGTTTCTAATAATAATCATAAAAACACTCACACTGAAAATTCTAGATTTAATCAATTTTACAGTATTATGACTCGAACATCATTAGGTTGAATACGTCCAACATTTGAAAAGCAATTAATTGCGTCTAAATGATACTCGAACAAACGAGAATAATGTAGGTCCTATATATAGATGTACCTATAGAAGGGGTGGTGATAGTGTAACCTAATGCTATACAAATCGTTAGCCGCACTTATCCTTGAACAAATCAGTTGCGATTTATAAGATAATTCTTTTACAATTCCAATGGAAATTTACACGATCTGGAGGGGTGAGATCTTACACCAAACACTTTCATATTGACCGTTTCACTCATGACTGCATTCCAGTACTCCATTATGAAGAAAAACTAGTACATGTGTTAAAACTATGTACCGACAGAAGCACATTGAAGTTTTTTATTTGATAATCGTGTATCTACAGCTAATCCTAAAAATATGTTATGGTAGTGTTCAGAATGATCTACCACATTCTGCGGCAAACCTTTGGGCATATTGTTGATGAGTACTCTGTGGTGGAAATTAATGTCCACACATAATAACTACACACAGATTGCTGAGAGCTTAAACATTGTTAATTCAACTACGATTAAAGAAGGTTGTCTAAGTTCTATACATGCGTGTGCCACATTCATTTACAGCAAGAAATTTAGTTCAACAGATTATCGGCTGCAGTTTCTATTCTTAGACGTGCGTCATAAAAATCTGCATATTTTTGCAGCACCTCTCCGGATATTATTTACTCAAACTATCATATATTTCGTTCTCCTGTATAGAATAGTTTGAAAGAACAAGAACATCAGAGTAGTAGTAGCAACACGTCCTTATATATCAATCTGCAATCAAATTGTTAGTAGAACATTAGAAATAAGTGATATAGATAATTGATTAATAATCTCCTTGTGCGATTTATTAAAATCGATGGCTGTGCACAGCAATTACACAATTATGAAGATGTCCAAAAATGGTTCGATTTTTGTCCCAAACCAAAATATCTATGTAAGCCATAGAACACGTAACGATATCAGTTAATTTTTTTTGTGATTATATTCTGTGAACGTTGCTCAACAAAACGGTAAAATTTAATGACATTACATTCAATATAGAAATGCACGGTGTTTTTGTGTGTCGCGTACGAAAAAAGAATATAAAAACAAAGATCCAACATTAAATTGGTAAATTTGCTTAAAATCACGATAATTGTGTGTTAAAAGCACAAGTTTGATTCACATAAGGCAGAGAAGCTGTGATGATGAACGTCCAGGCGTCGATCATCAGAAGCAATTTACTGCAGAAAACATTGAAAAAGTGCGTAATTTCGTGAAAATTTTTAAGAAACGGAGCTTAGAATATCGAAAACAATAATTCATCGAATTTTAATTGGTCTAGGATAGGTGCGAATTCAAAGTTTGTTCCACATCAATTAAATGATGATCAAAAATTGCACCGAATTGAACTATAATAATCATTTCATTCCGTTTTACTTCAATTTAAGACATTCAAAAGAAAACGACCACAATGGTTCTCAACAGCATTCCAATCACAGACATTATTAAAGCCATTTTATTCACTTGTTGAACGTGTGTGCGAATCGTATTTCAGTTGATTTTGGAAATTTTGTTGAATAAATAAAATGGTTTTTGTTGGAAATTTTAATATTTATTTTTTGTATTTATTTAATCGCTTGCCGGATTATTATGCGGACAGAGGTTGTATTTAAAATTTATGTTTCAAAACATTTACGTCATTTGTATGTTACACGATAATTTGCTGAAGTGTATTTTTGTCTATAAATAGAATCAGTTTATATATTTAAAATCTTATCTTTTTAAGGCGAACTCATATAAGATTATGAGGTCGTTGAAAAACTAACAACAATTTGTTTAACATTGACCTTGACCTGCGCATTTTTTTATCTATTGCTGCGACTCTTAACCTATAATAAAATATATAATATTATAGAAATTTATATTAAATTCATATCTTTCTCTCCACCAATACTCGCTTTTATTAGTTCATAGTATCATTTAAGAAAATATTTGCATTTAGTATTTGCATATCGTACGACACATTAACAAGAATATTGTATAGAATATATTTTGGTCTCGGCCAAATGAATATGGATGTGCCGTGCATAGAATAGAATATAAAATTCCGAATATAGTTTAATTATAAAATTGCATTTTAAACAATAAGTTCTCTTTATTATTGATTTAATTACATTTTAATAAATTTATAGAAATTAACTTTGTTCAAAACAATTATTTTGCTGCGTCGTGTTTAGTGTCACTTTTGTCATAAATATAACACAATTAAATCCAATACTATATTATATCCAAAACAGTAAAATATAAATAGCCTAAAATTTGTAAACTAATCCCAAAATACACAATTCTCAAACATATTGTACATTTTATCAATTATCACGGTACGGGAAAAAAAATCTGTCTTCGCGCATCTATTCCACATTATTTTCCATTGTAATTATAAACATTTAAGTCGTCGTCTCTTTATCTTATTTATTAAAATATACATGCATGGGCATGCGTATATATAAATATTAATTAGTAAACCAATTAAGCTTTAATTAAATTTATTATCTCTATAAAAAGTTATATTTAAAATCATATCAACAAAAGCAGAAAAAAAATAAATAATAATAAAGCATACATTTTTCATATCTCTTATTTAAAATAAACAAAATAATAAGTACTCGTACTAATTTAATTTTTGTATAATTATAAAAGTTTTGAGCCACATGTACGAGTATATTTTTTTTATTTGGATAGAGTTTAGCTTTAGAGTTGTAGGTATAAATGATAAATTATCTTAATTTGCTCGTGTGTAAGAAGCGGACGAAATTAGTCTAGCACTTTTAAACTTTAATATTAATTTCTTTGTGGTGTATATTTAAAGATAGACAACGACAAAAGTTGAGCGCATAAACATAATAATGTAATGGCATATAATGAACATAATCCCACGTATTCTCCGACACCTGTCATTGGAAATTGGATATCATAATCGTACTAAACTACTAAGTGATGTTACTCGTCAAGTGGAGTTTATGTGGCACAAACCGAACTTTCAGTACACGTAGTTAAGTTTGTAAAATAATATACCGAATTTGTATGTAACACAATTCACTAATTGGTTTGCAATTTAATGTAATAATGGCAGACATTCTTAGTATAGCGTGGAACAACGTTGAGTTTTAAAGTTATTTGTGTTTTTTATTCCATATATTGAAACACATGGCTGTTAACAAGTCTCTAACGTAATATTCGTTTGATATTTCAATAGAGCTAACCTTTAACGGATATATTTGTAGAAAATTTCATAACAATTCGACCATTAGTTTAGAAGTTGCAGTAAATTTATTGACACTTTGTTATTTTCAGAAAAATTCATTAAAAGTAGTTCCGTGTATTGATTTATCATGGCTTTTTAATGGAGCTATATGCGGCTTCAAAATATTACCCGAATTCTGCTGCTCCAGCAACTACAACCATTAAACGTTGTTTTGCTTATTTTAAACGTGACCGCACACCGATGATACTGAACGTTCTGTAAGTCCAAATGAGGTTGCATTAAACCTGAAAATATCGAAAACACACTGAAAATCATTATGGGTAATCCCAAAATCAAATTACAAGAGATAGCTAAAACTCTAAACTTATCATAAAACAGTGTTTTCAGTATTCTACACAAACATTTGGGTATGAAATAGTTGTTTTCCAAAATGGGGCAACGTATGCTTACACCGCAGAATAACAAAACAACAGCGAATTGATGATTCAGAACGATGTTTGGATATGTTTAAGCGGAATAAGTCTGAGTTTTTGCATGTCGGTACATTACAATCGATGAAACGTGGATCCACCATTTCACTTCAGAATACAACATCCAGAATCCCGAATTCAAAATCAATACACGAAACTGCTTGGAATCCATTTTTCTGGAAATAATAAACAACGTGTCAATTAATATACTGTAAGATCTAGACTAAACCAATCTATGGAAGATTCCTACTATTGAAATATTATACGGATATTTCGTTAGACAACAAATTGGAATCCAGCTGAAAAACTTATTAATATTTATATTACCGAAAATATGTTGGATGGTAATTTTGGGAATTGAACACTGTTCTTTATGATCGTTTCTTCATCGATCGGAAAAGTAGTAATGCAATGAAAGAACATCTAGTGAGTGCGTCGGGGCGGGTAAGCCATCCTAAACAAGTGCTTCCAATATGCCTTAATAATTTTTGCGGCATATGACCTTACATTGTCACTTTATCGTATCGAATTCTGATCGCTTTTCTTGAATTTCATTGTTCAGTCTGGTTAGGTGTTGTTGATGGTTTGGTGGCGTGCTAAAATTTCAAAATTGACAATATGTCTTTGTAATCCCACAAAAACTGATAACATAATTTTCATTTGATCCATATCAGTTTTAGATGTTGCAACGATCTTTTTCGATTTATTTCATTTGTACACAATCCATTTTTCATCATCAATTATCAATCCAGTTGCAAAAATGTATCATTTTCGTTACGTTTCATAAGCAAATCGTCGATGGAAATGCATTGCATTAAATGAATTTCTTTAATTTAATTTAAACACTTTACAATGTTTGAAGGTGATACGTTTAGCATCTCTGTAATCTCACGCGTTATTTTATCTAGATCCGCATCGATTATTTTCATTGTTGTTCATTGTTGTTCAGTGTTGAGTGAAAAATCACCAGAACGAAATTTGCCAATCTAATTTTTGACATTGTCGTTTTTGTCAGACTTTGTCAATGCTTAAAGGTGATTCGTTTAGCATCTATGCAATCTCACGCGTTATTTTATTTAGATCCGCATCGATTATTTTCATTGTTGTTCATTGTTGTTCATTGTTGAGTGAAAATCACCAGAACGAAATTTGCCAATCTAATTTTTGACATTGTCGTTTTTGTCAGACTTTGTCATACCATCCGCAACACATGATTTTTTTGTGAAATTTGTGCCATGCGCTGTTTCCTTCGTCGTGGAAGCAAAATAGCTTATTCTCATTTTGATTGTCTATTTATCAATTTCACAATTGATGTGCTGTCGAAAAAAAAAATGGTTCCACTTTATTGATGGCCTGTATAAATTCATGCGTGTTTCAAAGTAATGGATGCGAATGCATATGAAAAGTTATGGAAATAATTTCACAGAGGTTTAATTTAAGTCACACATGTAGGAGGATATATAACCACCCCATAAATATACGCAAATACGCATAACAGTGCAGGTATAGCGGTAGCCAATAATGTATCAAATGCACATTTGCAAGCATAAAAGGGTATACCATAAGAATCAAAATCCATCATAATTTAATCTAATCACTTATATAATCTAATTATGATAAAAAAAAATTAACAAAAAACCGGCCGGCTGGCAATGACTAAACAATTATTTTATTTTTTTTTTTTAGCAATGTCATTAACACCAATTATAAAAACTTTACTGGTGTGTGGTGGTGTATAAACACCACTCTATTTACACTATAATTACTCGTATATTAATAAATTTACGTAATGTTATTTGTTAGTTAATATTATTATCTTTAATTTTTCGTTCTTCATCTGATGATTTTATTTAAATGTTGATAACATCTTCATTTGTTTTTGTATAACTAGTACGGGCATAAGAAAAAAAAGCAAATCTCGGTCCAAAACTCTGATAAAATGCGGCTACAATTAAAATGAATCAACAGAATGAAAAAAAGAAAAAAAAACGAAAAAGCAAAATAAAACAGTCATCATTTTAGTTCCTGTATACAAAAAAAAAAACTTTATCAAGGTGATAGCAGTTATCGCACACACTAGAGTTATCAAACAGATTAATTATCATATTTTATGACAGAGGAAAGTAAATATTTGAATAGAAAGAAAAAAAAGTGAAAAGCCTACGTGCAACCCAATGAAAAATCGTCATCAAAATGAGTAATTTTTTTTTATTTCTTATTATTAATATAATTTATTTGTTGTTATAATTATTATTATAATTAATAATTGTAGTATACTCGACTCGAATTATAATTCATATACTGTGCGATTATAGTATGGGCGGCAAAACTTATTTAAATACTATCTATGTATTTTTGTATTAACCACTTTTATACCCGCCGATGTTATGAGCTTACGTTTGCCATCTAATTTCTTGCATTACTTTGGTTACTAAAGCATTTTGTGCAGGTGATAGTTTAGCGTGAAGTGTCCTCCGTAAGCAGCCAAACAATCAATCTTAATGTGTTTCAGGGTAACGGCAGCAATGCAGTAGCCACTAACCCATTGGAGTAACAACCCATCTTTTTTGCATGTCGACAGTTATCACATTGTCTCCATACACAGCTAAATTCTAAATTTTGAAATGCCCATAATCATTGCAAACATTTTTCCACTGACACATCTCGTGCAATCGATAGGTGCAGTGTATTCGCCACATATTGTCTTGCGAATAAGTTCAAAGGAACCGTATTCAACAGAATCGTGATAGCGTAATAATGGATGTACTATATGAATTCTAAAAGGCACAGCCTGATTAAGCTGGTCGAATGCTGATAAGGTTACGCTGTGTAATTGAGCATCACATATGATTTGTATATGAATTGCTGAAAACTTCTGAAACTATCTATGGCAGACAGCTTATGCTTTGAAGTAAGCAGTGATGAAAAATCGACAAGAATGTGTGAATAAACCGAACAAATTAATTTTTCAACTTGACTATTTCCAAGAACAGAACTTGGAAGTTCTATCTCACCCGTCATATTTGTCAGACATTGCTCCGTGGATTTCTTCAGACAGTGAGTCCGTAAATTACCTAAAAGATGGGTGAAGGTTGTGGCCTGATAATGACGCATACTTTAAATATTGTACTACTTTTATATAATTGCGAAAAAAAATGTAATTTTAAACAAAAAACGGAACTTACTTTTACATATACCAAATGTAATACGTTTTTTTTCAAATTAGAAGAAATTGAATATCGCGTGCATTGATTAAATTATTTGTTTCGACTTTATTTTACGCCAACAGAAATTCATCAAAAAATTGTCTTAATTTTCCAGTGTGAAAAATGGTCCGTACATTTCAAAAATCTGATTGAAAAGAAAATGTTGCAGATGATTCACGCGATGGTTTTCTAACAACTGCTACTACACCAAAAATGTTTCAACAAGTCCATGCTATTGTGTTAAACATGATGGTGACGAATTAAAATGCCTGAATGTGAGCTTAGGTGTGATAGACATCTCAAAAGAACGAGTTGCAAGAATTATGACTGAAAATTTGTGTTCACACATAAGTAATTTTGACGATTGCAAAATTTAAATATGCATTGGTTGAATGACCAGTGTGTATTCACCAGATTTAGCTGTCGCTGGCTATACTATCGGTTTACAAAACTGAATAAATTCAGAAGTTTAAGGAGATTTTATTGAACTTGACCAAAAATTATCTTTCATTTGTTATGGGCCGAGAATTTTTTAGACAACCTTCGTGTAACACATAATAATTAATATGTTTATAATATGCTTATGTGAACTATATCTATAATATAAAACTTGTTGCATGTTACTATATAATTATTATCTACTACAATAATTATGTATTTAAATTTAAAAGTTTAACACTCCAGTGAACGCCCATGGTCTGGCCCGACTAATTTGAAATTTACCCAAGTTTTTCGTATTAAACAGCAACAACATTTCTGGAAAATAAAAATTGCGTTTCATTGAAAGTGGATGCGATATTGGACTGCCATCATCAATGTGTAATAAAAATCTTCTGCCCAGCCACACCATTATTTTTATATTTCTTAAGAATGGTAATCAAATACATGAACATCAAGTACACAATAGACTAAAATCATATAAAATTATACATTGGTCTGACCGGCTGGACCATCGTGCACCTAATTATACAAAGATCTGCTGTGTTCACAGGAGTGTTAACATAATTGTATGTGTATAAGAAACATATAAGAAATACTGTCATTAAATATGTATGACTGTGTCCAAAAAATAAGGTTACATTTTAATACAATCATCACCGGAATTTATGAAATCTATTATATATTTTCTAATGGTTGAGAGTACTGTTTAGGACGTCGGCGTGTACAATTTCACTCCATACCATTTCAAAGTTGTTTATATACGAATTGACTTTGTATATAACGTAAAAATTTAATTTTTAAATTTTTATAATTTCCGAATTTTGTTGAGCAAAGTATTTGCTTTAGAGAATGCGTTGAAAACGAAGAGTGGTTCCGCCGACCGTCAACTTCATCTGCAATGAACAACACGTGAAGCTAAATCAAAGATCAAGTGCTTTAAAGGCATCGCTAAACAATTATAAACCTTCCTGAAATACTGTTTGGATTTCAAAGCGTTCAGAGAATACCAGATTTAACACCATCTGATTTCAGGCTATTTAACAAGGTCAAAAGATTGCTCAGCGTACACCATTTTGCCCTGATCGAGGAGCATATATGTATATCAAAAACAATGTGAGTCAAAAATGTTAAACACATAAGTGTCACTTTGAAGGTGGTGCACAAAATTGATTTAAAAAAATTAAACCAAAGTGTTTTCAAAATATTTACAATGTCGAACCTTATTTTTTCGACACAGTAGTTGATATTGCTGTACGTTAAATATATAATAATATGTAATTTGTAATTTGTAATCACCATCACCACACGCATACAAATATAAAATATTAAAAAACTGACATTATAAAAATCAGACTTGACAGAATCAATGGATATGAGATTAAATTTAAGCGGGCGTGACGTTTTAACACATAATATACAATTTAATTGTCTTCTTAATAAATTGTATACTTAAATAATATATATACATTTAATAATAAATGATCTTAAATAATGTGTATATGCGAGAAAGGTATTAATTATCAATCCGTCTTGGATTGTTGCGTTAACATTTAAATGTTGTTCCATTTGATTTAATTTGTTGTTGTTGGTGTTGTTGGTGTTGTTAATATATTATAAGTTAATTTAAACTCATACATTTATAATAAAAGATATAAAGATAGTAAATAAATAATATCATTTGCATTTGAATGACTTAATGAGATTTTCTGTAATTATATAATTATATGTTGGTGGATATTTTTTAGCTGGTAATTGTATACGTCTCTTTACTTTTTATTTTAATAAATAATTAACGCAATATATTTAATTTTTGGATAATAAACTAAAAACGATATTTAGTAGATTTTTGTAGATTATCTCACATATAATATTCTTTAATTACAATATAAACGATTTTATTTTAAAAGGTGTACCAATAAAATAATGCAATTACGTTGATATGAGTTTTGTTCGTAATATTGCGCAATTTGATTGTAACCCTTTGGGGCGGTTGGTTATATTTAAACGAGGCGAGGTCATGTGCTGCTAAATATCATCGTTATTTTTAATAATGGTAATTTGCCATTATCACAGTACACAGTAGCCAAATGAAGTAATAGAAAATAGTCGCAAGTAGCTAAATCTGGCGTATACGAAAAGTGTTGAAGCAAAAAAATAGGATGTAGTGTAAAAAAATCATGCAGTAACCTCCAACTGCCAATTGTTCACGTTATTCAGGATGAATACGACTTAGTAAACGCTTCAATATACACCAAAGTAATACTTAGCATTAACCATAGTTAAACCATAGTTGGAAGAAACTCTTTACTAATAATTCCTTTGGAATCGTAAAAAGAAATTGAAGCATTGTTATGATTTTTGACTTCATCAAAGGAGATTTTTATTGAATTTCCTTCGTCCGCCATTCATCACTTTGACCTTTGATTTTTGGCTAATATTGAAAGTACCATGTCTTATCACCGCTGTAACAATCGATTTGCAGAAGTTTTAATTACGTCGAGCGAGTTCAATGAAGTCTTTGCAAATACTCAAGTCGATGCAATTTTTGATCATCTGTTAATTGATGTGGAACAAACTTCGAATCCGCCTTCCATAGCCCAATCAGTTTTCAGCGATAAATTGTTGTTTTAGGTATACTCATACGAAATCACATACTTTTTTAATGTTTTCTTCAGTAATCACTTCACACATGGTCGACCTGATCAGTTCATCATCATTAACATCTTCACTAGACCATCTGTGAATATTCGAAACTACTCAAAAACTTGTGTTTTAGATAAAGAATTATCGAACCATAAGCGATTTTAAGCATTTGAAGTGTTTCTGCGTAGCTGTTTTACCATACATACAACCAAATTTAATATTTAAGCTGTGTTCTTTATACACTTTTCGACCGACGCATAAAAACAGCTGTAACTTTAATGTAATGTCATGAAATTTTGACAATTTTTTGAGCAATACGTTCACCGAACATAATCACAATAAAACTCAACTACGTGTTCTATGATTTACATAGCCATTCCGGGTAATTATGGCATAGGGGTTGTATATTCAAAGATTTAGCAATGCCGCCAGCTTTATCGACCATTCATTTACGTATACAAAACAATCGAATTGAAATAATTAAAGATCTATTTTGAAACATAATTGTTATATACTCACAAACGAAGAAATTTACCAAATTATTTGCAATGTTTAATATATGGTTAAGCGAGGCATCTTGTAATGCATTAAAATCATTTTACGTAAGTCTGAGTAATCATCACACGCATATATATAGTTCACTTGATAAGAAAAAAACGTATATCAAAAATTGTGGTGTGATTCAATATCTCCTACTTTTGATATCCGGAATGATAACCAGCGACCTAGTTAATTGGATAGCTGTATAAAAACCTAAATATTTCCTAACCCTTAACACAATTGCAGGGAAATCAAATTGAATATAACTATAATTAAAAATTTCAAGAAGGTGGTGTTATAAAATATGTCCAAATTTACTAGTCTCTCAAAATAAGATATTACCTACGTTCTGTTCGATCAATTAAAATTACGATGATATAACCAAATCAAAGCCGCATAATCATTTCGCTATATAACTGTGTCAGCGCTAAAGAAAGATTAAATGTATCACAAGAAACAATTGCAAATCAGTTCCTTGTTCGGAAATCCTATATTCGGGTTCAACAAATAAGAAAATTGAAAGAGGCTTATTAACACGCAACGAATGGAATGTTTGCTATTTGCATATTTCAAATGCAATTTGGTTTTTTGAATAATTGAATTGTTAATTGAATAATAGAATAACATAATTACTATAATAATATGAAAAATAAATTGGTCACAACAACATCATATATAATGGAAGTGGAGGAAGTACATAACAATCAATGAAATTGACAGTTGCAGAATTGGTGAATTGTAAAGGCATTGTATTTGCACCCAATGCGGTTTTGCAAAGCCACACATAAATTTTAAGATTATTCTGTAAAGTTTTCGGATTGAAGTTCATTACCATTCCCATATGAAAATGTTTTAATTAATACTTTCTTGCCAACCGAGTGTTATATTGAATTTAATTTTATAAACACCAGCAATAAAATCACCATCAGAAATAAAAAAAAAACACAATTTTACGTTAATTTAAAAATAAAATAAAAATCGTAACCATGTGGCAACGACAGGATAATTCGGTTTAATTCTAACACTTAATTAAATTTAATATACTGCACAAATGCACGTACCATACGTAACCACACTCTGTGTCCGGCAAATAACTGGAATAGATTAAGAAAAACAATGATTCGTCGATGCCATCATACCCTAGAATCCCTTTATTTTATTGCATAGACGTTTCGGGTGAATTTTTATTAATTTTAACGCGATTTGTCCTACGTGAGCGTATTTTGGTAGCTTAGTTAGTTTTTTAGAATTCGTTATTAATTGAATTCATTATTTTACTTTTACGCATGGTGACTAATAAAACGGAAGAAGATTTTAAAACACTTACGAAATATGTCATAAGATTTTTTTCAGTTTGTTAAGGTTCGTTCACAATACATAAATCAATCAGCCAGTCAATAAATAGATGGGGGTGGGTGGCGTTAACACAAATATTATATATATTCGAAATTTTTTTCCACTATTTTTCGGACAAAGGGTGTATTGGCCTACGTGTATATTCATAGGAAAGTATCTCTACGTACATTGTATGCGTATATATATTTTAATTAATTTCTTAAGATATATATGTCATATACCTAATTATGTTTTTAAAATATATATGGTGCGCGTACACGGTTTATATGAAAAGCATATTAATACCCATATAATTTATTTCCTCGTATTAACCTTGTAGAAATTCATTTATACCCGCAGCAGAACGTGGCTGTCTCGCATGTTTATTTTATTATAGACTATAAATGCTTCAGCGCACACAACAGAAATATAAAATAATCCATTCACAAAATAAGTTTAATTTATAATTTCTGGATTATAATTTAATTAAATGACTATTCATTTTTGCAATAATGTATAATACTAAAATTACTAAATTATAAAATAATCTTTTAATAAATCTAAATTAAAATATAAATTTCTTTCTAAAAAATGATGATGAGTTTTGGTTTTTTATGTATATTGTAACGGTCGGGTATTATGTGTGAGTATTTGAAGATTGATATCTATTGGTGCGATACTTAGCAAATCCGCGTGGTATAAATGTTTGTATTTGGCAGTGCTCGCCCCATAGCTGTGTTACTTATTAACCCCTTAAGGTTCTTGACCTTTTATGATGAAAGTCTTAAAAAGTGGAAAAACGACGAGATCAAACTATATTGACTCGTTATATGCCTTTTTTCAAAAATTCGTTAGGACGAGCCTGGCTCGTGCAAAAACCTTAAGGGGTTAATTTTTTTCTCATTAGCTTCTTATATAAAATTAACGGGTTGAGAAGTGAAGACTTTAACTTAAGATAGAACGAAGGAATTGGACAGAATACTTTACCGAAAGTTCTTTGAACTTTGTTCATTTAACCCGATGCGCATTATACATACTTACTTATTTACTCCGTGGCATTAACACCCATAGGTGCGGTTTTCCAACCTGATCCAGCTGTAGCTAACATTTTCCAATCCCCAATTTTAAGGATCCTAATATCATAGTTCACTGCATCTAGCCATTTCGCCTTATGACTAGCGTATACTTTAATACTATTTGCGCACTGAAAACTCTTATGCAGAATTGTTATTGAAGTAAACTTATACGCACGTACATCTTTATGCTTTTCTATATGTATAACTTATATCTTTCGGTCTTTCATATTGAAGTCGCATATAAACGACTTCCTATAGTTGCCAGAACTCTTGAATAAAAATCATGAATGAAGTAGCTTTCGTGTGATATAAATTCGCATCGTTAGCCAACCTCCATCATAATCAGAGATGAACACGAATTGATATGCTTACTAATATGCATACAATGGATCTCTGCTTGACCTCTGATGAGTATCGCAGCTCCTACAGCATTGCGGACACTCTGTTTTTCCATTTTAACTTTTAAAATGCAACTTATCAAAATTCACGTATAGCTGATTACAGAGAGTTATTCAAATTTATCCCTCCGATAAATATATATTTTGTTTCTGTATATCGGTTTTGTATCCCTAACCGCAGTTGAATCCGAAGATTGTGTTTAAATTACCATAGAGCTCGGATTGTAAACCTAATTAAGAAATCGGAGCTAAATTACAATCTATTTAACAAAGTAATGTTTCACAAAATATATAAGTGTTCCTTTTATCAATTTTATTCAAGAAATAAATTTTATATCACTCGAATGAAAGAATTAGAATTTAATTAATAGTTTCCCTATGTCACAAGTATGGACGAGACGTGTTGCTGAAAAGTTAACTATAAGTGTTAATTTATTTTTAACAACAAGATTCATTTTCGTTTATTTTTAAATATTTTATTGGATACCACTCACTCACCTTACCTTACCTTACCTTACCTTACAATGCTGCGCGATGTTATACATTCAACTATAATTTTAATAAAATGTAAATTTCATGATATAATTAAAAGATAACCAGAAATCGTTTTATTTATTTTAAAATTCTATAGTTAATAATTGTAAATGATATAAAATATATAGAGTATTTTCAAGATTATATCTATTAAGAAAAAAAAAAAAACGTTTACTAACAGAAAAAAAATGATCATAAACAAAGGTAAAAATGTGTATTTCTATCCGTATACGCAAATACGAGCCGCCGTACATTCTCCGCGCACATAATGTTTATAATAACATTTTCACATCTTCTCAGGTTCAACAAAATTAATTGTAATGTTTATACACAATTTTGACTATTTCACCGATAATTTCTTTTTTTTATTACAACGGCTCATTATGTAAACACATAAAAAATAGACACGCACAAATCTCTACACGCTCTGTCCCAGTAATAATGAGAATGGCTTTAAAATATGTAGAACATGTATCGACATCTGTTAACCTTTTCACATACAATCAATATTTTATCAATTTTAAAACAAAATTTAATGTTGTTCATTTGTTTTTTATATTCATACACGCACACAACCTAACTACACTGAACAAAATATCATGAAACTTTGACACTTAGATATCCTTTGTTAAGGACGATTCAGTCTACATAAATTAATTAGTAGAGCTACATGTTCTATGTATAATATAAAGCAATTCGCTCATTATTTTTGAGACATCGGTGTATTATTATATTGATTATATATTGATGGTAATGGTGTTTTGGCGGAAAGATTTGAAAATTGGTACTAAAATCATTGTAGTTATATTACAATATATATTGACGTTTGATTATTATTGTTAACAAAGTGTAAAGTGAAAAAAAATAATTCTTTCAACTGATAAACAATAAAAAATATAACAAGGTGTTAATAAATAAATACAAAAATAAATAAATAAATACAACCTCTCTGTTCGAAAATGATTGACATGTGATTATAAGTTAAATTAGATAGATAGAGAACTATAGATAAAAAAATTTAATTTACAAATCAAAGTCCAATACCCAAATGCAAACATTTCACATCGCACCAGATCGTATGAATTTGTATGACTTTTGCCCTATTTTAATTCATCGCAGAGTAGTTTTATTGGCCATATAGTAGATCTAAATGTTCTATCGACAGCATGCGTTGGTTGGTTGCGGTTCATATCGAAAGTTCCTAAAAAATTTCGTTGGGAATTACTATCCATAGGGGTATTTCCCACCTCCAGTTTGTATAATTAACTTTTTTCTCATTCAATTTAAATCAGTGATGGCTATAGCACCGCTTTACCACGGTGAGGCGCTGAAATTATCAATATTCACCGAAGAATTTGGTGTCGTTCGAGACATGCTGAGGTTATGCATTGTCTCAGCAAAATAAAATATATATATATAAAATATATACTTCGATCTTTCACTATACGAAAATTTCCTCATTTTGTATATTCCATTAATTCTGTCACTAATTATTTCTCAATAGAAATCGAACTAAAACCCACCTAGTACTCAATGTGAAAAGCCGCCTCAGAGTAGCTTCACTCGACGAGCCGTCACTGCGTTAAGTTAAATTGCATATATGAGTTTAGATTTGGATTATACAGTTTGATCTTGAATTTATACTTTCTTTTAAATTGGTTTTAAAGACAATTCTATGTGTACTGAGGGATTGCATAATTGTAATCGAATTATCAATGCTATACAGCAAAAGATTATAATCCCATTACAATTATGCATTCCCAGTTTGACCAGTAACCAAAGGTTTAGTGCAAAAAGATGGTGACGCTGACGCGACGAGTGACGAGTGATTATCTGTCTGTCTGCCATTCCATGATTGATGATTTAATAATTTTGTTACCTCTGTGGAATTTTTGTGAAAAATTAAGGGGAAATTATATACACAAAAATATATTGTCTGCAATTTTTTTTTTTTTTGCTTTTACTTCACTCCCCTCCCATTTTTTATACTTTATTATATTGCATTCCGACCCATCGCGCATTTGCCGATTATTTGTATTTTGTATCGAATGAAATGTAACAATGTTGAAAATAAAATTATTTACTTTTAATTTTATTCATTTAATTCGTATCGATTTACAATTTGGCGACATTGCACATAAACACGATAACTTATAGAAAATTATTAAATTTTATTGGACAGAGAATTAATTTTGTTTGACGCCATCATCATTCAGTCCATCACCACCGACCGCAGTGTCAAATTATATTATTTGGTGTCGTGTGTCGTGCGTGTTAGTTTTCATTTTCTTTCTTCTTTTTAATGTTCACTAAATATATTTTTTAGATAAAATTAATTAAATTTAATTATTTTACATTTTGTTACACAATTAATTAACAGCTAATCAATTAGTTCGTTATTATTTCAATAAATTATCAAAAAAGTGTTGGTCGTCGATGTGGATTCATTTTTAGAGAAATGATTCTTCAAAAATTCTCTAATATAAAAATCGAATTGAAAGACAATGGGAAAAATTTGGGTAAGCTTTTTTTTTCTTTCTTTTTCCTATGTAATCATTTTATCTTTTTCCAAAATATATACATATTTTTGTTGTTAATTTATTTGATTATATAATTTTCCAAAAATTATTATATTTCGCCATACATTTAATCCTTTTATTTTTAAATTTAATGTTAATTTTTTTTTTTTTCATATATAAATTAATAAATTTTTTCTATGCAATTGCAATTTGTTCATAAAGCTGTGCGTGTGTGTATGTGTATGTGTGCCCTTGCTGCGCGATTGATCGAGTATATAGGAATTTAGGTATGGCACGTGTATGTGTTAAAATTGTTAAAGAAGCCATCTTCTATTTTTTTGCGTATGGTACAATAACAATATTTAGGTACAACATTTATTTGTAATAAAAATAATATAACCGTGTTTTGTTTTATACACTAACGCACAATGGTATTTGTACAACATATAATTTTATTATACATTTATTAACTTAATTTATTTATTATTTATGTTTAATTGTAATTTAATAAATTACTTTTTTTTTCCAATTTGTTAAAAAATTATAAAATATCTCACATATTCAAAAAAAATTTCTGTAATCAAAATAATATATGAAGTAAAAATTAAAATCAGTAGTTACTTTTTTGATAAACTGTCACATGGTATAATAGAATTTGTTTCTAATTTGATAAAAACCTCTATCAAACTATAGACAATTATTTCACGTTTATAAAAATAGAATATAAAATCAATCGTTGTAAAATTTAGATAATACTGACGGATCAGGAATGTTTAATATTTGTATACGAGCAGTCTGTATCTTTTATTAGCCACGTGCTATCTATATAAAGCACGAAACATGAATTACCTTAATGAACCATATTGCATTTTACAATGTCCAATGACAATATGGTTTTACAATAAATGGTTTACAACTTGTGTCATATGAGAGTATAATCACGTGAATATATTTAATTACCTTTTTTTTAAACAGTATTTTCATTTAATGAAATATAAATAGCACTCATGAAATGTTTTGGCACAAATGAACTTGATTTTAAGTCGGGTTTAATTTAGTTTAAAATTTAATTTATACAAAGGAAGACAGACAATACAGACATATACAAAATAATAGACTGTTGTGTTCATTGACTACAATTCCAAAAATATAATTAAAAATAATAAATATTTATACCTCGCAGCTATAGCTGATGGACACCTGACCCATCAAATAAGACATGATTTATGTATAATAATTAAATAATATTATTAATGCATTTTCATTTGATTTATTTTATACTTTGATGTTCATTATAAATATAGAGTACAAATTTGTCTATTTTGAATGCGGAAGGATAATTATTATTTTATTATATGAAAATTCGCATATGTTTAGTATTTAAATTATTTTCTCGTTCTCATTTAACGCACGCGTGAACTGAAGGCATATATCGAAAACAAATTGTAATACGCATTTAAAATATATGAACATATTTAATTAGTGAAAATCTTAATTAGTCTGTTATGATCACTTTGGTTATTGAAGAAACTTCGACTGATTAATTTCAATTTATAGTTTGCCGGACACCTTTAAAATAGTTGTTATATTGAAATGTATATGAGAAAAGTTTGTTAACATTTCATATATATTAATTATTTTGAGCCAGATCTATTATAAACCTTGGCGACAAATGTCCAACGTCTAATTTTAAATGCATCATTTTACATTTTATATATTATTTTAATTTAAATATTTTCAATCGCCTACAACTTTTAACCCTTTTTTTTTTGTTGGTAATTCATACATTCCATTATGTATCTGCTCTTTTGATGGGATCTGAGCATCGATAAATTTTACGACGTCTTAATATTTGTGTGCGGAAATGTTGTTTCAAAAGAACCATGTGCCATCAATTTGAACAAGTTGTAAAATGTGAAAGAGCAACATCTGAGTGAATATAGTGACCGGCTGGGTTAACACCCAAACCAGGTGGCATTAGATTGAAATAAATAATTTGAATAAATCCAATGCAATTTGAATGATTTGGGTTTAAAATCGTTGTCTACTATGTCGAAATTGTTTCCGAAATCATATTTATTACCGCACTGTCAATATTTTTATTGACACCCGTGTGTATTATAAACTTTTGAAATTTCGTACGTTAAAATTTTATTCTCAATGCGTAATAAATTTTTCTTTACAAACCAATTGAAAGATTTGCAATGTATTACATTCTTATATTGTTCTGCTGCCCAAGAAAGTAACATCTAACATTTTGCAGTGAATGTCATTTAACACTTAACCGTACCATCACGTCATCAGTCGAGTGACCATTTGTGGAGGAAATGGTGCACAACATACACAAAAAATTGATAAATTTTCGTTTTGATTATCAATTCATTGATTTATCGATCAAATGTATACGCGATTGATTAACAATGATTAACAACATTTGGATTTAATTATAAAATTATACATTTTTGAACATCAACAATAAAATTTGTGATATTTAAAATGTCATTTATTTATGACATTCATATGAAATTGATATGAAAAAAACATCAGTAATCCAATATCTTTGAGGCGGATAAGTGCTTGACTAAAAATGTAAACTTGTAAATGGTATATATTACAATATTTTTACGCACACATCACGTTGTCTGTTTACGTTTACAACAATCCAACATTTGATTGCATTAACCACGCACTGAATAAATGCGATATGCGGTCAGACAATGATTTCCGTGAGAAATTATATTTATTATTAATTTTCAAACTATAATTCTAGGTATAATAACAAAAATTTCATATGCGCTTATATTGTACAGAAAATGCATTAAAAATAATGTATTGATTTTTTTTCTATCTTATATTATAAAAAATATAAATTACTTTAAGTTATCATGAACTCCATATATTGGTATATAATCATCATTATCATCTTCAAAAGTTCTAACTAATTTAACAAATATATATGCTTAAAATACACGCGATTTATTCGGAAACTTCTATGCACAATATTTATTTGTGCGAGATCAATATCTTTTGATATTTTTATAATATAATAACCAAAACTCTATCCGAAAAATAATCGAAATATTTTTCTAATAAATGGATGTAATGCTATTTATTACTGTGGCTGCTGATTGGCTTGATGTATTGTCAATCGATCTCAGTCTATAGGCCAAAAATACAAAACACATAAAGTGGCAGTAGTTTTTGTGTGCGTCGGTCTGAAAATGTTATATACCGAAACGCTTGAAAAACGCTTTTAAATCGTTATAATTTTTTATCAAAAACACGATCCATGTTTTATCCATTGCTCTGTATCGATGCAAAAACTTAGGCTTATTTCGCTTCAACATGTGCAAACAGCATTCTGAATCATTGTTGTTCTGCGGTGTGAGCAAACGCGGCACCAATTTGGAAATCAATTTTTTCATATCCAAATGTTTGTGTACAATACTAAAAACACTTCTTTTTGATAACTTCAGGGGGTCGCAGCTATCTCTTGTAACTTCACTTTGCGATTACGCATAATAATTATCAGGGTTTTTTCGATGTTTTCAACAGCCTCAATTGAACTTCCAGAACGTTCAGCATCATCGGTGTCTGTACGACCACGTCAAAAATCAGCAAATCAATTGAATTCATTTTTCTGAAAATAACAATGTGTTACTGTTAATCCACAGTCATTTCTAAACTAATGGTAGGATTGTTATGAAATTTTGAGATATATCTTTTGAAGGTTTCCATCACTTGTTGACCGTGCAATAATCGTATAACAAAATAATTGTCTGTTTCATTTTTCATAATTCGTTCCGGTTCATTTTCGGACAGATATTATAGTTTTGTATATATATATTTCCTTTATTTATTTATATATAAATATGTGCGAATATTTATTTACGAGAGATTTACATAGACATATTCAGCAGCATCAACAAAATCAGCAGCAACATACAATTTTATTATTTACATGAAATTTACAGCTCTTAAAATATCGCGTGATGTAATTGTAAAGAGAAAAAAATTATTCTTATTTTTTATAAACAAAGTCATGCAGATCGACGATTTTGTTGATATGTTTATTTACTTCTTTATTTTTTCATATTTTATAATAAATACAAATTATGTACTAAATTTTTTTGTTATAGTAAAATATTTTAGCTGTAGGTGTGTTATATTATCTTTACATCTTATTCCGGCAATCGTATATAAATAATATTAAGATTAATTACAAGAAAACTAAATATGTACGCCATACGACGGGGTGCGATTCAGTGATCCTTTACGAATTTTTGTATACAAAAACGTTATCACAGGATCTCACGAATTGTGGAAATTCTGCAAGCAAATCGCTACGCACATGTGGGTACAGTTTTCTTAACCAAACCTTTATCAAGAAACCTGTTTTGTTAAACTTTTCATACAATTTTGATTACATTTTGTTTGAAAGCTTTCGGATTATAAGAATTGTTTCCATGGCAAATTTATGGAAAAGCGTTACATCTCCTCAGAGTTCCATGAAAACTGTTGGCTGATATGATACATACAATGATACCATTCAATATCTAGAAATTGCTGCTGGTAGATCCAAATTGAATTGAAATAGTAAGGTATAAGAAATTCCAAAACAAACTTACCATCTATTCTTATAATCCGCATACATAGAAAAATTTCTTTAAAGATGTGAAGTGAGCATATTGGTTGTCGTGGTGGAAAAATCACTTTACGTCGGTTAAATGGTAACTTCTGTTGTCGCTGGTTGGTTCAATATGCACCACTTAAATCGATGAGTTGTTGTTGATAACATTTACTGTCACACCAAATACAAAGCCTTCTATCCGTATATGAATATTTCGTTTTGAGTGTGATGTTGATGTGGTTGCTGCAAGGATATACCACCATTTTTTTGCGTTTTGGATTATTGTAATAATTCCATATTTTATCATCGCAGTCACAATCTTTGATACGAAGACTATTGAACGCTATCGATTTTCGATGTTTTCTCTCATACGAATTAATTATAAATCAATAGCCACACGTGTGTTTGGTGTTTAAAATTTAATATATAATTTACTATCCAAAATTGATGCCCAAAACAGATTGCTTTGAATTATTTCTAAATATACTGTTCCATTTGTAAATTATGTGCAGGTTCAGAATATAGGATTTGTTCCTCTCTAACACACATTGTTAATAATTGATACCATTCTTATATTATTTAATTATATGCGAACTGAATTCTGAATGAACTTCACTTCAATAGAGGGAAAAGTTAAAAGCAAAGAAACATTATTTTGTATTTGGTATTTTTAAATGTATAGGAAATTGTTCGACTCTTAAAATCCATATATAAAAATTTTATGTTAACGTTTCTTATTTGTTCTAATTTTATTTTTATGTATTCTGTGAACTGTAGGTTATAGATTAATTTCTGTTTTTTATTTATATTTTTTTTTCGTTTTGAGGAATTGTTTATTTTTAAATCAATTACACAATAATAAAAATATAAATGTTGTTAAAAAAATTATATTTTATGTGAAAAAAAAAACTATTAAAACATTAGAATAAAAAACGTAAATGTATTGTTTATTGACATGTGCTGAGCATAAATGAGGCGTACGCTAAATTTAATTTATTTTGCAAAAAATTCGCATACACAATATAATTTGATCAGACTATAGACACAGAAATATTGTCGACAAACAAACATAATTATTGAGAAAATATTTAAATTTTTAATTTTATTGTTTCCGCCAACATACAGCTCCCGGTTTGTCTTATTTTATTTCAAATTATTTTCCAAATACCACCATCATCATCATCATCAAAAATTTCTGTTTTACTTCTCGCGGGACTATGTTCAGCATTTTTTTTTTTTATAAACAATTCCATTTTGATCTAAATTAAAATCTGTACACATATCACATGTGAGCGTTTTGTATTGACGCCCAGTAAAAAATAACCAAAATATTCTAAATCGTTTACAATTAAATATATTTATAATAAAAATTTAAAATAAAACATTAATTATTCTAATATTGAAATTTAAATAATAAAAAAATACTATATTATTGTATAATGAATTTTAAATGAAAACTCAATTCAAAAATGTACGCATAAATAATTTATAATATGGAATACAACTCGCAGCGTAGCTATTAATCTATTAATCATTCGCAATCGAAATATTAGTAACATTTGGACAACAGATTTTCTCGTGTTTGTGAGTCAAACTATTGTATTTTTAACTTTTGATATACAAATCAAATGTTATTTAAATTAGGACCTTTCCAGTGGCGAAGCGTGAAAAAATGTTTTCACATTGCAATATCACTATGTTTTTCCAGTAGACGAGTTAAAAGTAGACTACATTATGGAAATTTCTGCCCTTTGTTTTGTTTACATGGCGATATAAGCATTTTTAAATGGCAATGCCATCATTTACACAATTTTAATTTGAAAAAATTTTAGCAGAAACTCATCGATTGCTTCAAAAATATTATCGCGAACAAGTTCCATCACGCATAAAACATGTAAAGAATGGTTTAGATCATTTTAAAGTTGGGATAATGATGTTTATGATAATGAACGCTCCGGAGGTCTGAAAAAATTTAGAAGACGGTGAATTGCAAGCATACGAAGACTCAACAATAAAAAGAAGAGTTTTCTGTGGCGTATCGTAGCTGGCGATGAAAAGTGGGCCTACTACGACAACCCAAAACGCAAAAAGTCATGGGTAGACCCAGGTCAACCAACCACATCGATACGGATCATTCATGGTCTGCAAATAATGCATTACACCCAGAGTATACTCACCAGACATAGCGCCTTTCGATTATCACTCAGATCAATTCAATACGGCCTGATTGGTACACATTTTCAAAATGTTAAAGAAGTACGAAAATGGATAGTTGTTTGGATCGCTTTAAACTTAAACTATATTCAATTACGATGCGCAATAAAATAGTACATAATTATAGCACTATATAATATAGGAAATGATGTAAATCTTAAGAGCACATAGATACAGGCGAGTAACGTAGACCACAGCTGTATTGTACCCATCTAATCGGTGTCCATTAATGCAGACCCCAAAAGTTCACTGAACTATATTATAATTATTGCAGTGGGTATGGACACGAAGAGAGATCAAAAAATAGTTGTCTGGTTCGATATCCTCTGAAATATTTATATAAAAATATCGGCAACAACAAATGAATTGAAACATAAATATTTGAATTTTAATTTATTATCTATATTTAATGTAATTTGTTAGTCTTAGACAGAGTGTGTCACAGAAAGACTGAGGGTAAACTGTTTAATAATAAATTTAAAGTATCGAAATAATTCCTTATTACATAGCGTAGGTTAATGTTCATATTATTCATATTGTAATTTGTAAGGTAGACCAGTCATCAATGAATTTACTCTGCAAAATACTTAGTTACTCACAGCTGTTATCCTTTCTTTGTTTCATGAAAATCGTTATCCAAGCATTTTGTTTTAGGTTTGGCAATATAGTCGGCAAGAGTCAAATTCGAATGTTGTAACAATTTATACTTTAAATATAGCAATTTTCGCCAAGCGAGACTCTTGTGGTGCGGTGGTGTGGGTGCAATGTCTTATTATGCAATAATAGTCCTCGGTTATTGCATTCTTAAGACAATCAATGAGTAAAATAACTTTTGCATCACATAGAAAACTGGTGTGTCATGTTTTTCGGGTCTTCCCTTTATGTAAAGTATTTTAAAAACAAACATTTTCGTATATTATTGAACTATCGCAGTCTTATATTGAAACATATGCGTTCGTTGTGTATGTCATTATAGGCGCATATTTCTGTTCATGTATTATTTTGTTATATTTTGAATTATATCGCATATATCGTCCTGCTGAGCACAATTTCATTGTATAAACATATGCAGATATATACCCTTTGTCTCATATTAAACCGGAATGTTTATGTAAACTATAGAACCATTTCAAGACATTACATTCAGTAGAAACAAAAATACAACACCGAATGTTACAGCTGCTTTTGTGCGTCGCGATTGAAAAATGAATATAAAAATTAAGAACCAACATTAGGTTTTGTTTTAAAATTGGTAAAAATGTTACTCACGCAAACGTATGATTTGTTTAATATCGCGTATGGTGATAACTGAGTGTTGAAAACACAAGTTCTTAAATGGCAGAAATGATTTACAGAAGGAAGTGAAGGTGTACATGATAATGAACATCCACGCGTCCATCATCTGGAGTAATTTATTGAATAAAACATTGAGAAAGGTACGTGATTTCGTGAAAATGTGTAGGAAATCTTTAGCGACATTCATCGAAATGTAGCTTGGAATGCAGAAAACAAAAATTTATGTAATTTTAACTGAAAAAATTGATCTACGATAGGTGAATTCAACGTTTGTTTCACATCAATTTAATGAGGATAATAAATTGGAACGAATTCAATTAATATAATCAAATTTTTTTGTCACCATATTCATTTAATTTAATTTCCTGTGTGACTAATTTCTATCCCCTAAACTTCATTTGACTTTGAAAGAAAACCGTTATTTCAACAGTTGAAGTACATTCAAAAGGCAACGACCCCCGCGGTTCTCAACAGAATTCCAATCAAAGACGTAAAAAAAGTCATTTGATTCACTTGTAGAACGTGTGCGAATCGATGCGTATTTCAGTTGATGGAGATTATTTTGAATAAATTAAATGGCTCTTGTTGGAAAGTTTAATTTTTGCGTTTTTCTTTAATCCATTCCGGATTATTATAGGACAGAGGATGTATACGAGATTATACTATATATTTTGTAGGAGTATATATGCATTTGTGCATTGCGTACATATTTATCGTGTAAGATAAATGTCACACCTTTTATTGTATACATTTGCAAACTGCCTGTAATATTATTGTTATTGCAATTTTTTTATTATATGTTTTTTTTTACACATTCCAACTTTTCTTATGGAAATAATTTTAACACACACTAAAATATTTACGATATTGTATTTTGTAATACAAGAAATAAGTTTATTAACCTTTTTATTCGTACCGCATATATCTTTTAGTAACACAATCAGATTAATGCATTAATTCTTAGTGTGGCATAGTGGCACATATGTGTCCTTTAATCTGTGGTGGTTACGAGTTTAATTTTAGTACAACGTCATTAGAAAATAATACCATAAACTATACGGAACAAGGAAATTTCAGATTGTGCATAGGGTTAAAGGAATTTATGTGTTTTTATTTACTTCTACTTACTTACACAATATCCATACATTTTATTATAAATTATTTATGTATAAAAAACGATAGGATTGGAAATTTAATTATATTCGGTAAAAATTTATTTTCCACATAACTTTATTTATAAAATTACTAATAAATATACGATAGGTGTAGAATTTAATCGTTATCGATTTTATAAGTTAAACAATTTAGAATTTATATATGGAATTTTGTTATGTTATCATAAAGTAACATAACTATACATGTACACGATTAATTTTAATGAATTGCAACTCAGAGCATTGCACCATCAGTATAATTGTGCATGAGTAATAAACCATGATGATATCGTGATGAAAACACTTAGAGATTATTATTTGAATGATAATACAACCAGTTAACAATCCAATTATTGTTGTTTTTCATTTTACAGATCGAATGAGGAATAAATTAAGAGATCCCCGGCGGTAAATCCTATATTTGTGACTTATCTTCTATATTAAATGTACTATAAATTCAGCACTTCAAAAATTATATGAATAAGTCGAAATGAATTGGTTCAATGAATGTATAGCGAAAAATGATGTCCATAAATCGATATAGCAAGATAAAACAAAACGATAAAAACTAAGTTCTACACCTTGTAATTTATTATAAAAAAATGAAAACAAAAAAAAATAACGATCATAAATTGTTAGGTATTTTTATCCTTTTTATGATGACATTTTTTATTATATTATTAATTTATCGTATACAATATGTCCCATAAATAGGCTATAGTCACAGCTAAGTGTTACATTCAGCACAATCGTTTAGTCCATAATTTTTTACCATAATTCTCACTATTTCAATTATGATGCGATTTATGTTGGTCTTCATTCCTCGTCTGTTGTTGGTTTTTTCGTGCGGTTGGCACTCGCATTTTTTGCAGACGTAGTATTCGTATATATTTGTTTGAAAATCATTTCAGCACTATGTGATGCCAAATGTATCGTATGACAATGAATATACACTCGAATTATATCGACAATTCAAACTATATAAAGTGAAAATATTCTAAAGACTCAAAACGACATTTATTAGATCTTATTTCCGAATTAATTTACGGTTTACAAAACATGTAAAATTGAAGGCGCCAAAGAATTTAAAAATAATTTCATTTTATGAAGTAAAAATCATAACAATGCGTGCTACCTTAGTGTATTGAAACTTTAGCTACCCTGTATTCGTCCCATTGAAGACAGCCAACGACCGCCGTCATACTCAATAACATTCGCCAGTCAGCAATATAAAACAGTCATATTTTAGTTGAGGCAGAATATTTTGAATAAATTGCTAATTTCTTATGCCATTACGATCCTTTTTCCGAACACAGATGGTGGTTCATAACGTTTTTTCAGTTAACGTATGCTTATGGTACATATTGTAAAAATTTTTATTGTTTGTTTATAATAGGATTATATTTTTTTTTCTTATAAAACGATATTGAAATAAATTAATTTAAATCTTACTTTTGTAGTTGTTGTAATAATTTTACTGGTTCTGAAAATACATAATTCTTTTATACTTTGATAAGTCACCACAACACTACATATTCGTATTTATTACATTATTGCAATGCAATACTATGAATTGTTCCTTGCCGTTGCTATAATGAGATAAAATAATATGATACATTCCATCTGACAACTTTCAGGTATTCCGTTATTTCATTCCTAAATTTAAGGATCTTAATATCACAGTTTACTATGCATCTAGACATTTAACCTTAGCTCTTTCGGCTCTTCTTCTTTCTTCTGGATTACAATTCAACCGTTTTGTTTTTGGCACACGTTCCTCTTCCATACGTGATACTTGACACCAGCAATTTATATCCGCTTCGTATACATAAACTCATCTAATTTATAGACACCACAGGACTAAAACAAAAGTCAACAAATGAAGTAACATTTAAACGTCACCCATGGTGCAAAAATACCCACCTATATAACAGACAAATAATAATATATTGAAATGTGCCATTTGAACAAACCGATCAACGTCACAGAAACGAACTCAAATAAATTTTGAATTATATTACGAGCTCAAAAAAATGTAAATTTAAAAACCCATCGCATCGTTTACCGTACATTTTCTTCTATCGGAATTGAACCAAACTCTTAAGATTTAACTGTATACTGTAATAGCAACTAATCAATATTTAAAGCTATCTATCCCATAGTAACAGAACGAAAAGAATATGCCAAAAACACGATAAACAATTAGGCAGACAATTCCCGAACACATGTTACAAAAGCCACCAAATAAACTTTTTGATTAGAATTTCTTACGCCGCATTCGGCATGTGATTCACCATATGTTGTTCAAACAACTTACCGCACTTGTTCAAATCGGTGCCTATAATAGTTTTTTCTTTTGGAATACCACAATTCTATATAGATTTAGAACATTACGTCCTTTTCATTCTCCATTTTGAATAATTTCTTCTAAACACAAACAGCTTACAATGTTTGAAGCTATAAATAAACATAACACCGCAGTGCTTAGAAATTTCTGCTATCTACTCGTATATGAAAATCGGAGTTTCACAATCTCACTCAATAATTCTACAATATTCTTGTATTTAATATAGTAGTTTTTGATTAACCGCGTATATTAAAAAAACGAATGTTTAGTAATTTAGGTGGCCAATCAATTAATTGTAATTATTCAAAGAATAGAATTTTAAATTTAAATATAAAATTTAAATTATATCTAAACTTTTTGTTCCATTCAATATATGTTAATGTAATTGTTATTACATTATTATTATTATATGATTATTATTATTATTCAGTTCACACACGTTATCATTAAATGATATAAGCATTACAGCACACCACACTACATATTAGCATGAATGAACATGTGCGTGTATACTATTATATTAAATATTAACGTATTAACTAACTAATATTTATAATGTGAATAAATAATAATTTATAATAAATTAGGTACTATAAATGCAATGTCAAAGTATACCTATAATTATTATGAGAAAATTTAAGGTGTAAATTGTGTTAATTAGAAAATTAGTAGGCTATATTTTAATATCAATTGCGTATAAATAATATTATTTTAAGTATAATAAAATAATAATGACTATTTATATGTTTTGAAAACATAACGATGTGTATATCGACATCGTATAACACATAATCAGGTTGATTCTAGAGAGCACAGAATATAGCAATCCTTCTAGAAATGCTATATTTTATAATGTTGTACCTATAGATAATGAATGAGTTGCATAAAAAATACGCGTTGATATAGATTTATGTTAATTCTATCCTGTCTATCCTATCTATCCTGTCTATCATGTCACTGCGTTGTTAATAAAAATTGGGGATATAACTTTTTGATTGAAAATATAGGATTAGATTCTAGTAATTCTGTTGTCAATTGATATCCAAGAAGTATACATAGATATACGTGAACTCGGATGTATCGTAAGTTTTAGGAGAGATCCCATTACAAATTTTAATACCTTATTTTATTAAAATGCGACGTGACTTATCCTTCAGTTTTGTAATATGTTCAATATTAAAAATATCCTTATATTTACTATAAATTTTGAATCTATACAACCGTATCTGACGGACGCACAGCTATAAATTTGTGTGTTGTATTTTCGTTTCTATACTGAATGTAATGTCAAGAAATGTTGACAGATTGTTGAGGAACGTTCTCTGAACAGCATGACAGCCAACCTAAGAGATGGTGGCTACGTGTTCACATAACCATTCCGGTTTATTATGGGACACATGCTGTATATAAATAAATATATATTTTCCTAAAATTTATAATTACCATTTAGATTTAAATATAATTTTTAATTTTATTATTTTCTATTTCTTTTCAGGTAAGTGCAGATTTATTTATTCATAATTAACACCGCATTCATAAATTAAGTACGATTTTACATTTACAAAGTTTTTGGGTAAATATTAAATTTAACTATAAATAATAGTTAAAAATTATAATTTATAATGAAAGGTGTGCACGTGACCAATTCACAACAACCCTAGTAAAACATTGTTATATAATATATTATTGGGATACTTTATAAAACGAATCCTAGCAGCATATGTCTACTTCTTAACGCCTTTACCCTTAATATACTGATGCATTTGCTATATTTGTGATAAAATGGAGCACACGGTTATTTTCTATATATGGTATATATGTTAAACCATCTCCAATTGAGAGTTCATCTCTGGCATCCTCCATCATCTTAACAATGCAGTCAAGTTGGTGGATTACTCCGTACGTTTAACAATTCACCAATTGGTCTGCATTTATATTTCACAAAATTCTTTATTAATTCAATTATTGTTTAGGATGAATTGCCCATACCGTTATGTGTGTAGACATTGATAATCTCTATAAATAACAAATTATAATTCAGTTGAGTAATTTTTAGTATCAAAAATATTACTGAAAATGTTTGAATTCGTAAAATTCGGTTTGAATCACATGTGCTTTAAACACTTTTGTTAATAACTAGTTAGTGGAACTAACTAATGATGACTTTCACTGGAATTTATAATATAAGTGCGGTAAAACTGTTAACTTAAAACATATAAAAAAAAAACTTAAATATATAATTTTTTTTAACATGTGCAGCATAAATGAAACATAATAATTATGTGTGTGTGTATGTTTAAACAAAAAAAAGAGAGAATATTTTTGTGATGTTTAATTTTTAATTTATTATTATTTGTACATTAACATTATTGATTATAACCTGCACATTACAATTTGTATATAAAGCCAATAACAATTATAATTGACTTACCTTTGTGTGTATCTACCTACTTGCTTACCTTTTACATGGCATGCCTATACTTGTCTAAAACATATGAATTCTAAATATTTTATTTATACAAAGTAAATTGATACATGTTACTTGTACGTAATGGTTTCTTTTTCAAATACAATAAATAAAAAAAAAAACCACAGAAAATACACTTCGTTACACTTGTTTAGCAACACTTATATATTTGTCTTCTGATAACTATCAATACTAACTGATGAAATTCTGGTAAGAAGTCAGCAAAAGTACTATTTAACGCATGATAATCTTTTAAATCTGAAAACTTTTAGAATACAAATACTAGAATACATCAAGATAGTTTTTAATATTTGTGTCAACACTGAAATCGCAGCTCATGATGTATAGTTTTCCAACAACATGGTTTGTGACCTGTTGAGCTCGATGCGGCAGTGTGTATCTTCTCATATGTGTTTTTTTTTTTTTATTAACACCCTATAAATAAATAATTTACGGTTTTCATCAATAGATTTTACAAATAATGAATTTTATGTAGTATTTTGTTTTTAATTTATGTATAATACCCGTAGACATTTCATTTATAACACAATTTTATAAATCAACTCTAATTCTATATATATATATATACGTAAACAACAACATATCAAGATCAAGTTCATAGACGATAGACATTATAGACACTGATTAAATAGATATGTATTGTAATTTTTATGTTTTTCTATACATGATATTAAATTAATATAATAAATAAAATTGTATTATAAATTAAAATGGAATATAATTTATATAAAACATTATTGTCCGTACTCTACATGTTGTATACGTTTACGTACGTATAAATAACCACATTTAAACGATAATAACTATACGAGATGTGGCTATAAAATAATGAGATTGATGTTTATATATACATAAAAACTATACGGATGCAACAAAGTTGTACGAGCAACATCTGTGTTGCGTGAAACTTTCTTTTTCGATTGCCCACACCCTTCTGTGTGTTACTGCATGGCGTTAAAACACAGATTTTAGTCTTCTCCAACCGGACCTATCTGCAGCTAACGTCGCGAATTTTAAGGATCTTAATCCAGCCTTATATGCTTCTTCTGACTCTTCTTTTTCCTTCTGGATTACCATTCAACAGTATTTCTATAGGATATATAAATCGGGCCGTTGTGGCATTCGTTTGTATAATATCTGTTTTTTTGTTTTGCCGTAAAAGTGTTTTATTAGCTACTATAACAACGAATTGTCATGAAATTTAATATGAGACTTGAAAAAATCGCTACTAAAGCTTATCTTTTATATTATTTACGGAACGAAACATTGTAGAAATTTTTCCAAATGTTTGGAAACACA
This sequence comes from Bibio marci, assembly GCA_910594885.2. NCBI lineage: Eukaryota > Metazoa > Arthropoda > Insecta > Diptera > Bibionidae > Bibio > Bibio marci. Next base: position 15,098,407 of record OU343116.1, on the reverse strand, counting down.
CTATTGTTCAAAGATTTATTAAAAATAATAGAAAGTGGCAAAACAATAAGGTTATCCACACGTTGCATCAATATATCCATATAGGAATACCATCAGAACCACAGGAGTAATCATTATTGCATTTCATAATGTATAAGTCATCAGCATTCAAGCTAATGTTAGTCTCAAAAGCTGAACCAGAAAGAAGTATATATTAATGTTTATATCATTTGCTCGGGTTTTTGAGTGGTTTAAGTGTTCCCAAGATGCCCAAGAAGACGTTGATACACGGTCGGAGTCGTTCTTACACTTCAAAATTGATAAAAATATTAAAAATATCTCGGTAATATTCGTGGCGTTACTGATTCTGTAACTATCGATAAAAAATGTGTAAGGTAAAACAATTTTAAAATTCTAATATTGTGCGATGAAAATTTCGCCTTTTGTGATGCCACAAACTATAACATCCTAGTGTTAGATCATCTGTCTTATTCGCCTGACCAATTACTATTATTATGTGACTTTTATCTGTTCCATCCAAGGTCAAATCTGCATTAAACGAAACAAAATTTCACAACGTGTGACGGCCGTGAAAGGAAAAGCGGAACGCGCTTATGCAGACTTTTGTAGCACTATTTCACGTTACATTACATTAGCCACACTTCGTACAATGTCCAATAAATAATGAAATGAATATACGTATACGAAAAATAAAATATATATAACAACAAAATAATAAGAAATAATATTCAAAACATATAAATCAACCATCAAAACAACAATTTTAAAAGTTTATTGTATTAATTTTCATTCAATTGAAAATAGAAAAAATGTCAATGATTGATGAATTTTTTATGTTTTTAAATTAAATCATTGAATTTTTATATATTATATTACATATTTTACCGCACACACATGACATTTTCATGTATTGTAATTTATATTGAATTGTATTTACTTTTAATTTGTTGTAAATCGTTGTTTTACACCCACTGTCCGATACTTAACCGGAATATATGGATTAACAAAAATATTTATAAAAAATTTAAACATAATTCCGGTTATTTTTAGCACTCGACGATTTATTCACTCTCACTCAATTGAAATACGCATTAAATCAATGCATTGAATGAACAAGTATTTCTAGCGTTTCGGCTGTAACATTTTTACCAATTTCACTAAAACCTTTGTTCTTTATATAACATTTTTCGACTGCATCGCACAAAAATTACTGTGCCTTGTATTTTTGGTTACACTGAAGGAAATGTGAAATAAATCTTTGTGGCAATTTGTTAAGGTCGCTTTGTAAATACATATTAATCAATCAACAGCCGCAATAGATATATCAGATCCTTATATTTGAAAATCATTCTATCGGTATTTTTCGGACAAATGGTACAGTTTATGTGGTAGGTACTTATACTTACGATATGTTAAAATGTAATATAAAAACTTAAGCTGTAATGTATAAATTGTATTCCATTATATTTGTATTTTAATATATGTATTATTATTGTAAAGGTAAAGTAATAAATTAAAGAACAATAACAAAACAATAGCTGTTAAAGGTAAACCGCTAATATAAAGATTTTGCGTTCAGAATATTCTGTGGTTTTTTTAATTTTACATAATTTATAAATGCTGGTATTATATTATTACAAAATGTTTAACAAGTTTTTTTGTAAGATGCACACATTTGGATTAGGAAAAACTTTAATTCTTCTCATATATATATTTTTTGTAAACCAAAATCGATGAAATCTCATTCAAAATTCATATATGGAACCCATTTCCTTACCGTTTTGAAACGCATCCATTCCACGCTTAAACGATTATATAGAGAAATGGTTTACATTAACTTGAATTTAATGATTCCGCTGTTTACGATTTTGTATCGATGAATTTTTTAGGAGATTTTTTTCATGCTGGTTTATCATTTTTTTTATTGGATTTACTAAAGTTTTTAATTTATCCCAAATAATATTTAAACTACAAAAGATACAAAACTATATTCTTTTATTACAATCGTTGGGATTGTAATAAAATGTGTAAATTTTTCCGTCTTTTTTTGGAGTTTATTGGATAGCTGTAATATCCAGTTTGGATGGAGTGGTTACATTACCATATACTTCCAACCTACTTATAACGATACGGTAAATTCTTAGGGATTTACCTATTTACCCCGTGGGATGTATTTGGTATTACATATCTTGCAGTTTCATTTGCTAAATTAACGCTATCGCACAGATTACTGTTCGTGGAATTGTTTATGTACGAATTACCAACAAATATTCGCGGACAATCTGGCGGTTGTGTTTGCGTATCGTTAAGGTAACTATGAGACTGCAGTAGACTTACAATTAGTTAATAATTCAATGATTACACGATAGTGTGTTGTTGTGCATCTTCGCACCGCAATCGACTTAATTAATATATGCAACTATTATTAAAATATTATTATCTATTAATTTATGCTCACAATAATTGAAATTTCAATTGGTTTGAAATTTGACTGATAAAAACAAATATTTATATTTTGTTGTTGTTGTTGTTGTTGTTTGGAAACATATAATTCTTTTATACTATTTTTTATTGTTTTGTTTTTGCTATATCCTATAAATATTTAACTATACATATTTTATGTAACGCGTACGCGAACGAATATGTTTAAAAATAAACATAAACATAAACATATATTTTAATTTTAAATTGATACATACAACATTTTATTTAAAAATATACATATTCAAATCAGTTTTAACGATAAACAATTTGTAGAATTTTATTTAAAAAAAAACCGATTTCAAACAAAAAATTAAAATAATATTATTATTTTTCAAAAATAAACTTTAGTTTTATTGGAACAGGTCAAGGCGATTTAATTTTTTTGCTTTATAAAATGCGATATAAATTACGCTCTGCCTTTTTAAATGTAAACCGCACACGAACATATATAGAAAAATGTTATAATACATTATATGCGAATAAATTTAACAATTTTAATTATAATTATACGATCGAGATTAACAACGTCTTACAATTTGTGGTGGAAAATATTCGATTTTGTTAATCTACACTCTGCGTTCCATACGAAACCGAAATGGCTATGTAAACCATAGAAAACGTAACACGATCACCTCTTAGTTTTTTCGGTGATTACGTTCCGCAACAAAATGTCAAAATTTCATAACAAGTGTGTTTAAGCACAAGTTTTTAAATGATTCACAGAAGACAGGGAAGCTATAAGTTATGATGAACGTCCACGCGTTTACCATCTGAAGCAATTTTCGGAAGAAAACATTGAAAAAGTGAGTGGCAATTTCTAAGAAATCTTTAGCAAGATTCATCGAATTGGAGATTACGGAATACCGAAAACAATAATTTATCGAATTTTAATTGGTCTTCGATAGGTGAATTTTAATTTTGTTCCACATCTTTTAAATGTTGATCAAAAATTACACCGAATTGAACTAATAATCAATATTTTTTGCTTAATCAATCACTTAATTTAAGTCCCTACACGACTAATTTATATTCCCTAAACATCATTGAAGGAAACAGTTTTGCATCAGTTGATGGCATTCAAAAGACGACGACGACCACCGTGGTTTTCAACAACATACCAATCACAGACATTAAAAATTCATTTGATTCACTTGTAGAACTAGTGCAAATCGATGTGTATTTCAGTTGATAGAGATTATTTTGAGTAAATTTCTACTAAGAGGGCTTCTTTTACAATTTTTATAATAATATGCACTTGTTCTACATCTAAAACAGTACAACATAATAAATTTTCAAATTATAGGCCATCCATGTGATCGAAAATTACAAACGATTTAGTACAAAATATACAAAATTTAGTAGTAGTAAAATCTTAAATCTTTCATCTCAATAAATAACAAATTCATTTAATTTTAAAAGTTAAAATTTAGATTCAAATTATCATCCATGGAAAATGAATACTTATTAACTTTCATTTTTGAATCACGCGCATACTGGAATAAAAGCCTGTAACTAGTGATGCGTGCCTTTAATGTTCATTTTTCAACCGTATGCTAATATTCCTGTTTATGGAGATGGAACGGAAATTGGAAACAAAATCCTTCATCTACCAAGTCAGCAATAAACCGTTTTACCCAATTACTACAGTAAGTGGTGGGCAAGGTTCAGGATCAATGAAGGTGGATCGTATAACAGATCTTTTCAGCATATTTCAGCAGCTTCTTCATTACCCACGCATGTCTTCTTCAGGCATTCTTTTAATAACTTCGATCATATTGTTGTCTAGTTGAGTGTCATCAATACACCCTTACTGATTTTCTTCCCAAAAACGTTCGATTACATAATTTCAATCGTACAAATTACAATCGTTGCTGGTTTCTCTGGAATCGATTTTGAATTGTTTATTAAATTATTTAAATTATTGTTTGTCTATATCCGGTATTATTACGATATTATATATAAAATCTAGAGCTGTTTTCCGGATTCTATTGTACATGTGCAAGGTTCAGATAAACTTACTGCGTCCAGGTTAATCTCAAGATATTTCACAGAACCGCTTTGTCTTATCTGTTTAAATTAAATGAAACAAAATTTGAATCGTGTCTTTTTATTTGTGAATAAAACCATGGGGTATTTTAATGATGCAGTTTATAGATATCCCAATCCAATTGCAACCAGCTATAGTTTTATTATTGAGAGCCACGTGAGAGCCTGCCTTCCCCTGGGATTACGGTGTGGTTCTTTGGTTGTAATTATTAGTAATATTTATTATAGCCTCAGGTCTAGTTTATGTAACAAAAAATTGGTTCATAACCTCTTCTATAAAAGATTTCTTGATGTATTGTATATTGGCTCTTGCACCAATGAAGAAAATGTACTATGAAATATTAACAGTTTGTTCAGATGAATTCACAATATCGAAACCATTCAGCAAACTATAGATAGCGTTACCGAATCTATATTATTAGAATGTCATTCCGATTATTTTTCGACCGGGAGAGTCTTTGGCACTAATTTTTGAATCGAACAAATAAATATTTTGTTATGCGATAATTAATCTGTAATAATAAAATACAATATTTTTTTGTGTTTTCTTTGACTATACACATAATTTTCAATGTTTTCTACATATTAACTCTATATATAAATAAATATTTGTTTAGATTAGACGTTAGAAAAAGTCACGTTTTTGTAATAAAATTAAATATTTTCATAAATATATTATTAATAATAAATTTTAGTGTGTGTACTTTTTAAGAAACTGTAAATTATATTATTATAGATTTCCCTTATTTTAATATTGTGTTATTAAATGTAAAACAAAATAATATGGTCTAATAATAATAATAATAGTTAAACTGGTTTTTAATATTGTGATGATAAATGGCTGAAGAAAGAATGAATGATCTTCATTTACTTCCTGTTACGATGCGCTTCATTTACGTACGTATTGCTATTGTATTTTAAAATGATCTATTGTAGATTAATCACTCTCACGCTACGATAAATATTTTAATTAAAAGGACAATGAAAATTCGTGAACAATATTAAATTAGAATAAAAACAGTAAAATTAATTAATAACAAAAGAATTAGCTAACATTTTTATATAAAATTCCATATAAGGAAAATTATTTAATCGCATCACGACAACTTTTGTATTGATCAGGATAATATATATTAAAATTTCTCACGATATGTATTCACGTATTAAAAATTTATTAATATAAATAAAATCTTACTTTTATAAAAAATAATATATAAAAGTTTTCTGCAGTTACTCGCTCTAATCTATCTTGGACAATTTTCATCTAATATCGATCTAATTTTCATTTACGTGCAAGTATACAAATGTTATAAGGTATAATTTTAAGAAGTACAAGATAAAGGTATTTTCAGAAACAAAAGCAAAAGCGGTCATCATATTTAAACAAGGATTAAGGTATAGAATAATAAATCAGGATGATTTTTTGAATTTATGTCTAAGAAATAACTCGCATATGAAAGAGTACAAAAAGGGGGTTGAGTATAGCTAATGTTTTCAAGGACCTTATGAGGATTTTTTTTTTAATTTTTTAATATATATTTTTGTCTATTCCGACTGATATCGAATTCGATTCCTTTGTCGTCCATCTACAATTATGCAGTACTATATGGGTTTATATTACTCAAGCATATCCGTCAAGTCATCCCGCTTTACACAATGCACTTGGTATAAATTTCACGATATGTGAGTATATGAGAATAGAATGATGTGCACAACTATGTTATATCCATATAGTGTTGTGTGGGTTGTTAATCTCTGTTAATTGCGTCCATATAACTTCATTTAAACAAAGATATTCGCTTATTTTGATTCCATAAATGGATCGATAAATTTTTACAATTTTTCATTGTAAAACTAAAACTATCTGCGTGGTTTTTGAACACAAACAATTATGACAATGGGTTTTTACATAGGCCACTTTTGAAGCCAACTTTACACTTTTAAAATAATTGTGCGACTGGAACAAATGCTATTCTATTGGTATAAGATCGATTCACGCAATAAGACTTCCCAATCTCTATTAATTTGTGGCGAGCAGTGGTCATGCGATATTGGACACAACTATTTTTCTGTTGATAAATTCTTGCCTCTTTATTTCAAGTAAATTATTGTTGTCCGAATTGAGTAGAGATTGTTTTGCTGCCGGTTATGTCCATTTAAATCCCATCAAACACACATGATCAGCATCAACTCGCTCCAATCATTTTTTCGTACGTTGTTGATTCATTTTTCCTCATCAGTTTTACAAATGGATCGATTACAATGTTATTCTCAAATGGAAATTCAATTCATTAAATCTTTTTTTACTATTTTGCGAAGCAATGTGGCGATTTGTTTTGGGATTGTAACCGCTCCAATATTTTGTATAAAATTGCTTGCATTTTCGAATTGTCTGGGTTAATGCCTATATAGATACTTTACACCTATCTGCTGTGGTGTATGTGGCACTATTCGATCATTTAATATTTCATTTGGTGAACCAAATTTACGTTCCTCCTAGATTGTTTTCAATCCTTTTGACATAGTAATTTGTGGTACAGCAACCGATAACTTTAAAAATTAACACTTTTACATATAAACATGTCGAGGGTATCACATTTATATTTTATCCTGTGTAGGTTCTGTAACAAAAAATGTCAACTCCCATCAAAATGTTTTCGTAACAATTAAAATAGGTGAGCTGAACCGATCGACAAAGTTTCTGCCATGTCTAAATTATAAATACGATTGAAGTGAGGCATTGTTATTATTATAAATAAATGTAAATCAATTACCCCAATATAAGAACGAATCAGGTGATTCATATGTAGACAGACGGACGGTTGTATGTACGCGCTGTCACAAAAACACAAAAAGTTTCTTATTTCTATCAATTCAAATCATATTTGTATAAACGACGAAAAAAATACTGCATGATCATAAAATTTATTAAATAATATTTATAAAAAAAAGTATTATGTAATAATATATTGAAACTATACAGAAACATTATAATATAACAATAGATCAATCTAGAAAAACGTCAATTAATAATTTATTAAATTAAGCACTTCCTATAATTCCAAATTTAAAAACTATAATAACTTATTATGGATTTATGACGAAGAATATATATTACATTATAAAAGTATTAAATTTAAAAAATACACTCAATTGCAAATGAAAGTTTTGTAATTTTATTATCCCTAAACCTCGTATATTTTTACGACTCTGATATCATTTCGTTAATACTATACCATTTTCATTCCATTGTTGACATTATAAGTTTAAAGTGTAAACAATAAGTCTTTTTATGACATTAATTAAATGGAATAATTGAAATGCACATGAAATGAAATGAATTTGGTTAGAAAGATAATAGGAAAACCAAAAAATTATTCAATTCAATTACTGATTGGAAAGTATGAAAAGAATTTTCGTTATTAATATGATGAAAAGTTACTACTCTATACATGGACTCATAGTCAAAATGAACTTACATTTGCAACTTTGTGTATAAATAAATATTATAAACTATACAATATCGTAAATTTGCATTCCAACAAAACCAATAATGGTTACACGCGCACACACACACAAATAATATCAATATTTAAACATATAATTTTAAATTTTTAATGCAATCCTTTTATAAATCTTTAATATTATTATACAATTTATATTAAATGACATGATGTTGCGATTTACTAAATATGGTTATCCTATTAAATTAATCTCCAGTCTCCATCACGTGATATTATTTATGCAAAATATGAATATTTGTTTTTATGCTTAATATTTTTATATATTGTATAATTTTATGATTTCTTTATGCTGCACAAATACACATAACAATTACAACAACAAAGTATAAAACAAAGTATTACAAAAAAGTATATTAATATTATTAATAGGAAATATTACAAATAGTGTGTAGTAGTTGAGATGCGGTGAGTGTAAGTAAATCACTACCTGTGCGATTTTGTGTGTGTTATTTTATATAAGTGTCCTTAAATATACCAAAAGTGTAAATTTTTAAAAATTCATCAATAAAGGTATTAGTTTACAATTTATATAATATGCAAATTTACCTTGAATAATTTTGTATATAGCCAACCAAAAATTTTTATATTATAATTATACCGCATTTAATTTCATCTTTTGGATTTATTAATTCATATATATTAATAAATTGCATAAATTGCCTTGTCATTCCCATTCAATATTTCTTTCTCTCCAATAAAATGCTTTGCTTTGATTAAAAGGTTTTTTTTTCTTATTTTTTAATAATTGATTTCCTGTATTTATATTTTTAATATATTAATTTATTTATATTAAATTGTGTGTAAATCAAATATGGAGTGGTGTGATTAAAAAATTGAATTTACTGCACGAGCGATATATGTACGAAATCTTACGTCTGATGTTATATATATGCAATAGGATCAGCCATAATTTGAAGAATACCCGCATATGTTGACAGTATAACGTTTTGTAAATCATTGATTTTATGGAAGTTCGGAGGAGTGACTTAAACATTTGAAATGGAATTAAGTTCTGCGCACGGACATTATAACTTCTATGTTGAAACGACATTATGATTCTGGACAAATTGGCATAAAGCTTAATTGAACTTAATTCCATTTTCTATTTAGAAAAAAAATCGGTAAATTTGGTTAAAAATTCAATTAAAACACACTCGACTCAAGCACAATTCGTCAAATCACCACTCGCAGGCGTCAATTTTTCTTTCATCTTTACGCCCAAAGCAACATTATTTTTCTATATCTATAAAATTTATGAATTTATGGTGAAAACAAGCAAATTATTTATCTGCGACAGTTACCGATAATATTTCCATTTTTATTTAATCTTAAAACAGTTTTAAATTGATAAAAGACAGATCAAACAATTATGATTCCAGAATATTCATCCAAATATTAAAATCAGGGTGCCTATTTTTTATATTAAGATGAAGATTAAATCTTTATTTTAATGCTTCGATTTATTTTCTTGTTCTGGCGAGAACATGTAAAGTAAAATCAGTTTTTCATTTTCAAAATCGACTCAGAAAGTGTGATTATGTTTTTTGTTATTATTAATGACATATTTTATGTGTATGAGTATAGATTTTTCAGAACTTTGTTGCTGCATCAGTTGTTCATCGCCGCTGCGTGGATTTTTATCACCTAATTTGCGTAGACATAAACTATATAAAGACAGTGAAACATTACTAATAATCGTTGCGAAAAACCGCATTAATGTACGTAATTTTTCTTGACAGGCGAAATGAGCTAATCCACTGCGATGATATTTCTCATGTGCGCAAAGCGCTTTAGGAACCGTTTCTATAATGCCATTTTACAACTATAAATGCTAAATTTCATCAAAATCGACTTATCGAAGAATAACTATATTAACATTATTATTTTATGAGAAATTCTACACCAGAAATTTTGAGAATTAAATTTGTATGAATTTGACATCCTTGGCATTCTTGGTTTTTCTCAATTGGATCATGGCATTTCAAAACATTTCATTCGCCAGCTCAAATACTCATATAATTATCACATCTGTTGAGTATTTTTTTTCCGGAAAACGTCAAATTATGGCAGACCTCTTTGTTTAACACATATTATTAAAAGAACAATGCAAGTTAAACGATCGACTATATCAAAACCATCAATTTCTTGTTATGTAAATAAATATATGTTAATGTGTTATACTTCGTCGCGTATTTACAACAATACAATAGATTTTATACTAAAAATAAATTATATTTACAAACAATTTTTTTTTCACTTATTGATTTCTTTTTTATTTTTTGTATTTCAATAACATATTGCAAATAATGCAAGACGTTGCAGTCGCAAATATGCGCGTACAATATTTATATGAAAGTGCACAAGAAACTGCATTATACAAACAAAAATATATGCATTGCACGTATTTTGATTTTTTACTACTTTATAAATAACTGCTTTTATTTAAGAAATAACGTCGCGGCGACCGATGTTTTTTATATTAGCACCAAATTTTTGCGATTTCTGCATTACTAAATATTTTTAGTTACAGAAATTTATCCAATAATGAAATTCACAAGGTTTCTACTTCCACTTGCAACAACTTTTAATTTAAAGTCTATAATTTGTGATTTAGTGGAAAAATTGTCGATATTTTGATAGGGAACTTAGCAGCCGTTTCCATTTTAAAAATATTTCTATTGCAATCGACCGAACACTGTAACACCAGGCGGTTGTGTAAGATGGATTATGGTTACACGAAGCAAGGAACTTTAGCAAAATAGAAGGGTTACGTACCGTGTTTTGCGAAACATTGCAAGGCTTATAGGTTCCAACTTAAACCATTAATTTTTATAATAAACTCTTGCAGACATAATCAAATTTTGAGATTTTAGATTTTATATTAGTTATACTGGTTTAGGCTTCAAAATGATCAAAATCCAGCCTCACACCAAAAAACTACCAAATTCTATATGTACAGATAATTTAGTATATAAGAAATGAATCACAAAGATTTCCGCAATTTTATTTAATTATTGTTGTTAAGTTTACTGATTGGTCTTCAGTATTGTAGATAAAAAAAAATGTTAGAATTGTATTTTCCCAGAATTCTGGAGTTCCAAGGATACTTTAGCACTAGTAACATTTGATAAATCATATCAACGAAATAGGCGTGCAAATAAATGAATAATTTTGATGTTCCAATGATCGCAGAAACTTCACAGGATATTTTATAAGTACTTTCGTGCTCTGCTGAAAGAAAATTCAATGAGACATCGATTGAAACTGCTGCTACGAGGATATTTCCAGGACATTTTAAGGTCATTTCAGCACAATAGTGCCATGTGCATGGTACCTCATATGAAAGAAAATTTATTGAGAATTTGAAAGAATATGATAATATGGAACATTTTTATTGTGTGGAAAGCGACTGATCAGATCACATCCTACTATACTATACTATACTAGATATAGACAAAGTGTGTCTCACCGTGTCCAATCTGTCTCGCATCATCACACCCCAGCTGACGGTATATATTGAAAATATATAGCAATCTACGTTATGTTTACGGAAAAAAGTAAATGGGATGGAGGATATATTGTTGGATATTTTTTAATTTTATATTAATCGTCTCTGCGTTTGCATAAATAATAAATTGAAAATACTAAAACACGGTAATGAACCTATTCATGGAACAAATTTATAATACTTTGTGTATTTTATTGTTTGTGTTTGTGTCTATGTAAATATAATAAATATTTACGCTAAAATATTGACATGCGAATGGTTATTAATTTAATTATATATTAATTTTTAGATAAATATAAAACAGTTCAAACGTGTATTTTTATTGTAACACACATGAATTATAATAACAATAATAGGCCATTTTAATGCGTAAAACATAATTTATAATTGAACACAATAATTCTCAGTGCGTAGATTTGCATATAATTAACTAAACACATAATTAATATATTAATTTGCATGTAATCGTAAGCGAGGTAAAAATACAACCTCTGTCCCATAATAATTCGGAATGGTTTAACGAAACACAAAAATAAATATTAAATTTTCACAACAAAAACTGAAATACACATCGATTTGCGCACGTTCAACAAGTGTGAATCAAATGACTTTTTTATGTCTGTGATTGGAGTGGTGTTTAGAACGGTGGTGGTCTCCTTTTGAATGTCATCTACTGATGCATGACGACTTCTTTCGTAGACAAATGAATTTTAGGGAATAGAAATTAGTTACAGGGAGTTAAATTTAGTGAATATGGTGAATGAAATTTAATTATTAGTTCTATTCGGTGCAATTGTTGATCATCATTTAATAGATGTGGAACAAAATGTCGATGTCTTAGAAAATTTCATGAAATCACTCACTTTTTCGATATTTTATGCTTTAGTAAAATGTTTCAGATGGTCGATCTGGACATTTATCGGCACTTATAGCTTCTGTGCCTTCTATGAATTATTCATGCCTTGTGCTTTTATTATATCACTTAAAAGATTCAGCAACACACAATGAACGTTGATATTTTATATGCAATGCTATAAAATTGAATTATATTGTTATATGATTTACCTATAAATTAACTCAGGAATAGTCGAATAGTCACCATACATTCGACGGTGTGCACAAGTGCATGAGGCTCAAGACGAATGTCCAACGAAAAACTCATTCACACAATTCAGAATATAAAAAACTAAAATACGGTTTCGCATTAAAATACGAATACCAAAATTAGACGTATTGTATATTTATTTTGAAATTTGAATTTCAAATCATCGCATTTTCCATATGCAAGAATATGGACGGACTCATGGTCAATCACTATTAATTCAATAAATTTCATGAAAATGTTCAAATATTTATAAATTTATTTTAATGTTTTGATTATCTATTTCTATTTTTAGAAAACGCATGTTTTATTTTAAGAATAAAAAAAATAAATATGTTAAATTGTACTCGTTCATTCACATTGTTTATAATTGTTTTAAAAATAAATTTCATAGAAATAATTCGTAATAATTGTTGAAAGGCAATCGTCTATTTTTTGGTTTTTGCTTTTATAAATATTGTTGCCAACAAATATTTAATCTAAACAAATTTTTCTTGAAAAGTATGACAACCCGGCACGGTTTTTATGGACCCCAATTATATACATTTTCATTTATTTGATCATCATCATCATCAACATCATCATCAACAATTAATGCGTTATGGCCGTGTGTGATGCAGAACATAATAATTCGATTTCCTGTAAATGTAAATTTTACTATAGATTTAATTTGCCAATGCTATTTTGTATATGTTCGTCGTTTTCCCAGCATTAATACGCGATGTTTATAGTAAATTTACTTGTAAATATTATTATTTCTCTATTATTGGAATGAATTGGATTCCAATAAAATTTTAACAAAATCTACAATATATACTGAAAATTATCTATCAGAGAATTCACAAAATTAGTGAATTTGTTGTAGTCGTCACAATTTTTCTCTTTTAAATATATATTATTTTGCGAAAGTAATTGCCTTAAGCCGTTGTCATAATCATACGTTTGACGCATTCAGTCGTGTTAAGTTAAGAAGTGGTATAGGCTATTGTAAATTCAACTAAACTGCTATATAATGTTGCATTTGAAATTACAAAGAGTGCAGCATTATGATAGTTATTTCCTTACTTAGTTCATGGCATTAAAACGCAGGTGCGGTTTTAGCCTTCTCTATCCTGACCTATCTGCAGCTAACGTCTTCCAATCTCGAATTTTAAGGATCTTATTATCACAGTTCACTGCATCTAGCCGCATCATTATGATGAATATGGTTTTACCATATATTGTATTATCGTGCTGCTAGGAGGTAAAAATTTTCAAATGCCCATTTTAAAAATATTTGTGAACATTTAAAAGCATCACTAAGCGTTTATTGTTTGGATGAAGATATTAAATCAGTCCCTAATTTTGATCCGATTGATTAAAAGGTCTATTCATAAGTATTTTATGATAACAAAATCAAAGTATTTATACAATTTCAATAAAATGAAACGCTTGTCTCTGTAAAAATTTGTCTGTACTTAAAATTAAAATATATTTGGTTTTGTGTGTTGCTGCCTACTTTATTGCATTAGAGTTTAGACCAAAGTGTTTCCAATATAACCTGATTCATATGAAGAATTTTGATGTATTGTATTACCATATTTTGAATATGTATATTTTTTTATTCTTTCTGTTGATTCTATGATCATTACACCGGCAGACAATAATTCGACGAAAAATTCAGACACGAATCGCATCTCAGGTAATTTTCTGATATTGGTAACCGTAGCAGGTCTGGTATTTTTCTATATTCGCAATAGGCAAGTTTATTGATTCACCCATTGACATGTCTCTTAATTTACATTCTTACATTGCCATATAAATTATTGTCTATATATATAAACCTTTTCTGGGTGGGTTATGGTTTTTAATCCTCAATATGTGTGTGTGTGTGTGTGTGGCATTGTAAATACCTGTTGTACTGTTCTCTTCGTGGTAATAAGTTTCTAATGTAACAAAGTAATTTCTATTACAGTGAAATGGGTTTGTGAAATGAGTTAAATGTGTTAATTTAGTAATAAGTTTTAATGGTATGGTGTGGGATGGGAGTAGGAGACATTATGGTCACTTATTTTTGCGTTCCTTACTGCATGCCACAAGAAGCGTTGTGCCTTTTTCTCTCTAATTCTCTACTATATTTGTAGACTTTACTTAGCACAATATATTGTAGTATTTTTAATCTTTGTACACAGACTCACATTAACATATATAATTCTAAAAAATAATAATGAGAAATATTATAATTTTATTTTATTATAATTAGTTAGATAATTACCTAAAATTTTATAGTAAATTATCGATTCATTATTATTATAATAATAATTAATATTTGGTTTTATTATTATTTCATATATTACAATTAATTAATGGTAAATTATTTGCATATAAAAAAAACATCGCAATATTATAGACAAAATAAAAATGTAAATAAATATTTTCATAAAATTATTTTTAAAACATAATCATAAATAAATCATTTCAATTACACATGTACAATATATTTTTATACTTAAATATAAAATTACATCATAGTTTATGTTGTTTTAACACTAAACATACATTTAATTGTATGTGTGTGTGTGTGTGTGTGTGGTGTAATTATGTGTAATATGTGTACAGTAAATAAATAAATAAATAAATAAATAAATAAATAAATAATAAATAATAAATGTAATATTGTTTAATTTTTGTATACATAAAAATAATTTATTTATAGTTTTCAACGGCTAATATTATTATTATTTAGTTAGTGATTACAATTATTTGTTATGTGGAAAATAATTGAATGTGAAAATTGAAAACGTGATATTTTATAACTATTCTGATTTTTTGATACATAAATATACGTAAATATAGAAAATTTATTGTAGGTGTATATGGAAAGCATAAATAACTCATAATCTAGATATAAATACAGCTAAAAACCTTGATAAGACCACCTTTTGATGGGATCGAAAGTTGTTGTATTTAAAGCAAAAATTATATAAGCAACAGTTTTACGAATATTCGATGTTTAACTAAATTGCTATTAATTTAAGTCATTTTTTGAACAATTTTTAAGAAATTTGATATGTACGTCATGGAAAATTGACCTGAGTATCACTTTTCCAGAACCTCCTTATAGGAACTGTTCATTTAATCCCATTTTAAATCTACACGTAATCGATTTCATCAAAATCGGATAAGAAATCCTCAAATTAACCTGGATATTTAACTCTGACCAAGAAAACTGAACTGAGTATCGATTTTCTATAACCTCGCCCTATAAAAACTGTTCATATAATCCCATTTTAAACCTACACATACTAAATTTCATCAAAATCGTATTATAAATGGCCGAATTGACCAGGTTATTGGTGAACTTCATAGAATACTGTGCTGAGTATCGATTTTCCAGAATTTCTTTAGAAACTCACCATATAATGCGAATTTAAATGAGCATACTAAATTCGATCTAAATCCGATGAGAAATTTCCGCAATGCCGCGCAGTTATCTAGGAAACCATTCCTATAATTTTGGAGAAACTGGAAAACGTTAGCTACAGATAGGTCTGGTTGTAGAAGGTTAAAACTAGATAACTATGTCTTAATGCCATGCAGTAAGCATAAGTAAGGAAGTAAGCTGAGTAGGTAAATCTTTTTTTTTTCCATTAATTATTCCAATGATGAGATTTAATTGTTAAAAGTGTATCTTTGAAATTGATTTTTGGTATAAAAAAAAATTAATCGCTCGTTTTATTTTTACCTTCAATAGACAGATCTGCACCCTCTTAGACCATATTCGCCGGTTATTGAACACAATTTTATTGATTGTTGAACTATACAATTACAGTGTTTTTAATGTGAAAATTAAATGTTTCTATATATATGGTTAATAAGTGCACAAGATTTTATGGTTCGGAAAAACCACGAAAGGTGAATTCTGAACAACATGAAATTCAAAATATTAAAAGATTTCTCCTATAATCAGAAATTAAATTTATTAGGTCCTCCGCAACAAAAACATAAACCATCTTTATATGTGAAAGAATACGTATCATTAAATAGAATGGCTATTGGACAGTTGCTGTACCCTTTATCGGGGAATTGATTCTTGTAAATTTTCTTAACTTTTTTGTAGACCACAGTTCGTTTGGATGACCGTGATCGGTGCGAATATATTCGCGTTGGGTGGCTAAGCAAAGCAACAGTAAATTACAGATGGGAAGTGAATTCATTAACATATTAAATTTATTTATTTGGTTTTTACATTTATTAGTAAAAATTTGAATACATGGTCACTTGTATATTGATTTTACAATTTTTTAATTGTTGCTGTTTTTTATTTCTATATGTACATTATAATTTGCAACAAGTCAAATATCATAATAAGAAGCAAATTTAATTTACCAACTTCAATAAAGGTCAATATTATAATTATTTTATATTTATATTTTTATTAATAAATTTTTATATTTATAATTTTATCTTTGCAAATATTACATGTGCAAATATATAATTTTATCATCACGCGTGTTTTTCATATATTGTATATTTATAAATATATGTATCGGTAAATGGGTAGTGGGATTTGGGGAGTAAAACTAAGCATAAACATGATATTTGCTATTTACAATTCTAAAAAAAACTTAAACCGCAGTCACATTAATTAATAGAGTAATTAGCAAATAAATAGCATAAAAATTATGTCCCAAAATTACACAGAGGAAATTATGCCATTAATATCAACAAATTGGTCAGGCGATCATAAACAAATAACATCACTTAATCGAAATAGTAATTTGTGAAAAATCAAATTGTCTCCGCTTCTCGCATACGATCAACCGAATCAAAAATTATATTCTGCCCGATGAACACCGTCATTTTGAGTCTTTATAAGTTTTTCCAAAGCCATATCGAAAGAATTGATAACCGGGCAGTATTCAAATTATTCCAATGCAATTTCGGATTTCGCAATTTGTATGGAAATTGCTGGCAAAAATATAATATTTTGGCCTGTATAGTTTTGTAGCGTATGTTCGTAAGTTTTGTGTAACCTTATCAATTTTCACTGGTTGTATTCGAGGTAACACGGCAGGAGTAAATACACGCTAATAATTATAAAGTTTGTTATAAAGATTTGAATGTATTGATCATTTATAATGATCATTTAAATAATATCTATCGGATAGCCTTCAAAATTCAGAGTTCTTGTTAATGAAAACGAAAATACATACATATTTATAAACTTTTGTTTGGGATTAGCTCGTCGAAAATAGATTTGTGGCTTGAAAATAATAACCAAAGAGCTGTTTTATATATCGTAGTTTCCAGGGAACATGGTAATTTGGTGATTTCTCAACCGATTTCCATGTTTTTTTTTATTTCTGTTAACATTGATATTATATTTATATGAACAGTTCATCATCAGTTCATGGCAAGTTGATTCGCTATGGAAGTTTTTCTTACCGTTGTCTTCGAATTTTGTAATTTAATCACCTCTCAACCGATTTCGATGAAATTTTGTATGTACCATATCAATTAATGGTGTGTATAAAATATATTATGAGTGCAGAAAATTAAATTACCCATTTTATCGCCCGCTCTTCCACTACATGATCTTTATTAAAAACTGAATATATTGGATATAATGATATTGTTGCGCTAAATGTATAAGTTATATACGAAAAAATTATATTTTTAGAATATATATCGAAAGATTTAGCAAAAGAAAATCAGCATATCAACAAGCTAAACTAACATAAAATTTATATTCATATAATAATAATAATAATAATAATAATAATAATAATAATAATAAAACATCTACATTGAAATCATTGTATAGAAAGAAACCAAAGAAAGTGTCTGGCTGTTTTAAGTTATTCAGATTAGTTGCACATAGATTTTCTTAAGGCAGCAGCAGCACATGGTTTGGTTTGTTATTTCTTACGATCGTTACGTTTTTCGTTTATACATTTTATATATATATTGTAATTATACAGTGCACGCTCTACTTCTAAATCATTATTCTACTGTTCAGTTTGGTTTCCACCTGTTTTTTTCGGTCGCTCTACATTTTATCATGACTCTATAGCAAACACGCTCACATTCTCACATATCTGATCATTCTCAATGTGTATTTAGATTCTTCCTATGTTAATTTCATTGTTCTTGCCTGAAATTTTGGAATTCAGTATTTTATGACTATATAATGTAAGGATTGTTTGTGTGGGGTGGGGTGGATTTAAAATTTTAGTGTGAATTGATCGTCATTTTAATTTGGAACCGAATTTCTAAAATCATGCTAAAGCCAAAATACCGTAGAGCAAAAAATATAGTACATATTTTTTCAATCTTGATATGATTTTGCACGCAAAGTGAAGAAAAAGTGTGTGTGGAGATTTAACTTTATTTTTGGGTTATCTACTACTACTGTCATATATTGAATTACCAATAGAATATGTAAAGTTTAATAATTGAAATTATAACAGAAAAGGGCCTATATGTGGAAGCTCTGTAAAATCGTTGCGCAGGGTAGTTTTATTGACCACTTGATGGAAGTGTCTATGTCTATTGACATTTCTGCTGTTCAATTTGAATGACCATTGGTATATGTGTACTTTACATTCGATTATACGCAGTCCCTATGAGGTTATTCATGCAAAATTCATATAGCTTTGAGTTTTCTACTGATTGCACATATGACTGCATCTACTGGTCAATTTGGATGAAATTAGTTATACGGGCTTGAAATGAGTTTATGCAGACAGTTCCTATGAGATTATATCAAAATTTATATTTGCGATACTTATACTCCATTGCACACTTATACTAATCCCGTAACACATCTGACTTATCTGCTGGTAAATTTCGATCAAATTTGGGATATGATCTTCATGTGGTATTATGCAGACAATTCATATATATGTAGTTACTTCAAAATTCACAGCCGGGACACTTATACTGATCCCCTCTATATCAATTTTGAAGTAATTCACTGGATTCGAGTTGAAAAATCATGTCCTGATTTAAAGTTTCTATATATTTATCTAATTATAATTTAAACTTAAACACCTTATTAATTTCGTTTGAAAGATGACTAATTAAGCAATTTTCCTGGAATCTGGTCTATTTGAAAACATAAGCTAAACTTAATATATAATTCCATTTTAAATATTATAACAACCTTCCATTCCATAATAGAACAGATTAAATTGCATGATTTCATGATTGATGAATGCATGCAGCTATACTCTCGAGCATCGATTTCGTCGAGTGTGGTTTGTATATGGACGGGAATTGGGAATAGGTTGTGAAACATTTTATGCTTGCCTAACTTTTGAGGGTCTTTGATGGCATTAAAAAATGCTCAGCATTACAAAATTATACGAGAGATATACCTTAACCCGATTTTTATGGTTTTTGAAAATTTCTAGAATGCTATTTTCACCGATGTCAAAGAGTATAGTAGAGGATGAACTGTATATACATAGATATTTTATATGAGTTTTTCAGTGTGGGTTATTTCTGGTAAATAAATTTTTTTTTTTATAAAGTTAATGGCCGTTTTACAATCACATTACGTAATTACGTATTTTTATATACTCGGTACAGATACATTATTATATCGGCTATAACTTGCGCCGCGCTATACGCACAATACACATATAACTGCTGCAATGTGTTACACTGACTGCGTGTATATAGTCATTTTTGGTTTGTGCTGAAATAAATGAAACATATGAAGATGAAGAAGAAAAAAATAAAAGAGTTATTTTAAGCACTTGAATCTTTTCATTACATTATTTTTATGTACAATATATAATTTTTTTTCTTAATTTTAATTTCTCGAATCTTGTTAATTGTATAAATATTATTTTTACTTACACCTATATCGTATGAATATATTGCTATTATTTTAAATTTTCAGTACAGTGAATTCTGTATAATTCAAATGTTGTATACACCGACATATCCTCTTTAATTCGATTGATATTATCAATAAATTAACAAGAAATTTGGTGCCCTGACTATGATTTTTTATATAGGAATTTCAATGGAATTGTTTATATCATCTATTTGAAACCTACATATCATATTTTATCAAAATTATTGAAGAAATTGCGTAATTTACATGTTCCTGGCAATCTATTCTGGCAACCTAATCTCTGACTATATAATTTTCTAAGAAATTTCATAAAAATTATTCAAACAATCCTGCATCCGATCAAAATTTAATAAAAAAAATACACGAGTTGCAAATAGAAACTCTCGGCTAGGTATCATAGTGAACTATGATATTAGGATCCTTAAAATTCGAAATTGGAATACGTTAGCTGTGCAGATAGCTCAGGTTGGAGAAGTCTAAAACTACGCCTGGATTTTAAAGTCATGGAGTAAGTAAATAAATAAAATTCGGTATAATTTGACTACAGAATATCAATTATGCGACAAATCCCTTAAAATATCAAACTATTCAGAATCCACTGTAATAGCCGAGTTCATGTATGAGATGTATATGTGTATTATGTACGCGCGACACGAGTACTTTATATAATTTTACTTACTTAACACCATCACAATAATAATCCATACATTTAATTGAGATTATAAAACATTGTGTATACAACAAATGTTTAAACATCTCTTGCATGCATATAAAAATATTCATTTCTTTGGTTGTTGGTTGTTGTTGCTGCTGCTGCTGCTGTTGCTGCTGCTGTTGTGAAGTGTTCACCAAAAATTATAACCAACAAACCAAGAGATTAATGTACGAATTAAAAAAATAAAATTCATATATAATAACAATCTGGTCGCGTGCCATCAAAAATAGTATTGTATATTTTGTATATATATATGCACGCACACGTACAACAAATCTACAACCTACAATTTTTGTATGGATTTGGTTTATAGTCGGGCGCGTGCTTACCGGAAAAGTCAGAAAGTTTACAAAAAATATTACAAATAAAAATGTTAACCAAATGCAAATGTTAAATGATGAGAATATTAGATACGGAGATAAGTGATTTATATATAGGGCAAAAATAATAGTTTGCGTGCGACTCTTTTGTATTGTTCGTTTCACACCATTTAAATTATAATATTTCATTGACAAACCGAACATTTATACAGTATAACCTCTATAATACCATTGTAATCTGTAGCTGTAGCGAGTACGAACGATATATGCTTTTTGTTATATTAAAATATCGATTCCGATCACCATTCCGGTTCGTACCCTCCTTCCGCGTATAGACTGTA
The DNA here is from genome assembly GCA_910594885.2 of Bibio marci. Lineage (NCBI taxonomy): Eukaryota > Metazoa > Arthropoda > Insecta > Diptera > Bibionidae > Bibio > Bibio marci. The sequence continues at coordinate 15,076,518 of OU343116.1, read as the reverse complement.
CACTGGTTACTGATTCAGACAAGCTACATTTCGCTCCCGCAGCAATAGTGTCAATCACATACTACCTACAACATTGCAGTCAATTTGGTAAATTACTCCGTATATAATAATAATAATAATTATGTCTGGAAAGTCCTGAAAATGTCCTTGATCCTTCAAATTTTACATTTTATTTAATTTACGTTATAATTTCCTTTTGCATATAATTATTTTATCGTTTTGTATTTATAATGTCATTGGAATGTTCTTGCGATCCTTTATTCTTCGTTTACATTCTATTCTCGTTTGATATAAGAGATGTGACACGTTTATATTTGAAAATTATTCTTGATAGGTTCGACATATTATATTCTAGAATTAATTAATTTCCTTTCATATATACGAGATACCGCATAGTAGTTTGAACATTATCCTTAGAAGGTCCTTCAAATGTCCTTGAAACAAGATAAATATATATAAATACTTGTAACAATTGCCCGCTTGCTAATTTATCTTCAAATGTGGTACCAATTTTATATTAAAAATAATATTTAAATTATTCGTAAAATAAAAGGCAATTATTAATTGGTCTGAAAATGAATTAAAAACGAAATGGAAATGGAAAAATTGTGTGTTTAACATTAAGTTTAGCTCCTTTCTTGCATTAAAGTTGTATGTACATTGGATTTTAACCAGAAACACATTACCTTTTTTGATTTCATAATTATTTATATTATATTTTACATATATACCTCTCTATCATGTGTTCCAATTCTTATCCAATTCACAATCAACCACATTTGGTATATAAATAGTGCCTACTGTGTTTTTATGAAATCAACGCAGTTTTATGAACCGAATTCCTGAAATTTTGGATTAAATTTGATAAGTATAGATGTGTAATGGGATTATGTGAATAGTGATACTGATGAAGTTTCTGTAAATTGATGCCACCTTTAAATATAAGTATTTGATTAACATGTCTATTGCTTTTTGTACTAATTGATTATACAGGATGCGTACATAATAATCCAGGGGATATAATGTACGAATGATTGGATGCAATTGGGAAACTTAGAAATTTCTTGTGTTCGATTTTATACTCCTCCATCAATGATCTAAAAAGAAAAAGAATTGAAAATAATTGAGAAAATATGGATGTCCTCAAATACCGTACGCACCCTGTATATATATCTACACATACAAAATTTAATCAAAATTGGATAAGAATTTGACCAAGTTATAAAGTTTCAAGAAGCCGATGCAGGAAATCAATTTTTAAGTATTATAGCTTTCCACATATTCCTTTAAAATATTATATAAATACAATCATATATTCCAATGTTGTCCTCGCTAATTTGCATTAATGTGTAAATGAAGTAATTACTATATAATTATAGCAGTTTTAATTTAATTTACTATATAATATTTTGGCTCTACTTATATGGTGCCAGTATCATCCAAGAATTCAAGAATTTTTAAGAATTTGTTATCAACCGAAGAAATAAATCTTTCAAACGATGACAAAATCTTATAAGTCAAGTACCACATAAATCAGCGAACGAAGCCTGATATTATATTATTTAAAAAATCAACATATTTAAGATGCCTATAATAAATTCTATATAAAATATCAACAACCACACGTACACTCGATATATAATCGTCAAAGTCATACCTTTAACTTAACATCATATCATAGTTAATTTTGGATATTGTAATACTTTTTGTATACTGATGTCATAATTTCAGTGTCCTCCATATATTTGCAAAAAACACATAATAATTCTATAATTATGAATGAGAAAATAAAAAATTACTTAATTTACTGAACGAGATGAAATTTTCCATATGTTGTTATATTTAAGTGCGTGTAATTATATGAAATACTGACTGATGGCATAATCTTCTGTAAGAAAAATAAATTGAAAATATGTCGACCTTGAATTGTGTTTTTCATCATCTCAGGCGTATATTGCATACGATTGGATTAACCGATATATCTATATTAATATAATATACTACTAATGGATGATATAATTGAATTTTCCACATAGTTTGGCACGAAATTCAAAAATATTTGCAAAACTCATAAAAGTGCAAGTTTTAGAAAATTTACTATACGAAACAGTTGCTTTTTACGTTTTGTTTTTACGAACAAAGCGGGTGGTATGTCATTAAAATCGAATTTTTCTTAGTATAACTCTAATAATAAAAACTAAAACCAAAATTAATAGTTCTCAATATATTCTGCTCATAAATCCTTATAATAATCAATTTTTAATTATTAATTTTAATTTATAATTTCAGATAATACAACAACACATACAATAGTTGATTTCTCATCACCGAAATCATCAGATGTAAATATATCCCATCGGGATGATCAAAACGAAATTTATGTAAGACCATCAAAAATTCACGTGCAACCGCTGCATACAGATGATTTATTGTATGAATCACAAAAATTCGATCCACATGCAGGTAATTTTTATTTAGTTCTTACATTATATAAAATTGAATAGCATAAAATGTGTTTTGAGTTTAAATAATGTATCAAAGACCTTCCTAAAATCTCTGTAAATATACGAAAACTAATTAGGTGATTCTACATTCAAAAAACCACATGCTGTTCACAATAAATTATGAATTTAATATTAATTAAAAACTAAAGTTTTTATTGTAATGAATGCGTCTTCAATAATTTAGGTATGGTTCTTCTCCACAATGTATGTCAGATCTATTCCCATTTTCACCGCTTGATATATGCGAATCATCAATTGTTGTTGGTTTGCATTGAAGCTCGTCATTACGTCAATTGTTTCAGGTCGCGCATCTAACGCAAAGGATTCTTCTAAAATACTAATTTACAAAAACTTATGTTAATTGTAATTCATATTTAAAATCTATTGGGTGCTTATATAATATCCCGATTATGATGTCGCACCTTCTGTCGATTATCTGTGATTATTACTGTTGTTACTATTATTATCAAATATATACTATTTAAAATTAAAATACTTGAAGTTGCTGGTGCTTGGTTTCGCAAGTATAACGCCATTTGATAAATTAGTCCTTTCACATATAACATCGTTTCTTATTAACGATTATGTTCTCTATACTTATACAATATATTACATCTTATTTTGAAGAAATTGTACCTACCTTTGTACACTATTTTCACAAAACTAGATTAAATAACCCTCCGGCGCTGCAGTTTTTATCGTCCTTAGGCAAATGCATACGTTTGAACGAGTACCGAAAAACTTGTGTTTTGAATAAACAATTATTTGTTAATAATAAAATAAACACAATTTTAAGACATTGTCATAATTAGAAAGCCATTCCGGTTATTTTATAGAAATTTTCTAAATTTCATAATTCCAAAAGTGTATTCAAAACAGAATAGTTCTGCGGTTTAGTAAGAAATTGCTATGGATAAAAATTCGTCACTTTATTTGCAAAATGTTTGCAATTTATTAATATATTGTAAATAATGTGTGTAATTAAACCGATTGGCTGTGGTTTTCCAAGGATCACAATACGAACGACGGACGGACACGTCTCCAGGAAGTATATTATAATCTCTTATATTAGGATATATTCCATCGCATATATAGTGTGTACTATTTCTAGCAGCCTTATAACCCACTGGGGCTATACAGTCTGGCAGGCCGTTTTAATTTTTTAATATAAATTAAATAAACAATGACAATAAATGTCTGATAGTTAGTTTTTTTTTTATTTATTTATAAACTGTTTCTCTGCGTTTTTGCCTTTTTTTTTCTCGTAAATAAAATGCATAAAATATTGCATTCAATTCAATTTTATATGTGATGCGAGTTATTTTGCGAGTATATATAGTCTTAACAAAAATATACATAAATTAAATAAATATCAAGACAAGAATAATAAGATTATAAATATAATAATAATATAATTATAATATTATGTTACTGGTTGTGTACGTTCAGTGTGTGGCCTTCATTCATATATACGAAATACCGATTTTCATTCATACATGATAAATATACACAATTTTATAATATACCATAGTTTTTTTTTTAATCAGCCCAGCAACTTATATAAATTATAAATTAATTAAATTGTCTCTCTGTGTTCCCGTTCATTATACTAATAAGAAAGAATATAAAATATGAATATATATTTTTTTTTTGTACACTGACAACGAGTCTGAAACATGTACATTTAAAATTTTACTGACATTCGAATGCATATATATTTTATAAATTATATTTTAGTGTTATAGATATGTACAGGGTGAATCATTTTTATAAATGCCAGGCAATTCGTATTAAAAACACCGTTCCAGATAACCGTCCAAAATTCAACCGCTCCGACCGGTTTCCAAAATGAATAAGGAATTGCGAAACTTTAATCAATTTTGATTGAAATCAACCGGCAATTCATCACCCCATAAAAGTTTAGTTAACCACAAATTTTTGAAACAATATATTTTTATTAAAATAATCGATGGCGATAATATACCCAAAGGATCAAATAAACGAGATACATCAGACAGCAGTTGCCGTTTTGTATATGAAACCATTGACTGCAATTTTACCACAAATTAAAATTTCCCAAAACCTTAATCGATTGATGATCAGATAAATTTATCCTATTCATTTCTATATATCTTCTGGTTAAATATGCTTTAACAATTCCTTATGATTCGCAGATCACTTTCTTAATTTAAAAAAAAAACCTCGGCACCACCTAATAATTGAATATTAATTTCTGTTGAAGTTTAATGCATGGCAACAAATCATTTGAACCACTCATCCAATCATCTATACATAAAATGAATTATTAATTACAGCTGACGCCTCCGAAAATTACGTTTGATTGTTGATACTATAATTTGTTGAAGACATTGCGTTGCAAGATATGGATCACAAACCGTGTCATACGTTAAAGTGTTCAACCAATATTGATCAATTGGTTCAACTGCAGCTTCTCTCCACAAAATTCGATGAAAAATCCCTATCATCTAAATGCACGAACGAAATCTTAATATGCGATCGTATATAAATTACTTTGAACTATAAAACTAGTTTGCAAATTATCATTAAGCGATACAACAGTACATGTTTTCGCTGATGCATCAAAATCCACCCGATGCTTTGTGGTTGAACCATCAGCCTTATACGTACAGTGTGATGAGGCATAACAAAAACCTATGATGATACCTTCAATTAATCCAACCGAACCATTTCCAATGAAATATATTCTTGAATGAAAGCTGAATAAACCTTTTTGAATGAAACATTATTCGCAACTTTACGTTCCAATACATATAACCTGGTCGTAGAAGCCACCTTTAACGAATCGCCAAGTGGAACACATTTTTCCCTGAATAGTAGTCTGACAATAAAATGTCCATACACCACGTGCATATGAGTCTCTTGAAAGTAAGACTCACACAACTGTTCATCAGCCGGACATATATAATCTAAATGTAATGATGCTCGTGATATGAATTCCAAAAAGATGTGGACGCATGTGTATACATTGTAACTAAAATTTTTAAAAACATTCCGACCACTAATTAGTAGCACACTGTATTTGTATACTGTATACCTATTCCCAGATCAGTAGCATGTGACATGTGTTTCTGGAGAAATCAACTATTGCATCGGAAGTTATATTGTTTACGATGCATGCCACGTCACATACCGGGCACATTGTCGTACCGGGAACAAAATGCTGTACGGTTAACTGACTCATCCTGTACCATAATATAAATATACTTATATTCTTTGTAACACTCTCTATAACATATAGATTTATTATATATACATGCAAGCAAGCATTAGATGAAAATTAACATAATAATTTTATATTAACATTTAATTTTCATGTTATTTATAAATAGATGCAATTAATTTCGTTGATTTTTCATTGTAAATGTTGCATGCTATATAAAATAAACAGATTATAAAATGACTGTGTGTTTATACAAGATTAAAATTATAATAATAATAAAAATGTTAATTTGTCGTTGTATAGTCGCAACTCGTAACTATATATGTGTTTGTTTTTTTTTATTATTTACGATTAGATACGAAAGGAGAAGTACCAGATCATCGAATTACAGGACAATTTAGAAATAAATCAAGTCGTATTTGGGATCCACATCCGCAATATGTAATTGATGCTTTCGGTATACGAATGCATTTAGTATTAAATCAAGATGCAAGTTTTATACCAAAAGATATGAAGGTAAGTCTTATATTTTAAATTTTACGTACTACTTTGTGATTAAACACTACGTGCAGAAAAATAATTACTATTTATTCGAAATATTTTTCCTGAACTGTACAGCATTGATTTGCACGTTCAACAAGTGCATCAAAGATGACATTCTGCGACATGATTGCGGTAGAGTATGACGGCCGCGTTGACTGTTCAATATCTTCAATTTATGCAAACCGTCTTCGCCAAATGAAACTTCGCGATTGGACAATAATGCAGCTAAATCGATTGAATAAGGCGAATGTTGAAGAAAATTATTTAGAGCAAAAAAAATCAGTGATAATTGTTGCACGATGAGAAGCTACATTATCGTGCAAGGCTCTCGATATTACGTACGAACACAATGCATACAACCTAGCAAAACTTTCGATATACAACGCTTAGGTTGACTAAATGCATTCGATTGAAACGGTTGCTGATATTATAAGTGATTACATCACCTACGATCCTGGTACACTATAATCGCGCTACCGTACTCTTATAGATGTGGTGATGGCGATATTTTATATTGTATAATTGTGGTAATATTCCGCATACGGTGGAACGATTCTGTGCTATGACATAATCGAATAGTTAATTTAATTAGCGATATAATTAAGGCGCAACCAGTATGTTAAATTATAATTTGTGAGAATCTGCTTATAGAATGCATTGCGAAAACCAATATAATAATTACTAATTAAGTACGCACTGTTAGTTGATCGATGTGTAAGTTATCAATTGGTGAATACAATCAACAGTAATCCATAATAAGAGTAAAAAAATATAAAATAATTATTGGACAGGAATCTTTTGTAACGGTCATTTGTAATTTTAAAGCCGATGCGGTCATGAGTGTCACAAAAAAATTGACCATAAGAGACTCAGGGTTGAATTATGAGTCAGTCAATTTCATGACATCTATATCCAATCCAATCGACGTGTGAGATAGACAGTAAATTACTTAAATTTATAAAAAGACCTTAAGATTTTAACAAAAATTAAATAAATTTACCACTGACATTGAAACAAATTCGATGCAGAATGCTAAGGTGAGTGCAGGTGTACGGGAAGAACGAAGTGTGTCAAGTGTGAAGTTGCAAGTATAATAACATAAATTTTGTCAACAGACATGAGATGCTTATCAGCTGCAAAGTTCAGGATGAAGGAGACTGGCTGTGGACCACCTTATGGGAAGAATATGACGTTGAAATTTCGATTCGATGCGTACGTGCATGGGTTCTGTAGGGCTATAGGGCTATCATGAGTGGTGAAAACAAAGGTTTATATGATATTGGCCATACCGCCATAGTCAGCTCTTAAATTCCTCAATTAATTATCAATGTGTGATTTTAAATAACTGTTTTACATGTAAATACAGGTAACTCATATATGGCATAACGAAACCTTAAGAAAAAAGGAAGATCATAAAGACTATGAAAAATTAAAAGGATGTTTTTATAAAGGACGTGTTCAAGATGATAATTATTCTGCAGTTTCTGTATCATTATGTGATGGAATGGTAAGTTTAAATTTTGAATAAATTAATTTTATTAAATAATTGTATTTTTGGACTAAAAACATATATGACTTAAATGAATACGTCCCCTTTTTTTTATAATTTTACTGTATTTGTTTAAACTGTATACTAATTATTAAACAAATATAATCCAAAATGTGGATAGCTAACTGCCAGATATTTCTATCCAACAGATACCATACAATCTGTGCCAATAAAGGTTTATAAGAAAATTAATTTTTAATTTATAAATTAAACTTTACTATCATTAAGAAGATAATCTACGGTTTAGTGATAACTTATCTATATAATCTCATTTATCTATAGTGAAGTGAATAAAACTAACAGTATTAAATATGAAAATGATCACAGTATCATTGAATCTTTGCTAGGAGAATTTAAGAAGGATCTGTGGAACTGGACACTTATCTGTGCATAATTAACATTTACTTGGTTTGTCTATAATATGAAAAACTGTTGAATTTGTGATGAGGATTTCGAAACAATGGAACATACAATATATATTCTCAAAATCTGTCCTCAAGCTCCATGGAAAGTCGGAGGGATTTACCTATTAGGCTGTTATTTAATTAATGAATTCAGGTTCAAAAGGATGGTCCGGTAAAATGATGTTGTGTGAATATTCTTATAGTGAAAAGGCAACATCTTTGTACATACAATTTTGAACCGATTCGGTTTTGCCGGCCTCAAATATTCTTAAATCATGAAAATATAAATATATTACGTGTTTACGTGTGCATATGCGTGGACTTATTATTTAGTTTCTTACAACACCAGTTTTCATCATATGTTTTTATCACACAAATATACAAATTATTAGAAAAATTTTTTCCAATTTATTACAAATTTTGTATATTTATTTAGAAAATGATATTTTATTTTAAAATAATTTCATGTTTTATTATTTAACTTTTGTCGATTGGTGGTGGCTCTAATAATTTAATTTTTTTAAATTATTTATTTAATAATTTCCTTTCCACATATAAATTTTCTAATAGAGAAAAATAATAAAATAAAATGTGTCAGCATAATTTTTTTTTTTTTATAATTTACATAAAATTTGGACGACAGATTAGAAATTACGTTAAGTGTAAACTATTAGTTTTTCTCTGACATACTCATATTTGTATGCGGGTATGGATGCGGATATAGCAATGACATATTATAAATATTATTTATATATAAATATTCGGCGGCAAATACCGATAAATTAAAAATAGGTTACATCTATTTCTGCTTATAATATACCGGACGAGTTTAAAGTGATGCGGAAAAGGCTATTAATTGTGACTTCTTCAACATCGAAAATATACATTCGAATAATTATAATCGATGAAATGAAAACAGTTGTGAACAAAAGTGGTATTTTTGGAAATTATAATACATTAAACCGTTGTTTCGTAATCTGATTGACTTTGTACTTGGTATTTTGCTGTTATACTACTGGATCGGCCAGAACAAACATTAGAGTATACCTCACAAAATTTGCACATTAGACGTTTGGCACGTTTTCAATTCTATTGTATGTAGATAACCGTAATAAAAGAAGATAAGATTAATAATCCTATATTAAATAGAAAATCTTGAAGGTAAATCCAATTAACACTACCATTCTTTCAAATTAGAAGTGATAATATCATGTTGTCATCACTAGCATCCACAATAATGAAACTAAATGCAATAGTAACAATAGAGAATATAGATACAAAATAATTAAGGCGGGATGTTCCAGCGAACGCTTTATATAGCTAGCATTGCCGAAGAGTTAACAAAAAGTTTCCAGATTACATAATTTCTTACGTCAGTCTATAGTTACAAGCACGAAATACAAATTTAGGTGTTTAAATTTTATGGATATTTATTTTGGAACGGATTTCTAAACAGATTTTCAAGGTTTCTCATTTTGAAATGTGCAATTTCCTATATTTTTTTTTGTCTTTGATGGAACAAAGCTGTTTACTGCGCTCCCTGTGGTGTGTCTTCCTTGCAGTATTTTTACGTTATTTTATTCATTGCCCATCGGATGCCTACGGTATGGCACTCAAGAAAAATGTTCCTTTTTACCTTCATTTGGTTTAGTTAAGAAATTATTGCATTCCATAATTGCATTTGTTTTATAATTGTAATTTTATAATGACCTGTAAGTACAGTCTGACTTTCATTATATTTATTCTTATTTGCAACAATTACGTTTCTAAAATAGTTAGGTGGTAATCGTCATTATTTTTGTAGACGATCATTTTAATTGTCCATTTTTAATTGGTACATCGTGGTTCTTTGTGACTCTTTTAGGTTATTATTATTATTATTATTGGAAAATATTTTGATGCCTAATGACCGCAGCAATTTCACGCCACATTTTCTTTCGTCGATCATCTAACCACACATAACTTGTACTTGCAAAATGATTTGAGTTGTTATAGCAGTTTTTTTGCATCATCTTCAAGACTTGTACGACTAGATTTAAAACGTGCAGTCCATAATTCACAGTGGAATGAAGTTAATGTATCTTTTTTTGATGAATTTCTCTTGGTGTTAAGCCCTGCAAAACAGAAAAATTTTTCAATTTTCTAATTCCATTTATGTCTCTCAGACCGGAAACTATATTCACACCGTCTACACGTACTGTTACCAATTTTTAGTACTTTATTTTAATTTAATATAATTTTTATTTATTAAAAATTTTGATTTTATTTTATTTTATCACACGTGCGATCATTTGCAATTTTGTTCGTACGCACGCACGTATTAACGAATGTAAATTGTAAAGTAAATATGTCAAATTATTGCATCAGCCATATAAATAGCCATATAAAATAATACACAACACAATCGCAGTAAATTCTGTTATTTTTTATTGGATTATTTGGTTTCAATGGGTATGTGTCTCTTCTGGGCCCTCTGTGATAGCTTAGCTTGTGCGCACCATTGTCACCACTGATTGATTTCTTATTTTGAAGTGGTACATTTTAACGCATATAATGGCCTATTTCTTAACGATTCCGTACACATTTTATGGTCTACAATATTAACGTTACCATCACGTCTTTTTGTTTTACATTTAAATGAATAACTGCGTTATGGCCAAATCGACTGCTCGGGATTTATAATTTTAACTATCACGCAGAATTATTGTGAAAAAATTTAAAGTGGTCCACTACTAACACCCATGCACACATTATTTTGTAATAAATTTAGAATTTAATATTTCTTTATATATTTTGATAAATTTATGCAATAATAAGAAATTATAAGAGTACGTTTTTATGTTGTTGCGACTAGCGTTTCATATATATTTATATTCTAATAATGTAGTAATAATATCAATAAAATATTAATAAAATCAACAAAAATTATTGCTACATCCCATTTGGTTTGAGTATTTTTTATTTAAATTATAAACAGTTTACACTAAAATGTGTAATAATGAAACATTAACGAAATTTATAAACATACACACAGTCTCTGTCCGCAAATTAACCATTCCATATATTTCCATTTGATGCAACCCGGTTTTCTTTCTTATGGAAAAATAAAGTTTTAGGATTAGAAAATATGGTGTAATAGTCACCGAATGCCTGAATCTCGATATTTATAGGACGATAGCGATGAATACGGTTTAGTAAACGCTTCAATACGCACCAATATAATATAGAAAGCAATAAACCTTTGTACCACTTTGAACAAATTCTTTGTAGATAATATGCCTTTGGAACCGTAAAACAGATGAGAAACTTATGTTTTGAATTATCACCATATAAAGACTATTTTATATAAGCATTTCATGATGGTTCATTATTCTAGCTACTCGACGCATGTACAAAAGCTACTGCCACATCTTGCGTTTGTTAAATCAATCAACAGCACGATAGATGCCAGTATCAGATTCGTTTATTTTTCGGACAAAGGGTCTAATAATATGCAATACATTCGGATATAGATTTATATTATAATTAAATTAATGTTTATAGTAAATGCATTTTATTATTATTCGACACCATAATCAAACGAAAGTTTTAATTTTTTATTTTATTTAAAATTGTCGAAAGAAACTGCATTATTTTTGATGATTAAATCAACCAAATTTTAAAAATTTTTTTTAGTTTTTGTATTTCACTCGTGTTCTTAAAACGAATTTTATTGTAAACATAAGCACGCACGCATTTGGAGTATATGAATATGAAAAAAAATTTTATAATATTTTTTCAATAATTAATTATAATTTGATATGTTTGGCCTTACTATAGAAACGAAAATAACATACAAAGACTCACACACACACACACACAATAATGTAAATGTGTACTGTGATTTAGAAATAATATACTAAAATATAAATATTTAAACATATAAGAAGCGCCGCAGGATTGCACAATAAAACTAAATTTCATGGAATAAATACGACGACAGTATGACATTTACACTTTATATAGGTTCCGGTGCTATTAAATATATTATAAATCCTATAAATGTATTTCATTTCCATAAGTTACAAAAACTCATTATCGCCATACACTGAATTAAAAAATTATCAAAAAAATCATAGTCCAAATGCACTCCGTTGTTGACTCTTGACGCCCCCGCTATTCAGCAGATATATATTCCTTTACAAACGGTTATTTTTAAAATTTAATTGAATTTATATAAGAATTTATCGTTCAATCATCTAGTGCGGAATTCCTATTCAATTGATCGAACTATATAATCTGTTCAGAAAAGTCGAACTACGATGAAAATTTCGTGACTAGGGAAATAATCCACAGATTTTTCTCATAATTAAATTCTATAACGAAATCCAGTCAAGGGGCTAATTTGGAAGCGTTACGTTAAATTATGTGAATGCACACGATTCCCATTAATTAGTGATCTATGTTTAAAGATATTTGTTATGTAACATTTCTATATATATTTAATTGTCAAATTATAGAAAATCGGATAAATGATGCTCGTGATCAATCCCCTATATCGAGATTATTTGACTTCTATTAGAGCAACCTAAATATTTTAGTTCAAATTTCCATATAATCGACTATAAACGTTAATCTATTATAGATTGCTATGGTTCCTATATATCTATTATTAAATGCTGTTTCAGAAAAAGTGGAAATATTGTCCGATTGTGAATATTACGGTCCTATCAAATGTGAGCCCACAAAACGTTAATATACTTATGAAATATATTCCTTTTCATGGTTTTTGTTGCTGTCGAGCCCTCTTACATTAACTTCTTTAACTCGGACTAGTGTGTGATCTTCAACATCGATCAACTTATGTAATGATTGTACACTTTTTTAAAAAATAATCTGAATCTTGCATTCTGGCCAACTTTACTAATACTCGATAGCTATATTATTATTGTCGCTATCCTTTTGTGTTTGCTTCGAATAATGTGTAGGACAACTGCGTCTGGCTTATACCGCACAAGCACTTCTGGGTTTATGCTATCAAGCAGTGTGCAGTTGGTTTTGCAGAAAGTTTCTGTATACTCATGACCTTTCAAAGTGCTTCTATACAGTGAAATAGAGACCACGATGGCATAGTTACTAATTATTCAACACCAAAGCGTCCGCATCCATTTGACTGATCACAATAATGAAAGCCGTATGAAAACCTTTCTCAAACTACATGCGCACATGTAAATAAGGCCCGTGATAAAATAACATTCATACATCGCTCGTTTCATTCTAATTCTTTGCATTGGTCCTGCTGATCTTATAAATCTCATATTATTAATGTTTTAATTAATTTTTTCTTGTGTAAAACAAGATCAAAAACATTTTTTATAATTATGAAAATATATATTTTTTTTCTTTACATTACGCTTTTACATTCTTTTCTGCCATTTTCTCTGCACATTATTAATTTGAAAAATGATATTATATTACGATCATTCATACACGTACACGTAATTAAATTAATATTTATATGTTAATGCGCATACACACAATATTTTTCATCATCAAAAAATTGTTTGTTTAATTAAAATTTAAATGTTTTAAGTACATATTAATATTATTATAAATTAACGTAATGAGAATAATATACAATTAGTTTGTTTGAAAGATTCTTTCATTCATTACTAATTTATTATATCGCATTTGTAAATCGGTTTCGTGTTTCTCTATCTATGTGATGGTCTATCCTTTTATATATTCATATAAACGATGCGTTAGATATATGGGTTCCAGTGTTTGTACAAAATGTGAGAATGAAATCAAATAATTTCATTTGTGGCAGGGCCGGTTCTTCCACACATATAGATAGTATGTTCTGTGCGGCGTCCAAAAATGGAAGTTGCACGATCATTGCGAAAAGCTATTGATTGACGATAAATTTTTATGTATATTTGGTAAGCCGTAACATTTTTTATTAACAATAACGTTGAAGTAAGTAACCGTTTTAGAGTTACTAATTTTGCAGTATTAAGAATGTATATAATAGAGGTGAGAATTGTACGTAATAATTTTGTAGCAATATTTCTAGAGAAAATCGGAAAATAAATGGGTACGTTGAATGCAACTGTATACGGAGTGGAGAATAGATACTTAAGTTTAGAAATACAAAATTATCGTATAAATGCGATACTCTTTCAATTCTATTTTGAATATTTAACTTAAATATAGAAGTACCCGAGAAGAATGAAGTAATTTTACCTGTACTTCTACCAAACGTTTGAACTTATATCATTCTAAATGCTTAAGTTCGTAAATAAAATCATAATCGAATAAAAGATACTGCAACAATTCTATTGTAGGAATGCCTGTGTATATATTCAATGAAAGCACCGCCGGAAGAGTGTACACTTTGAAATTTATCATTAATTAAATGCTTAAGTTCATAAATTCAAAATTATCCGATAAATGCGATATTCTATAGCAAATTCTATGTGAACGCATCGGATGTGATGGAGGTACTGTCGCTAAATCTTTGTTGATTTATCAGTATATGTTCCGAATTTAAAGATAATCGGATAAATGTGATACTTTAGCAGTTCAATTGGGAACATTTGGGTCTTATACAATTTCCTTGCAATTGTAGTAATTATCATTAAATGCTTAAGCTGAAAATTTAAATGTAATAAAATAAATCATACTTTATGTAATTCTATTGCGAATATTTAGTTATCATGAGAACACCATATGTAAGAGTGAAGGTAGAGTGCCACAAATTTGCATAAATCTTTGTAACAGATATAATTAAATGTTGGGCCAAAATGTCATGACGATCTTATAGACTTTATTAATAATTCTCTGTATAGATATTTTACAAGAAAACCATCATTATTTTATAATTCCAATGTGAGAATACGTTCATTTCATATGAGTCAGGTGGAAATTATGGATGTGAGAAAAGTATAAACTTTGGGTACAATAGTGGGTTAATGTTAATGCTAATCAATCGAGGTGAAATATCCCGAAATTTAAATTTATAATTTTTCTGTTTTATTTTATTTTTATATTATCATTGAAATACATGATCACATTTTTAAAAACCGCTCCTTAAATACGAATTAATATATTATTGTGTCCAAAAAATAAGGTGACATTGTAAATATTTTGAAAAATCTGTATTTATTGTTCCAAATAAATTCTGTTACCTTCAAAGTAATACCCTCCCGACACAATACAACCTTTTTCTCATTCCTTGAAACTGTCTGAAAATTAATTAATTAGGAACATTAAAATAAAGATATGTGTCACAAATAGGACGCGTATGTTAATAATTTCTATACTTACTTTTATATCATGATCTATTTCAATTTAATTTACCTCTTGACTCTGCGCGTGCAAATTAAACTATTCACAATTTTTTTTAATAAATTTTTTATACAATTTAAATTGGAGCAAATAAAAAAAGAAGAAGTAAATAATTAAAAAAATATTATAAATAAGAAAAAAAAAACGTATTAGAAAACGTAAAAGGAAAACGAAGAAAAATGAATTAGTGTCTCAAATTTTTCTATTTCATTTTTCAACGGTTGACTCTGTTGGCCTAAATCTTTTATACAGAGCACACAGCACCGCACACACAAATCCATATGCTTTTTATATTATAATTTAATTTATAGATTGAGGCAGACAATGTGGCACGCTGCATCATCAAAAAATTAAATGAAACAGCACACATTTCTTTAATTTTTTTTTTTAACTTATATTATATTTATAGAAAGTTTTTATATCATAAACATAAATTTGAATCATATTTGTTATAATTATATTAATGTAATAATAATAGACGGTTTGGATATAGATCGAAAAAGGAAAAACTATGTCAAGTGTGGTGCAAAGGGACTTTATTTGGAATTTATCTTCGAAACTCTACATAATTACATAATCGTATCAATTGTATATAGGCATCGAAAATTATTATACAAATCTCCTACTCGCAATTGTCTGCGAACATCAATTGCTTTTATTCCGTGAAATTTTATATTTTTTTCCCGGACTGTCCATTTGCGCACCACTTTGATTTTTGAAAAATTATAGTAACACTTGCTTGGATAATGTTATATGCTGGTCATGGTCATTGAAGGTGATTTAGAAAATTCAATATTAGTGATTTTGATATCAATATGACAAACCGGACAATCGAAACAGTTCAATGACAATCAATTGCAAGCATTCCAGGATGAAAACTCATTTCAAACGCTGAAAAATTTTGGCAACAAGTTATGGATGCTACTGAAACAACTGTTTCCAAACGTTAATATGCATTGTGAAAGATTCAAAAGCATTGAAAATTAGTGATAAATGCAATTACGATGCGGTGCAACTTTGTCGTTGTCTTTGCTTACCAACCAAAAACGAAAGAGTTTACTTTGAGCAGTGTATTGTAATTGTGACAATAAATATGAAATCTACTTTGAAAATACTAAACACAAAAAGTTATAAATACAGATCCCCAGAAGAACCATCAACATCGCTGCCAAAACAAAGTATTTTGTTTGTGGATTTTAATGGAAACAGTTTGAAGTGGTGTTCACCAGTTTCATAAAATCCAATGAAACATTAATTGAACCATTTGATTGAAGAATTGTTACGACTATTACCGAATTACAAGCGTAAAGTCATCTTCTTGCATGATAACGCTCAACCACGTGTTGCGATAGCTGTTAAGGATTAAATTGTTGCATCTAAATTGCGTCAGTGAACCATTCGATAGAAACAGTGAACAAAATAGTGTTCTTGTGGTCGATTATAGTCGGAAGAATATTAGACAAATCTACTGTTCTATTTAACCCAAATGTTTAAAATTATACGAATTTTCGATATATATTATAAAAATAATAATATAAATATAATTAAATTTTTTTATACACACACACACACACACACATCGGATATATCTCGAATGAGTAATGCACATTAATTTTATTTATAATTTTTTCCAGATTTACTTTATATTCATCTAATATTATATCAGAGTACTCGTATATAAGCGCGCATATGTTTACATTTTAGTTATAAGTGGTCGGGTTGATTTGAGCAGGAAGCAGGAACAGTTAAACTACAAAAATATTGTAATATTTTGCAAGTGTCTTCGAAATATATTAGTAAGATTTGTTGAGTGCTTGCTAAATTTCCATCCAAAATCTGTAGAATACGACGGATGCGAGGAATCAATTCATAGAGTAATCTAAAGTGTAATTTGGTCATGCAAATTGCTGGTGTGCAGGCGAATTATTTTACTTTTTTCCTTTGTTTCTTAATTTCTTCTTTCAAATGGTTCAGTGACGCAACATTATAATGCATGCGATTTTGTTGTTTTATTAATATTACACCAAGTGAATCCACAAAAATCAGTTTACCATAACCAGTTACCAGTTGATGAACATGTTGTTTGCCTTCTTAGAAACGCTTCCTCCACGTTCTACCCACTGCTTCAACTATTTTATTGTTTCTGTTAATGTTAAGTATAGAATCAAAAGTAATAAATGGACAAAAATTCATTCGAATTCTGTACAAACAACAACGTTGATATGTGATTGCTCGAATGCGTTTTTGATTGATTGTTAGGTGCGATAGCTTTTTTCCTATATGTAAGGTGTTATGTCTGAGATGTTAACGATGTGAGCTATATGTCATCTGCTTTCAATAATTGCGATCGTGTTTAACATAATATATAGTTGATTTTGTCGATTATTTCTTCAGTAGTCACAACTTTTGGATAACCTGTTGGTTATATTGTTTTTGTTTGCTCGTAACGCTCCTACAACGAAATCCAGTAAATCATTTATGAATCATAGATTTTTATCTTTATTGTCAAACCGTCCTCGTATATTCTACATATAATATTATAATAATATATATTGAATTTGGGTATTAAACATAGCGGCGAGTTGGTTGGTGTATAGGAAAAGTAATTTAATATTAAAACAATTTTTTTCTGATTTTTGTTTCTGTGTTCACTTACAGAAAATAAAGAAAAAATAATTTTCTTTTTAAAATTTTACGTACCTACGGTTTAAATTTTTGCTATATATACGAGTTGTTGTGTGTAAATACAAACATTTAATGGGTGGCTTAGTATAACATTGAAAATTTTTTTTTTCTCATATATAACTCGAATATATATTTGATAAAATTTGCACGTGGTCAAAATTTTAACAAAACCATATGGTTTTAATTTTAAAATCGTATACATATTATTATTATGTGTACCATAAAATATTTGGGAAAGACTGAAAATTTCTGGAAAATGATTTATAAACTGTTTATATGGCAGCGACCCACGCACACCCATTGTCTACAGTTTTTTCATCTATAGTTAGAGATTTCAGGGTTTTAACGACGCCGCGCGTGCCATAGTTACCCGGGTAATGAACAAAAATTACTAAGGATCTTAATAAATTGTTGGTCTCTTTTTGTTGCTTGAATCATTGCCCGGTCTGAGAGGCCGTCGTTTAGAGTTCGTAACTGGTTGTTTTTTAAAAAGTTGTTAGTTAACCAAATCTGTCCAACCAATGTAATCGTTCTGTAAATTTGAAAGAAGTTTATGCAGGGATATACTTCACCACTACCGAAAGCAGTTATAATGGTGCTGCTGATTCGTCTTAACTGTGTTTGTGTGTTCACTGTATCATTAACTAATGATTGTGCGGAAATATTGTTACATTTCAAAAAATTTTAAAAGTGTAAATGAAAATTGAATTTTTGTCATTAAATTAAAAATGTGCAATTCTTAACGAAAATGTTATTAAACATAAAATTTTTTTATATTGCACCCTGTACATTTTTGGTCGGGAATGATAACGTTTTTTTGGATGGTGGGTAAGACCAAACACACCTGACGTACTACTATGCTGACGGAAAAGGACGTTTCATTTGCGATACTTTGCATTTAGTTTATGTGACGATTTCTCTGTTTATCTAGTTTTTTTGAAATTGGTAAATTAAGTGTTTTGTAATAAGTTCTGGGTGATCCTATTGTATTTGAATATTCCAAATGTCACTGTCACTATTGCACCTATATTCAACAAGTGTGTATAGTTTTTAACTTCAAACTTTAATACATTATTTCTTGTTGCACACTTTCATTACAAAATTAAAGACGATATTTAAAAGTCCCGAATAATAAACAAAAAGGACAACAAGAGCAGCATTAATTTTGCATGATTTAATAACAATTTAAGACAACGGCTTGGCCGCAACTACATGTTGGAGTAGTTCACATTAGATAATACGCGAATATTGATCAAAATTACATAAGACTAATTGTATTAATTATTGAGGTGACGTGACGGCGTTTAACCCCTTAAGGTTTTTGCACGAGCCAGGCTCGTCCTAACGAATTTTTGAAAAAAGGCATATAACGAGTCAATATAGTTTGATCTCGTCGTTTTTCCACTTTTTAAGACTTTCATCATAAAAGGTCAAGAACCTTAAGGGGTTAAGTTAAGTTAATTTTTCCGTAAACTTTTAATTGTATACTGCATTTTACGAATATCATGTATTTGGAGTACATTTTTATTTATAATAATTTTATTTATTTCAAGGCCATAATCAATTAAAATGTTACAATTTTATTTTTATTATTTTTTTTTTTTCGTTCGAAATTAAAAAACCAAGCAATAAATAAATGAAAATAAATATTTTCCATATGCCCCGTCCTCCGTATACCAGTCGTAACTCGCGTAAGTCGGACACATACGTGCGTGCATTTATATATTTAGTATATGTTCTATAGTAAATAATAAACTAAACCAAATCTAAACTATAGTGTATTATTAGTATCTTTAATTTTTAATCTGTTTGTATAGAGACTGAAATATAATAATATATGCGATATGGCAGTGTAAAGCCGACGGCAGTTTTTTTTTTCTTTTTAGTTTTGATTACTGGCGCTTAACAGAAAAAAAAAACAATTATTTTTAAATTAGTTTTCCCTATAGGCACAAGATTATTATCTATACACATTCTGTGCGCATTCTATACATAATTTTGTATTGTATTGAAAATATATTGTAGAAATAAGTATATTATAAATTGTGTGTTGAAATTTAAAAATATTTCTATGTTTACATTTATTTTGATTTGATAGTTATATTATCTGGATAAATATAGATAGAGTTTAGACGAGATGTAGTCGAAATTACCTAATTGCATAATTTCAAAATCAATAAGACACATTTGTAATACACAAATCAAATGATTTGATATTCGTTATGCGTTTCGCGTAAGTTTAAAGTGAAAATAAATAGACCCTCTGTCCGAAAAATTAACCAGAATGACGTTGGATAAAATATAAATCACATACATACAACGAATTACGGGAAAGGTTACTGCATTACTGGCGCTACCCACAAAAAAATTAAGATTAATTGTTTGGGTTGCTCACGGGACACTGTACGCTAAACTATCACCGTCACAAAATGTGTTTGGTTACAAATGCGCTTTGCGGGAAATGTTCCTTGTCCGAAGAATCGGCATGGCACTACTTATGTGAATGTCCGGCCTATGCGAAAGTTAGATATTGTTAATTACTGTGTAGAAGAAATTTAACTAAAATCATTTACTAGCTTTTTGGAAATTTCAAATAGTACCATTTAGTAAATTTATATATAGTCATTCAAATTTCATGCAGATTTCAAGGTAAACACCCAATAAATCCTGTAGTTTTATCTGGCCGACCGGAACACATATAAAACTGAAAGTAAATTTTAAAAAGCTGAATCTGTGATATTGAAATCAATCTTGAAAATTTAAATCTAACAGACGTATGTACTACTAAAAGTCGATAACGTTAAAGAAATGCATAAAAAGATCAGTTATACTCCTTTGCAGACTTAAAAAAAACATATATCCGTGTTTTTTACACCATGAATTATTCGTGATCCTTAAAATTGAATTAATTTTCAATTCCCTGTTAGATTAGATGCACAATTTCAAAAAATAACCTTTAGAGGTCCTTGAAATATCCTTAATCGTTGAATCAGTAATTCTATTCGAATGCAAGCGTAATCCTCTTTCATCTGAAACATATGAGGAATCGCAAAAAAATATCCTTGTAAGGTCCTTGAAATGTCCTTTATCGTTGAATCAGCAATTCTACTCGTATTTAAACGTAATTCTCCTACATATATGAATTAACGCATTCATAATATATCAAAAATATCCTTGTAAGATTCTTAAATCATCTCTATACCTCTCTCAATCAGTTTCTGAAAATGTCTTTAATCCATTAATTTTAACATTCTAATTTACCAAAAAGAGAATTTTCATATAAAAATAATATTTTTTAAATTATATATAAAAACGACACTTTTTGGATCATAGATATTTATTTGTCATACTTTTCGGATGTGTATTAGAAAGGCAGTCTTTATTTTAAATTGGAAACTTGTAATAAACAATATCTCTACTACCTGTAACATATTTCTCAGATTTGCTAGAACATCGCGAGAAATTAATGGAAAATGCTATAGGGATATCATAAATCATATGGCGGTAATATAATAAATACATTCGTGCGATATTTTTATGTTGTGTGTGGTGTGTGTGTGTTATGTGCCTGTTCAACTTTCCGTAGATGTTGAAGTGCGTGCTTCCCAGGTAATATCTATGAAACGTCCAAGTATATCCATGATTCGGTTGCGATTTCATAAATCCTATCTGTGATATTCTTTACAAAAATTTGTGAGATGTTCGAATAAGGACATTATTTGAATATCGTTACGGGATAGAATAGTGTCGGATATCATATATCCTTTATATTTCGTGTATATGTTTTCATACGATTATATTAAATTTCTTGCATATCTTTTATTATTATTATTATTATATTTATTTTACGGTAAGGAGTCAAGGACATTCTTATTTTATAAAACATAAATTAAAACTTATATGGGTAAGATAAAATAGAAAAGTCCAAATCATACGTATTCCAAGCACCCTTTTTTGATACGAAAATAATTTTCATAATCGCGCAGTTTTAATTAATTCTATTGTTCAAATAAAGTCCCTTGGTACCACTTACCGAAAGTTATTTCTCTTTTTCTTTTTTTTTTTTTAGCAATTAAATAATTATTTTTTATTCATTATTATTAGATAGATATTATCTTTTTGTTATTTATATATACGAGAGTATTTATGCAATTTGTACAATATGTATACAGGGTGTCCATAAGTGTAATCCTGCAAGGTATAATGATGGGCGAGGGACACATAATAAAATGCTGTCCGATAAATGAGAGATAGTGGTCGTTTAATTTTTATTAGCATTAATTTAAACCGAAAATTTGGAAAACAAATTTAAATAATTTTTGAAACACGATTTTTATTCAGACGAGGTTCCATTTGACACAATACAGCTTGTTTGGCACGATCAATTAATGCATACATAGAATTATTTATGTCTATTGTAGCAATGTTCTTCATCAATCAACTGCGGTTGGCTGGAACATTACGGCTCCTTTCATTACAGTTTTCAGTTTTGGGAACAGAAAATAATTACACGGTGTTGAATCAGGCGAATACGGAGGATAGCTGATGATACTTTTTTGCTCTTTTGACGGTGGTACATTATCGTGTAATAAAAACAGTTGTTTTCCAGGTGGATATTCGTGACTAACTAGAACAAATTGTTGTCTCTACAGGTACTTAGTTCATCAGTCAACATTTTCACAGTAAAATTTCCATCAATAGTAATGACTTCACGAACTTTTTCCACTAATTCAGCACGATTTTTAAGTTGTGGACGTCCTGGTATGGTACGGTTATCATTAAAATCCTCACGACCACATTTTGAAATACGTGAAATCCAATCATAAACTTGTCGTTGAGACAGACATACAATCATCACCATATACTTTTGTAACAACAATTTATAATTGTTTCCAATTTTAAAATAAAATTTAATATTTGTATTGTATTACGAAGCAAGCCGCAAAACACTACTGACTCTCAAATGCGTGTAATTTTTTAATCTGTACACCGATTTGTAAGTGGTTGGGTGCGTTCGAAAGAAGATAGATGTATATCTTTATGAACTTTCAATAGATTGCTATGACACACTGTTTATATAGTCAAATCGCTGATAGTATTTTCGACTTATGGCATATAGGATTACATCGTCGACGTTCCTCATAAGATTAAGGAACGCATACTTTACCGAAACATACCCTGTAAATGTGTGTATATGTTATTTTATTTATGTATATTTTTTTTTCATAATTTTAAATAATTATGTACATAGTCATTTAAAAATTTATGTACACACTTGTTCTTGTCGCGCAGCAGACTCTTATGGACCATAATAATAATAATAATAATAATAATAATAATAATAATAATATAAAAATATAATAAATAATAATTAATGATATTTATAAATAATATAAAATTCATATTTAATTATAATAGTTTTGTTTTTTTTTTAATTTTAAAATTTTTATTATTATCTCCCATCGACGACGACGACGACGACGAGAAAGAAGTTCTAATTAAGGTCACAAACATAGTAAAATATATATAATAAAAATTTAATAATACACAGCAGGTTTTTATTTTATTTAATTTTATTTTATGTACAAAACTTATTTAAATTAAAAAATATAAAAATTACAACATTTGTTCAAATGAATTGTGTCAATATAAATAATCGTTTTTTTTTGTCATTTAGTATACGCGAGTACGAGTCTACACTGTCACATATTACACATTATAATATATCAGATACAAGATACTACGAGTATTATTGTATACATTACAGAGACGATTTATGCTATGAATGAATGAATGAATGAATGAATTAACAGTGGAATATTTCTTTGCATTTCTTGTTCATAATAAAACATTTGGTAAATAAAGTATAGTCAAAAATAATAAAAAATTATCTACTGTCTCATCAATGCTGGGTACATCATATCAATTTTGATCCGTGTAATTACCATACTTTTTTCAGACAGCAAGCGTTGAAATTTAATTTTACGCATAATTAAATATATTTATTATATCAAAATTAAATTTAGAACAAAATTTGTATTTCTATATGCGCTAAAAAAAAAGTTGTCAAAAGGATATTTTTCTTATTTAAGATCCGTATGTTATTTTGACTCAATCGAATAGATATTTCAGCAACTACTGTCACTATATCCCTAGCACTGAGTTGAGGAATTAAAGTAGCATTTATATTTTTATTATACATAGATGCATGACCTAATTCTTTCATTATTCGATCGCGTAATAACAGCTTCCGTATTTGTGCTTTTACACTCTAACTTTAACCTTAAAGTAATAACTGTATAAGTACTATATTAGTTTCCCTCATGACAATACATCTCTACTTAGTGTTCAGCAGACGAACTTTTACTATGTTGCAAATTTATTTGATGTACTGTGTGTTAACCGCATTTATAAGTGTGCCACGAGTAATTCTTAACTACAGTTGAATGATAATAGCGATCTCAAACACGTTCGTGCTCTTTTCTGCCTCCATATACACTCCGGGTATCCAAGAGTAATCCCGGATTTAGTCTACGGAACCTTGCCAAAATAACATCTGCAATGATATGACGACTTCTTAAAATTTCAAGAGAAATTGAAGTAATTATAAAAATACAATTGATGATACCGTGAATGTGTTGGAATGCCTTTTACCCAATGTAGAACAGAAGATGCTCCATATCCTTTACATTTTTCTACGTATCTACGTATCTAATTTATTTATTGATTCTTGATAAATGAAACTGTTGTAAGACTTTCCGGTTATCATCCTATACAAAGTGTTATCATGAATTGTTCTAATATTATATATTTTTTATTGCTGCACATAGAGTTTTCCTCTCTAAAGAGTATGATTTTTTTAATTAATGTACAACGACAGTAGCTTCTTTCACACAATGATCTTTCGAATCAAAAGTTTGGTCCGTAACAGAAAGAATTTTTTTTGGATTTTATTGTACACCACATCATAACAGTTAAAAATATCCCTGAGCGGTTGTATAATTTTGCAACACCATTCCGTGTGGATTAAAACCAAGCTATTATTCATGATCATTATGAATTTTATAATATGAGATCTGTGAATACAATTTTTCGTGGTATTAGCTGGAGTCCCTTTCTGTTGACTGTACCTAGAATTTTCCGGTGATATATCTGGTTGGCGACATTGTATCCAACATACGAAGTAACACAAATGGGGATTATCGAAATTATAACTTATATTTCCAAATTAATTGAATTTTTTATTTAAACCGCAATAAACATTCAAGGTTTTGTAAATAAATAACTTTGAAGAATCCTTCAATGGCCTGAACAATTCCATAATTGTAAGAGTTTTGGCATAATTGCAATAGGTGATATTCAAATGATTATGTAGGTAGATGCAGTAATGT
Organism: Bibio marci; assembly: GCA_910594885.2. Taxonomy (NCBI): domain Eukaryota; kingdom Metazoa; phylum Arthropoda; class Insecta; order Diptera; family Bibionidae; genus Bibio; species Bibio marci. The sequence goes on along the minus strand of OU343116.1, from coordinate 15,050,911 downwards.
GTGGAGGATATTACAAGGTTGGAGTGAAATGTTTCGTGTATTACACATTCAATTTTTCTCACCGAAGTTCGAAATAATATTCGTTTAAAATGTTGTTGTTTTATAAGAACAGAGAGTCGTCTGCAATTGTATTGGATAAAAGAATTACGTTGAGTTAATGTTACGAAATATTACAACTATTTAGTTGATTTAAACTGCGAATTAATTTATGGAGAATTTTTCTGTGCTCGTTTGTCATCACACGTTTCTTCTTTTTTTAATTTAATCGTGCCATTGGGAATTCAAGATAATCTCCTTTTACTTAGTATTTTTTGCTTAACTATCGTTTCAACGGTTTTTTTTTTGTTGTCATTTGAAGCTCACCCGTTACGGCTATCATATATTTGACATATGAACAAAAAAAGTGGTCTAAATGTAGTATAACTTTATAATCCCGACGAAGTCTGTCAACTATCAAATCTTATTCTAAATTTGCGAATGTGTGTCTATATATATTTTGTCAATGCTATTACCATCTTTAGCATAGCAAAAAATAAACAGTTAAAATGTTATTGCAAATCGATGGGTTTTCAAGGATAAAGTGACACTTCCCATTTAATTCCCTTTTCCATATACGATATCATTCCATAGTATTTCATTATGAATATGAAAAAAAAACCGGCTATTAAAAATCCGTATCTATTAAATCCGAAAAAACCAATAACTTTTAGTCTTCATTGTACAGTGTTTTGACTTACTGGACTGCGGTACGGTAATGGTATTTCAAATTAATATTAACAACAAGTTAACCAATAAAATTTATATGTTCACCATACGGAATATGTGCATAATTTGTATTTATAAATAAATAACTATTAATTACCTATTTATTTATAAATGAAATTATATATTAATTATAAATAATATATTTTATATGTTATTATGTAATCGATAGAGAGATATATTTATTTATGGTATAAAAAGAATGTTTAAATGTATGTAATAAAAAATCGTATTTTAATCATATAATAAACTAGTATTCCGTAAATATATGTATTTATTTAATAGTGTATAGTAGAACATTTATTCTACGGTGCGAACTATGATTTCAATACACGGATAGTGCAGTATACACCCGCTACTCGATTGAAAACGGTACGGTGTGTATAATAATATGTTACCAGCTACTACCGCTATTACAATTATTCTTTCATAATGTACGATCCGAAAGTACCCTATTACGCAAGGTAATACAGACTACTATATTTTTGACATATTCAGAATGTGTGTGTGTGTGTATGGTGTACCACCGGATGACGTATAAAACGTTACCAGTTTGGAAAAGAATATACTATAAATATTTACATATTCAACAAAATTATTCATCTCTTATTACATAAATTTTCATTTTAATACACGTACTATGTTCAATTACATATTATAAATATATTTATATATGTACAATCAATTATTTATGTGATAATCGTAACATAAATAAATTACATATGGGCGGGGGACGCAGACACTTAAACTTAAACGTATCCAACAATATTTAACTTTTATGCTTATTTTAGTATATGTACAGTATAAAAAGATTTACACAAAATTATAATTAATTGTTATATTAACTTTTTATTATACAACACGGTGTGTAATTGTCCAAGTACACACACACATATTTTTACCTGTGTGTATGAGTGTATATCGTAGGTAACATTTGATCATAAATTATGTTGAGATGATAAAATTCTCATCATCACAAATATGCGTATATAATTATTGCATATATAGGTAGGAATTTATAATATAATGAATATAATTAAATGATTATATAGTAATGAAAAATTGAAAGTACCTGAGCTGTGTGTAGTTGATGCGGTTATATCTTTACCGTGTAAACCTGTGAAAAGTAAAGTATTGTATAAATATAAACATATATAGACTCGGTCGTCCGTATATTATATAATTATTAATATTATATAAATAAATTTACCTATTATATTAGAATTGTGTGCGAGATGATGTAAATATAAAGTAAAAGTGTTATTTTTCACACAATTTTAGCTAAATTTAACGCAACTGAAAAATTTTGTAGTAAAATTAAGTTGAATCCAAGCGGCAAACTTATGCCATGTCATACGTAAAATTTCAGTAGATATTTTCATATAAAATACATCCCACATTTTATTACGAAATAATTGGTAAAAAAAAGTGACAAAATGGAAAGGCATTGTTTTTAAATACTTTACGTACACACAAAACAAACGTCGAATGATAATCATCGAATTGGTTTTAGTGCATATCAATGGTATACGAACTATGTGAACAACACCGTCCACCACAATTTTGAAGAAGCCGAAAAATATCTCGATGCTTCCAGTTGAAAAAACTTGGCAAAAAGTACAAAATGTACATTCGCATCGTTATCGCATTAATTTCTGTTACATCGCAATAGGAGCATAGAACATCTTGTACAATTTTGATCAAAAGTCTTCACCGCTCACCAAATTTTACGCTGGGTTTTGGTATCTACAATAACATTACTGCGCGCCACGTACGACCATTGGTCGGCTCGTCCCGCTCCAGGCTTGCAGGCAAGTGTCAATGAGTTACCTTTAAGTTTTGCATGCGCGTGTTATAAAATAATGTTGATTATTTGAAATAAAAACAAATCACAATTATTTATTAAATGTTATTTTACACCATCGTCTCCCGAATGTTAGCCTATTGAATGCCAACCTACATACATAAGAATTTGCCACCGTTCCGATTTCATGGGGATTTTGTAATACCGCATTTTATGAAAAGTGTTAATGAGTGAAGTGTAAATTTTCTGATGAGGTCTGCTCGTTTTTGTAAGGTCACACGGCTTCAGCGCTAAACAAATCTATGTGATTGCATTCAAGTGCAAATGAATTTTAAAGGACTATTTATTATTCCAACCACCATAAATGCAGGTCAGCTCCTTTTAGAATCAGATTACCGTTATTCCATGAACTGTTAAAATTAGAAAATTACTTTAAAAATTACAATAATTAATAATTAATATTATAAATAAAGTCCAAGAACTGCCAAAAAAATTCATTTAATACGAAATTAAACCGGATATCTAAAAATTGAAATGTAGAATTTTTTTGAAAATTTATTTTATTATTTAATTTATTATTTTAATATTATTATTTAATATTAATATGTTAATATATAATTTAATAAAACATAAAATGTAATAATAATATTCGAATGATTTATGTAATAATATTTATTTTATGGTTAAATAAGATATGTTTATTTTAATTGATGTCGACATTTTAATAAAAAAAAATAACCATAGGGTAGATCGGTTAAGATAGGAACGCGATATTTTAATTTACTCGTACGTATGTGTATCGTATCGTAATATAGTTTATAATTATAGTGCACTCAGTCAATATTATACTTTTTATCGGTATATAGTTTGAACGAAATCAATGGCAAAATCATGTAAAATTCCATGCCGTTGTTGTTGGTTGATACCGAAATCTAGTGAAAACACTTTTGAATTAAAATAAACAAAATCGTTTAAAAACTTGCAAAGAACAATGATTAAATATTAAATTTTGCTGTAAGAATGGTAAAATAGCTACGTAGCAATGCTTCAAATGCTTAAAATCGCTTATGGTGCAATAATTGTTTATCCGAAACAGAAATTTTTGAGTGACTTTGAATATTTCGAAGATGGTAGAGAAGATATTAATGATGTCGACCATATGCGAAGTGATTACAGAAGATAACATTGAAAAAGTAAGTGATTTCTTAAAAGTTTGCAAGAAATCTTTAATCAGATTCATGGAAATGGAACATGGAACCACAATTTATCGAATTTTAACTGATAAAATTGATCTACGGAAGCTGAATTCGAAGTTAGTTTCGCATCGATTAACACATGATAAAAAATTGCATCGAATTGAGCTTTGTAAAGATATCATTGAACTCAGTCGACGTGATAAAAACTTCTTAAAATCCGATTGTTAATGGTAATGAGACACAGTGCTTTCAATAATGAACAAGAAACCATTGAATCATTGAATGGCGATCACCAGACGAAAGAAATTAATAAAAAATCTCATTTAATGAAGTCAAAAATCAAAACAATGTTTACATTTTTTTTCCGCTTCCAAATGAATTATTCATAAAGAGTTTCTTCTAACTGCAAGTTCAACGGTTAATGCTACGTATCACTTTGGTGTATAACAATAACTTGTATTCGTTGTATTCGTCCTGAATATCGAAAACTGCAGGCATTTAGAGGTTACTGCATAATAATGCACCAGCACATCGTTTAACATTAATCGCACTGATTTTTTTAGCTAAAAATTATTTATTTATTTTCTATTCCTAAAATTTTATTTGGCTTGTGAAAGGAAATCGTCATGCATCAGTTGAAAACATTCAAAAGGCGCCGACCATCGTTCTCAACAGCATTCTTATCACATACATAAAAAAGTCATTTGATTCAGTTTTCCATTCCATTCCGGATTATTGTAGAACAGAGGATGTATAATTTGCAATGTGCTTACAATTCCATATATAGTCTAATAACGTTAACTGTTTATCTCTCAACAAAATCGTGTCTTCATTTTTATTACTCCTTGCTCAGTCATTTCATGTATAGGACCGTTCTTAATGGACCGAATTTATACTCATAAAAATTATAAATAATAAATATTGATAAAATTTAAAATAATAAATCTTAATTTATCTATTAAAATATATATTTAAAAAATTAGTAGTAAATTATTTAACATTTATATATTATTTTTTCTTTTACCACGCACACACACACACACTCACACGACAGCGAGGACACATTTATACATCATTTGGATCATTTTTTATACAACCAATTGAGGAATATACAAATGAAAATCCTAATATTTTACATAAAATATCAAGGGAAAATATTTCAGCTAAAGTACATTTACAAAATAATGATATAAAAGAATCACATTGTGATACCTGCCATAATAATAAAGGTAAGTCAATGAATGTCATTAATTATAATAGAATTTGTATTAAGTTTTAATATTAATGAATAACCTGTGCGTAAAATAAAAGATGCACTTAACTTTGGCGAATAAATTAATAACCACCACATTTCAGACTGCTAAAAAATAAGATATGAAAAAATCCAAAATTTATTTTATGTTTTATGTTTTTTTTACATTATTCTCTTGTCCATATTTTATTGCTTATAAAATTATATAATACGCGAATATATTTTCAAACATTAATTTGTAATATGTCATATTTTAAAATTCTTTGCTTAAGCTTATCGATTTTAATCTATATATATTTATAATCCTTAAGTATTACGTATATATTTTTTTATTTTTTATACTTAACGATTTCAGTGCGTGTTGCATAATGTCTTTGAAGTACACAAATCAAGTATTATTGATTACGTATATACCTCTAGCTGTTCTATAGATTCTCGACCTTAAGTGTTAGCGTCAGTCACCACCCCATTCAACGATTAACAGTGCTTAAATGCATAGCAATAGTTTTGGAGGATGCTAAAGCGGAATTCTTATGAAAATAGTAACACTTATTTAATAACTTACAACATTAGATATTAAATTTCCGATAAAAATTATCTTATTGCAAGTTTAGAGGTAAGATTAGAAGAGGTGATATTCCATGTGAAGTATATACTGTGCTACAGACCATACCGATCAATTGTATCCCGCATGTTTCTGCTCATTGCAGTAATTGTATTTCATTCATAAAATCCCATTACCACTTCAGTTCACCTGATAAGCTTTAGGCGATGTGGAGTAGGTTCAATGATGTTAGATCACCTGTATGAGCCGCCTATACTATTTCTTCTTTTGCAAATCAGTTTCATAGCTTGACATCGCTCATTCGTACTGATTAATTCACCTAATATTTATAACCAAGCAAATCACATATGGAAATATGAACTTTTTTTTCCGATTTTAAACAAGCAAACGGAATATTAGCAATATTTTTTGTGTTAGAAAACATTGTCTCTCACCAAAAAAAAACAGAGTAACACAGAAAAACACAGTAACTCACAGACCAATTTGTGGACCATTCTCCGAACAAAACATCTGAAACATTGGGAGAACAAAAGATCCAGGAAAAGATCAAGGAAGAGACGGAGGAATTGTGTAGAGTAGGTGGCAGTTGCAGAAGCTGGAAAATCCTTGCTTAGTTAATATAAGCGTACGCTTGTATGAATAAAACAAAATAATTCATGCATATACTTTTGCAGTGCTGTGGGCAAAGTGAAGAATTTATTGGACAACTACTATGCACCAAATTAAGAATAAGGATTACGTATAATTTTGTAAGGGACACACTAATATTATATTGTATAATACAAAATACATGCCGTTGATTTGGTTACAATACGTGTTTATAAAGAATATTCTCATAGAATGTTCAGCAAAAATCGGCTTGTATATATTTTTTCTATCGACTGCCGCCGCCTTTTAATACCCGATTATTATTTTATTGTACGAGTAATTATATTTTACCTTTAAACTTGTCATCGCAAATAAAAAATAAGGATAATTAAATAATCGTGATTTAAATATTACTCTTTTTGGGATTTGTTTAGTTCATCAAATTTGTTAAATTTTAATTACTTTCGGTTATGTTATTTTAGAAAATGCAATGTTTTATAAATACTTAATAATATCATGTATTGCATATAGACTCACTCACCCATGAACGAACATTCAAAGAAGTTAAATGTTTTATGAAAAGTATTTAATTAAATATATACGAGGTGTGGATATAAAATAGCGTAATTTTTGCTTTTATACAGAAGAACTAAGGATACGTCAAAGTTGTTCGATCAACATCTGCGTTACACCTTTCTTTCGATTGCTGCACCCACCTCGTGTTTCTGTAGAAATATGTATGAGTTGTTTAAGCGTTTCCATGATGTCCAAGAAGACGTTGATATACACTCGGGTAGCCGTTCCACGTCCGAAAACGGGTAAAAATATTTAAAAAATAAATAATCTTATCCGATCTGACCGTAACTATTCGTGAGTTGTCGTTGAAACAGTAGGAATTGACCACAAAACAACCTCAAATTCTCGTTAAATGGAACAATACTTCATATAATTAAAGCTGTGAAAGAAAAAGCGGCACGCTCACAGCGAAGAAGACTTCCTGAGCACTGTTTTGAATAAAGGAAATTCAGATACTTAAATTTAAAATAAAATATTTAACTGCATTATAGTCTCGTTATTTTATAGTCACACCTGAATGTTTTATAAAATTTATGCTACTACCGCCTCTTCTTTTCGACCGTGAATATATATCTTAATTGAAAAAAATCGAAATTTCAAAATATAGTGATTTATTTTAAAATTATTCGAATAAATTTCTATATTAATAAAATGTGTAGAGAGAAAAACGAAAATATTGTTTTAAAAAATTAAAATTAAAGATAAAACGATAAATTTTCAATCAACGTGTAACATCGTCGATATAAATTATGCGTGATGATGTGTGAATTTAAATATTGTAAATTGTCGCGTGATAAAAATAAATTGAATTTTTATACATTTTATATATTTCGATTTTAATTCACAACATTCGCATAAAAAGCATGCCATAGCGATTCTTTCGCCAAGAAACATTTAGCACAAATGAAGCTTATGAAGCCATAAAAGTTATTTATGAACATGAAATTTTTGGGTGAAGCAAAACCTATCAACCCATTTGAACAAAACTTTTCATCTGTAGTCAAACTTCTTATTTATAAAGCGACACTTGTATCGCACCTTATCAAATTACTGGTTTTTCATGGTTCCGGAGACCAAGAAAAGCTGAACGAGATGCAAATGGTGCACAATCGGAATTTATTGCGACCACAACAATTTATTGTATATTATTCCGAATCATCATCAAACCTTTTATGTGCCCGAATATACACGAGCACGGGCCACACCACATCTACAATATATGTGATTTAACATATGATATTAATATCAAATTGATGCTGCGATTTATTAAAATCTGAAAAATCATTTGTCGAAATTAAACTACGTTCAACTCATATGGGGAGCGGGGCTGTTATAATATTTAATAACAATGCAACGTTCTAATTGTCTCAAACAAAAATGGATAGTTAAAATGCCTTGTTTCCGCATCGGGTTTTATTTCTTTCCGGCGAAACACCTTATCCCTTTTTCATAATATTTCCATTATAATGTTGCCTAATGATAATAAAAACAAATATTTTTGAATAACTCTGCATGCGATAAGAAGATACGGCCCTGACTCTTTAATATAATACAAAAAAACGCATTGATTGTTTTCTTATTTTGTAAATTTATTATATAGTTATTATTTTGTTTTTATTTTCCATATTTCAACATTTTATTATTATATTTTGAGAATTTTAATGAACTTGATATTAAAAAGTTAAACATTAAATATTGCATAATCTGCATACGATGAAAAAAGTAAAAACAAACCGAAAAGTGTGTGGAAGTCAATCTTAAAATAATTTACTTTTATTACAAATATGGTTATATGTTTTAGTAGTCTAATACTCACACACACACACACACACACACCAGAAGTGTTTGGTGTGTCAAAAACTAATTATAAAATAACAAAAATAATATTTGTTCAAAATTCTGTGTCATAAATGGATGGATGGATGGGTGTGGGTAGGAAGGAATAAATAATAATATTTATTGGTGGATATATGGTACTTAATAATAAATAAAATACACGCGATGGTCAAAAATTGTTGTTGACATTAACACCAATTTTGATTATGGTATGTGTACCACATAAATATTCATATAATTTAATATCAAATTCTTATAATATTAATTAAAATTATATAATTAAAAGCATACAACTTCTTTTTGCACTTATGTTACACAAAATTAACATATTTATACGAGTATCTGTTGAAATAAAAATTATAAAACACAAATTATTAATTTATGTTTATTACCTTATCTATACTCTACAAGTTTGTGAACGGTGACCAGCGCAGGGAGTCATGTAAAAGGTGATTAAATAATCACTATAACCAACAATTTGTATGTATAGAATACGTCCAAAATGTCACAAAAAGCGAATGATGGTGTCACTAATCGATTTACACGATTTTATTTCAGTTTGAGGGCAACAATCGATCGTGAAATACCGTATATACAAAATTTACTAGTTCGAATGAATTTGTAGTGGTATATAGGTGTCACATCTTCAATCCTTCCCTCCCGCCTTTGAAAACGCTAATGCTTATCGAACATGAATATTTCCTTTACAGAATTAAAATCCATTGTACGATATTAATCAGATTTTTGTTGAAAATTATAGAAATTCGTATAGAAATAGATATTTTCGTACCCACATTCATTTTGGGCAGGGCGTTCCCAAATAGAATCTCTAAATATTCCCATTGGAATTATTCTAGCGTAGTGTATAACCCTAGAAATGAATGAAATGTCTCTATCTATCAATTTTAATTTATATTTATCGGAAATAATTGTGTAAATGTGTACAATAAAAAATATGTTGTAACGTGGCGTAAAAAAATTGCTTATTCTAAATTTCATTCTCAGATGAACAACGTTCAGTTTGTTTAGATGAGGTAAATGATGACCAATTGATGATGACAATAATTGATACGGATCGTCATAGCACGACAGTACATGAGATTACAGAGAAGCTCGATGTATCACATCCATTCATGGTAAAACGTTTAAAACAAATTGGTCAACGAAACAAACCGAATATATATGGATTCCTGATTAACTTAAAGAAATTCACTTAACACAATGCATTTAACATCATGTCTATGAACGTTAACGAAAATCATCCATTTTTAAAACTGCATTGATAATTGGCCATGAAAAAAATGGATCGTTTACAACAATGTAAATCGAAAAGATCGATATGAACCATGAAAAGAAAACCATATGCTATCAGTATGGTAAGGGATTACAAAGACATTGTCTATTTTAAACTACTACCAAACTATAAATTCCAAGGTATACTATTCAACATGTTACCAAATTGAACAATGAAATTCAAGAAAAGCAATCAGACAAATTTACAAATCGAAAAGATGTTATGTTCCAGCATGACAATCGCAAGTCATATTTTGGAATGTGAATTTATTTCGAAGTCTATAAAATTTCTTGAATAATAAGAATTTCAATGTGGTGGTGATGGTGATGCTAAAACTCACTTTGTTCAGTTTTTTGTCGATAAGGATCAGAAGTTTTATGAACGTGAAATTATGGTAGATTGAATGATGGCAAAGGGTTATCGAAAGCATTTACTTTCACTTTGGACATAGTGAAAACTCAAAATTTTAATTTATTTTCCGTGTGTTCCTTTACGAAGCTTATTGAGTTTTCAAAATATACCAGATAGAAATCATATGTGGAAAATATAATGATGATTTTGCCCGAACATCATAATTTTCCACATTATATACTCATTATGAAACCAAACCTCTTATAGTTTGCTAGAGAAAACGTTAAATCTAAATCGAATAAATATAAACCGGAAGATTTTAATAAATTTTGCTATTGTTTTTAAACCACTTTTAGTCATTACACGACATTTTGAACAAAATAAGTCTATCAAATAAATCAAGATCATTATGATAATATTAAAATGGAGCAAATTTTTTGTCGAATATTTGACAAAAAGTGATCAAGGCCATACGCAAATTATGCGATCGATATTGATTTATAAAATTAAATAATTTTCGGTTCCATATACAAAAAAGAAAGAAACATTTTTAATCACGCGTTATTGTATTTTTTGTTGCGGATGAGATGAGTTCTTGTACGCAATATATATATATTTGATCGGTGATCAACAATTCAGTATTAATAGTCACACCAAATTATATTATTAAATATTATAATTTATGTATATTATAATTTACTCCTAATGTGTAAATTTAGAAAATGAAACATCGTTTAGTATTCTGTTGTTATGTATTATTGGATGCTTAATTATTATATGTAAATTAGTAAGAATGAACCCGCCGAGTACAATTACATATGTTAATGACATAATACTCTGAATAAAAATATTTCAAATATATGAACTCATTGTTATTAGTGTATTAGAAAAGGTAAAACCACCAGTTTGTGAACAAAACTCGTTGTATAAAAATTAAAAATACGCGTCCTATAGCTTTTTGCTCTGCATGCGACTTCAAAAAGTTATGATAAATTGTGTTGTATAACGCAATATGCCGAATGTGAAAGGGCTAATTTTAAATGTTCATCATCCTTGGCGGCAGACCATAAGAACCAATCAACTTGAAATACAACTTTAAGTATCTAATTTATCAATTTTGTAGGTGCGAAGTGTTCATCGTCACCATAAGAATTTATCAGATTATACAAATAAGTTCAAAACAGATAATTTAATGGGAATTGGCATTAGGGTTGTATAGTAAAATTTGAAAAACACATTTTCAATATATTGTTGCAAAAAATCGTTGATCAATGATTTTCCTTAATTCCTTGTCCCCATCAAAAACTTACTCGATTTCAAAATACATGGGATTTATTACGAAGCTCCTAATTAAAATTTCACTACTACGACCGTGAATTAATTCAAAGTATCGCTAGCCACAACTTCTTCTTTCCATCTTTCTGTGTAGCTTATATGGATTTCGCATCTTCTGATGCTATCCACAAATCGATGCAATTTTTCGAATTTTCATATAAGACTTAAAGTACTGCTTTTATTGCTAGACCATGGATCCATGGATTAGAAAAAAATTGTAGTCAGATGGAGTAACATCATCGGTGAATATGGCGGATAGGGTAAAACATTCCATTTCAGCGCATATAGGTTGTTGACAGGCCTTTGCAACATGTGGAATTGCGGCCGTTTTTTTTCATTTCAATTGTTTTCGGTATTCAAAGGTCCATTTCGTTGAATATCGCTGAAAATTTTTTAGAAATTTTCACGAAATCGCGCACTTTTTTAATGTTTTCTTCAGCAAACTGCTTCAGATGATCAATGCGTCATCATCATATTTTTGTTTTTACACCGAATGTAATGTCATGAAATTTTGACAATTTGTTGTAGAACGTTTACAGATAGATCATAATCACAAAAAAACTAAGAGAATTCGCTACCGTAATCTATGGTTTGCATAACCATTCCGGTTTATTATGGGACATATATCTTATGGGTATATATACGACGGTGCTCCCAGGCGGCGAAGTGTAAGTGATTCACAATTTTCATATGCAGTTTTTTAATTCTTTGATAATGCTTTCTTTAAAACATTAAACAGCCCCGTGTGCGGCAACTCTCGTGTGTCTGCTTATAAAAATGAAAACGTATATAAAAATACTATATAATTTTTACAATACTATAATAAAGTTTTATTAATGATTGCGACAATTTTATCTGATTCATTAAATCATTTGGTGAATCTCCAGACGACACGTCTTATGTCGTATTATATGCTCAAAAATGTGTGTGCCTCTGTGTATTGAATGGATGTGTGTATGTTATGCATATGAAAATATATTGTATTATAAATAATGGTGATGAAAAATAATAGTTATTACATGTGAATATAAATAATAAATTATATAATATAAAATTTAAAGATTAAAAAAATGATATATTGAAAATTAAAATATCAACACTCAACACATTATAAAAACAAGGTCATTCAATTAAATTCAACGTGATTTTTTAACTAAATGCTGGTTATGGTTGTGTCGCGTAAATAACTTACACAACAACTATGGACGGCATAAAGTTGTAAAAGTAGCCGCTATTTTAGGGTTTCCAACCGACATTTCCCCATTTCTATACAACACTATTTTTGTCCTCTTTTTGCCAATTATTTCTTAGTTTTTTTAATTGTTTTAATTAATTAATAAATAAAATAAATGCTCCAACATGCACCTATTGAATGGCGTGTTTTGTAATTTAATCACTGAAACATGGAAAAGACTCTGACGAGGATGCGGTATACCATCCGACCTTTTTTCCATCAAGTGTATATATTGCTACCGCAAAACAATACATCGAGTGTTCCAAATGATGGGTAGAACGGTTTTAATAAAACTAACTGGAGAGGTATAACGCTCCTGAATACCAAATAAAATAAACTTCTGGTCCATATTTTACATTAAATAATTCTAGAATGCTATCGAAGCAATGTTTTGTATGGTGCAAGATGGATTTCGATCAAAAAACGTTTGTATCGATCAAATAATAAACACCTTGCTCATAATTATCGAACATAGTCTGTGAATTTTACAATATCCACTCAATATTCATTATTCGTACAGTTCGAGCGCCCTTTAGACATTTTAAACAGGAATTTTGTTTTGAAGATTTTGTTGAATTATCGGTTCCCGCAGTAAAGTAAATAAATATGATTAAGTAAATTTATATAGGGAATACAGTTGTATTGCATCGCTGTAGAATACACAAGGCAGTAGAACGGTTGGCCGACCAATATGTACATGGCGCAGAAATGTGGCCGCAGAACCCCATCTTTGTGAGGACTTTAGACCAAAATAGAATCAGATGATGCCGTTTTATTGATGCTCTCTGTTCGCCCGCTGAGTAACAGAAATGCGGCTGTGAAAATGCCGCAAAATGAGATGTCAAATCTTATTTGCCATGTCTTGTGGAAACTGCTAATATAAAATAACAATCCAGCTAACACAATGATAAGGTACGTACCATTGTAATGCAATGAGAAGTTATTCACACCCACAAAAAAAAACAGCTACAAACTTAACTCCTACAAGGAATCCATTCAGAATCCAAATGGAAACCACTTCAGAAATGATGTCAAACTATATGTTCATTCTGAATGGATTTTGTGTAAATGACTTAGTTCAGACCGGTCAATATACATTTATTATAGATTCATACCAATTTACAAAAATAACTATTTACACTTCTACACTTCTTTCATCTTTTTTTCATTATCGGAGTATTATCTCGGGAGTAAAGTGCGTTATTTACTAGAATATAGATTACCATATTGCCTTCTGGATTCATTTTATCTAAGGGAACTTGTTTCCATTCTACATAAGTGAATTCGGATGACTTCCATGGAAGCATTCTGGGAACTGTTCTAGATATACTTCTCAAAAACGGACATGTCCATACAAAAATATATGTACTTCCAAAAGACTTTCGAATAGCTTCCAGTATGTACTCTTCTTATTCTCGGTAAGTATTTCAAAATTAATAATCGGAAGTCATTTTTGGCTAACTAAGAGGTTTCTGCCACTTCACCGGGAACGTATCACTATACCACCTCAACATACTTGTTCATTTTAGTGAATGGGTGCGTTACTACATACTATACCCATCACTAAACACTCAATATATAAATATGAGGCGACAAGCACCTTCTTCTGTATAGACACTTTAAATTATATGTTAACTGTGGGTGTGAGCAAATTGCATTTATATATGAAGGAATTAGTTCACAATTTGTTGCCATCAAATTAGAATTCAAATTATTAAATTGGTATAGTGTTAGCGATCATCTATAAGCGCTATCTGTATAGTAATAAACTTAACATTTTGAATTTCCCTTCTAACAATAAGTCGAAAATGTTACACACTCATCAAAGATATAATATTAAATGATTTTAATCGTTTTAAATTAATACCAAAATACTAAACACAGAAAAAAGCAATAAATATAATAATATTATTATTATAATTATTATAATTTTTTATTATTGTATTGTATATAAATAAAGTTATATGGAAAGGTCATTAAAGAGCATTTATGAGCAAATATTTTTAACCTGTTTTATTTGTTTAACAATATATTTATTTTACACTTTAACTTACAACAACAACAGTAACAGCAAAGCAAAAGAAGTGTAATCAAGTTTTTGTATAAATTGCGCCAAGCTGTCTGCGTTGCTGCGATGTTTTTCGTTATATAAATATTCCCGTATATATAAATAATATAAATATAACGAACTAACTAACTAACTAACTAACTAACTACTAATACAAATATAGTATTATTATTTATGTTATACTAAAAATCCTAAAGAGTATTCAAATATATCATATCATTATTAATTTCATTTTATAAACATAAATACAAGTATTAGTAATAAGTTCCGATGATGATGGTCGAGAAAATATAATTAACTTTAAAATATATGGTTTTTTGTTTGCTTTTCTTTTCAACTTTTATTGCTTTTTCCATCGTTTTGTTGATTTAATGCACTCGCATTTCTATAATACGAGGGCAAGTCAATAAGTATATATAAATAGAATGCAAATTGTGACATGAAAATTTTGCTAATCACTGCGATATGAAGGTATTGCACGTTATAAAAAGCAACTTGTTTAAATATATTCGATTAACTATTGATTCATTTGTCATGTAGATATCTGGAATAAGCTGTGCTCGCCGCAGTGATTGTGCGAGTATTATTTGCTTACATATAATTAACATTTGCCGTTCCAATATTTTAAATCATATCTAAATTATGGAGATTTTCATATTAGTATGCAGTGCCCATGTCCAAAGAATAACCGAAATGGATTAAGAAAACACATTAATTTATTAATTACAAAAATAATTTTGTATTTATTCTGAATTGTTTCGCTTAACTGAAAAATAACATATGGTTGAAAAAGTCCCGAGAATAGTCCATCGAACTTCAAAAAAATACATGTCAAATTTGTCCATAACGATCCGATTATTAGTTTAGAAGTTACATTGTTATTTTCAGAAAAATGGGTTCAACGTTGTTTCGTGTGTGTTGATTCAGGATTCAGAATCCTATCATCCATTGTGATTTACCAACGACAAAAGGTTATTCTGTTTAAACATTTCCAAACAGCGTTCTGTTGAATCATCATTTCGTTGTTGTTTTGTTGTTTCTGCGGTGTGAGGAAACGTTGCACCCATTTGGAAATCAATTTTTTCATACCCAAATGTTTGTGTAAAATACTGAAAACACTACCTTTTGATAACTTCCGCAGCTATCTCTTGTAACTTCACTTTGTGATTACCCATTTTCAGGCTTTTTTCGGTGTTTTCAGGATTAAGAGTCTCATTTTGATGTCCACAGAAGGTTCAGCATCATCGGTGTCTGTACGACCACGTTTAAAATCAGCAAACAAACGTTTGATGTTTGTTATAGCTGAAGCAGCAGAGTCCGGGGAACACTTTTGACGTCATTGCTCTGCTTGAACGGTATTTTTCGTCCCATTAAAAATCAATGATAAATCAACACACGAAACTGCTTTGAATTCATGTGTCACTGTTAATATACTGTAACATTTATAATAATGGTCGGATAAAGTGTGAATGTTGAAGCAAATAAATCATTGGTTTTCCAATTTTAACTTTATCAATCGAGATTTCTTTTTAATTTGTTTCATTTGGTGAACGCTTAGTTCCATTACCATAAGAATCTCATGGAAAATATTTTGTTAATTTTCATGAAATCACCCAATTTTTGCATGTATTCTATGCCGGCTGATCGCCGATGACACTCAAAAACTTGATTTTTATATAAACAATTATCTGCACCATAAGCGATTTTAACCATTTTAGTTGTTTCGGTGTATTAACTTCAGAGAATTGACACTCTGTTACCACAAAATCTATGATAAGTTTATATATGGCTAAGTAATTAAATCGCATATAGTCGTAGGCGGAAAACGACGAAAAGAAACTCGGATAGTGTGGTCTTCATCGATATGCCTTGAAGTATTAAAACAAAGAAACTTAAAGTGGAGATTGGGATGAGATTGTAGGCGACTTATGAGTGGAGTAGAAATAGTGGTCGTTGATACGGTGTGTGTGCGGCTTTGAAGGAGAATTAGAAAATATGTTTTATGTGCAGTTGGTATATTAGTTGTTTCAGAGAAAATTTAGGAAGAGGAAGTTTGAGAGGAAGTCGGTGTATATTGCATGAGGAAAAGTTAAGGTAGCATATATTGTATTATTCCGATTTGGTATACTAAACATTAAAAATTAGCTTTGCACAAAATTTCGCAAAGTTATTTACTAGAACTATTTGCATGAACTTTAGTTAAGAGTCTTTGTAATGTTTAGTTTAAACACTGCATCCATTTTCAGCGCCGGTAAATGAATAATAAAGTTAATAAAGATTCAATTGTACAAAAAAAAGTATATATTTTAAATAAAAATAAATAAATAATATTAATTGATAATATTCGAATTGCAATAATTCATTTTAATTACAGACTTTATATTTGTTTATTCTTTTGATATTTTATGATCAGCATTTGATATTTTAACTTTTAATTTTTGTATATATAAAATTTAAATTTTCCTGTTTTCACCTGTTGCTATTTTTTTATTTTCTGATTGACTTAACTTTGAACCGGTTCTTGTTTTAGCCAAATTATATTTTTAGTATGTCAACATTAAATATTAGTTAATTAACGTACGAGGATATGCGATAACATATTTAGAATTCTAAATAATATGCAAATAAATTAATTTGATTAAAAATGAAATGTTGTTCTTTTATAAATTTACATTTTCGCACAAATTTAGTATTTTAATTTAATATTTTTACTATATTTTTTACAGACATAATTCTTAAAGTATAAGGAAATTAATTTACAAATCATAATTCACAGGGTTTTTCTATAGCGTATGATTTTGGTTTTAAAATATTCAACAAAAAACATGTAATTTTTACTTTTACAATATTGACTTAACTTTTCACGTAACCACAAAGAAAACTGTGGTGGGGTCAATTGATATTACCATTTTTTTTTGACTCAACTCAACCATTAATTTGTTCTTTCATTAATTCAATTGTTTCATGTGAAAAATGAGCACAAAATTTTGTATCGAAACCACATGCCCTCTCTACATCAATATTATACTATTCAGGTCACACAAATTTAAAGTTTTTAACACTATAACTATATACTAATCCCATTCTTTCTTTTGCTGGTTATTTTGGATTACATGTCCTTGTTTTTGAACTACTTTGATGTAAGAAAAAGTGTAACAGAGACTATAATCAATTGCTTGCATAGATTGTTATGGTGATGAAGCTGCCCACAGCATAAAATAGGTGAAGAATGGTAGTTTAGAAGTTTTTATGTAAATATCACTATATGCGCGTATCACTCCCTCTCCTATCCCAATATAAGACGGTCGACTGACCGATTAACTTGATACTTTCACACAAATATATCAATAAATATTGTATATGGGTCCAAAAACATAAAATGTCAATGTTTAATAAATCTTCCATTCATGAAGAATCATTAGAATCATGGCAAAGAGAACAAAAAAATCTAATGTTATATTAAATCATTTTATTGTTTAAAATTATACGTTTTATATTGGAAAGTGTCATTGACATTGTTGTATAATAAGAAGACATTTATTACAAATATTGTTGTTGTTCTTCTTCTTATAATAAAATTAATTATACAAAAAATAATGAATGTAACAATCGGCAACAAAAAAAAAAAAAATGTTGAATACTTTCAGTAAATATTTTTGAAAAGGAACAACAACAATAAGAAAACTAAAAATTACATTCATAAAATAAAGTATAAATGGGTTTTTTTTTTCCCTGTTAATGTGTGTCTTAAGACAAGTGCATAACCCGTATTCACAGTAGTAAAACTAACACAAATATGTTCCAATACCAGTTCCATTGTTGTTTTAGTAAGGTAAAGTATTCACTTGAAGCGAAAATTTATAGCATTAGAACTATATAGCGAAATTTGACTGTAGAATATATTTGTAAATCTTTAACTTTTAGTTTGCGAAAATAAGTACTGCATTGATGAAAAAATTCCAAATGTCATATATTTTGCAGACGGTCAGGATATTTCATAAACTAAATATTTAGCGAAAAATTTGTTTGGCAAATGTAACAGCAGTGTGTCTACAATTATTAGTAACTCTGAATAGGGGTGAGTATACACGTATACAAACAACTATATATTCAAAACAATACGTACTGTAATTCGTGTATAAATAATTCATTTTTATATGGAGATATTGGAATTTACATAATCAATAAACTTGAATCATTTTTAACCACACACAATTCAAAAAATATTATGGTGTAGTTTTTGTAATCGTTTATGCAGAAATTTACAAAAGAATATATCGGGGCGAAAAAATTGACTTACAATTTAAAAATTTATCTCATAATGAAATTAATACCTATAAAAATGGTATTTACCAAAGCATCCTAACTTCCTCCTATTATATTATCCCACCTCTTCCATATAATCTATAAGCATTTCCATTGGGATGAATAACATAACCATTTATTCTATATTAGATCGAAAATTTTAACGTATTTATAATTTCTAAAGTTTTATATTAGAATTAACTGTCGTATTTGCTATACACCCTTTTTGTGAGCTGCACCACAGTGCCCAAATATTACCAATTCAATTGAGAGTATCACTCCTTCTGAGTGCTACCATAAATTATCGGAATAGAATTGCTCCAATACCATTTCTTTGATTATTATTCTGTATTTTTGAACTGAAGTATTTAATGATAATACACTACAAAACACACTTCTCCCGGACCTGCTGAAGCTGTTGTTACTACGAAAATATTCCCTTTCTATAAAATTGATGGAGTTTATTTTATCCGAATTTTCTTGTAGTTTTAGACTAATAGGTTCTAATGTTTTGTGAAAAAGCGGTGAAAGTATTTATATGGGTTGGCTATGGTTTACTCAATGACATTCTAACACTTCTAAATTACATTACCCCTTTACACATCGTTTCATCACTCAATTATGAAGAAAACCTTTTTTTTTCAAATTTTCGCCCAGTTTAGCAACACATTTTGGTTTCAGCATTATATTTTTATTTGGAAGTTCGTATAATTCACAACTGATTAGTATATGACAATAAGTCTTACTCACTTTAAGGAACTGTAGCTTCAGTCACGTTATAGCGCCCAATAGCCAAATCAGTTAGAATTTTTTTTAACCTTTTACAATCTCTATATAAAATGAACCGATAAGAAAATTAATATTGTTTATATAAAAAATTGTTTTACAATGACTTTTATTATTCGCGTTAAGAGTGTGTTTCTATTGAAATTACGAAATTAATATACCGATAATTCCACAAAATATAAAATAACAAACAATTCTGTCCAAAACAATGTGATTCAATCAAGGGATTGAGGATTTAATACGCGCAGAAACCAAATAATGGTATATGAATAAATACTTGAGAGATAATGTTCCGCACAAAATTAAAACATTAACTAATCAAACGGAAACTATAATATAATATTCAAAATTCGATTGTAAAAGATCACTATCATGAGGAAGTAGATACACTTTTTCCATATGAAATATTTTCTGATATTTTTGTGGATTCGCGCAACACACAAATCTGATGGAATGACATACCCAAACTCATATCTTTTCCTATATATTGCGTATTTTTTCAATATACAATTTTTAATTTAAGAAATTGTAAATTTTCATCGTGATTTACATTAATTTGAATTGAACTATATTTTTATAAATTTAATTTAAATAGAATTTAGAATTTTATATTTTATAGTCAACAAATAATATTGTAAAATTTTTAACCATGACCCTAAAATTAATTCATTGATTTTCATTTTAAATATGTGCATTGCATTACAATAATATATTTCTTTTGATTTAATTAATTAAAAAATATATTCTATCAATTATTTATTTAATTTATTCCGTACGCTGAACTAACTCAACGCAACGATAAACAAATGTATGAATGTACAGAAAAATATTGTAGGCATAAACGGCAAAAACTAATTAACCAAACTTGTCGATCATTTCATTAATCAAAATATTGTCGATTGTCTTTATAAATATAAAATTAAATTTGTATATGAATTAATTTGTAATTGTCATTTTACCATTGATTTAATATTTATTGGTTTTGATTTTATTTTGTTGCTACTGGTGATTATTTTATATATTATTAATAGATTTTTAATTTAGCTTGACCCAAAATTTCATTGTTTATTTGAGCCACCACCGACGATGTAAATTAAACGTTGCCGTTTTGATTACAGACTAAAATGACGTTGCGCTTATCAAATCAATTTAGAAATTATACGTGCCACTCCAATTTACTTTGCTGTTTAGAAATAGAACGACACAAAACATAACGTACAGTTAATGTGAAAATATTCAGGAAATGATTGCTAAAACCGAATATTTTATTGTGTGTTATAAGAAACTTGTGAATTATTATATTTATTATGCGATACAGATTAGGATTTAATTTGTTGGTATTATAAATACTGTCAGCTCAATATTGTATGTACTCCATGCCCTAACTCCTTGTAATAATGTGTTTTCAATCCTTGGAGTAGGTTTAATGCGTTGATACATCGCAGTTACGCAAACAATAAGATTGCCGGTTGCGTTTTTGCAACAAAATACTCTACAATTTTGAAAAATAGAAGTACTTTGCACTTTCATCTGTGCAGATTTGTCTATGCTTATCACTTTCTTGTTATAGGATGTCCGCTTCTTTATTTCTCTAATGGTACTTTTTTGTTCACACAGTCTCAATGCCAGAAGTGATAACATACGAAATGACTCAGTTCCAATGGCTGATTTACTATCGGTCAGAATTGCAATGGTTTTTGTTGCTGCACTTTCTGCCGATGTTAAATTGTGCGTATATTTCGATGGAATACATATCTTTGCTTGAAATATACTTATGTATAAGTATCAATGGTTCTTAGACCAAATACTCGATTCATCCCTTTACCATACGAAGACATGTTTTTCGCCTATGTGTGATAAATTACAAATTTACGTTTCAGTATTTCTTTATTTAACTGTTAACTGTGGATTTTTTCGAAAAAAATCATATCTACTGTCATTTGGTATTTCCAGAAATGATTCCATTGTTCAGGTTTTTCAAGCCGATGATATTTCCCCTATATATGTAATCCTGCGCTGCTGAATCTTATCAGAGATGCTTTTAGCTATCTTATTTAGTAGCAGTTGTATTTTGACCAATTCCAATAAGATGATAGTACTCAAACTCTATGAACAAATTCAATGCAATATACAAAAATCATCATTAAATTTTATAACAAACTTTTTATATTCCATCGTGACTTGGAATAGGTCATCAGAAAAACTAAATCCGAAAAAAAATCGTCTTCCTATAGTTATAAATGAAGACAAATGATCATATGTTTTTAAAAATCAAAGGAAATTATTCACAAGGAATATACAATCCAAAGTATCTAAATTATCATTGGTGTATTCTATATATTTAGGAGGTATGAAACATTTACTTCACCATATTTTATCTGATTTGGCTGGATCCGACTATATTCCCAAAACTTCATTTGGCTATGAAAACAAAGCATGTTTCTAATAATATAAATTAAATTCAAAAGATTTATTGACATTATGAAAATGCGATTTCTATTGATGACATAAAAAATCCATTTGATTCGCTATTTAAAACACACGGCCAAACGCTGAATTGCAGCTAAAGTAGGCTATTTTAAATAAATTAAAAGAATTAATTAATCGCAATTGTTTTTTTTTTTTGTATTTTTAAAATGTTCGGAAATTTTTGAGACAGACGTTGATTGTGTAGGCAAAGATAAACTACGTACATCCAAATAACAACGTGAATTTTAATAATTTGTATAATGTGTCATGTATAAGTTAATTCAAATTATAAATCGATTCCCAATTTTAAATAAGAAAAATATATGTGTTTATGTTTGATGGTTTGGGGGGATAAAAACGATACCGCAATGGAAATTATGGTTATTATTAATTCGATGTAAATAGTACAAATAAATCTTTCTGTATTTATAATTTAAATTTTATTTACCTTGAAATACACAACGGCGACGACAACGTGTGTGTGTGTGTGTGTAGGTTTCAGTTTAACTAATAATATTTATAAGAAATATGAAACAATAATATATTGTTAGTATTCAAAAAATTAATCAGTATAAGAAAATAATAGCGAGTTTGTGTAACATTATTAAGTTATTATTATACTTTATTCTTATTATAGACAGACAAATAAATACCCAATACTTATTTATTGATTGATTGTATAATAAATTTTAAAAAACAATGGATAAATTAAATAAATATTGTAATATTAGTAATTGTTGGTGTATCTATTACAAACGGAATATAAAACAAATATCGTATAATAATCGTTACAAACGTTCTTTATTACACAATACGACAATCGAAAGATTTCTATTAATATGAATAATTATTTATTTTAAAATATCACATCAATTTTATAATTATATAAATATCATTAAAATTAATAATTGTCATTATTATTATAAACAACTCGCACCGCACGTTTCTTTTATCATAAATAATTTTCACAATTCCTTTTCGAATTTAAATACAAATAAAATAAAATCAAATTATAATATTTCATAATTTTATAATTTTTCAATCTATAATGTCAGTAATACGCTAATATTATATTAATATAAATTTGTTATAAAATAATTATGTCTAAGCGGAGCCGTTATTTCTTTATTCATATAAACCCTCTGTCCTATAATAAACCGGAACGGCTTTGTAAACCATAGAACATGTAGTGTCTGCTCTCAGTTTTTTTTGTGATTATGTTCTGTGAATGCTCGTCAACAAATTGTAAAAGTTTTATGACACTTCCCTAAGAGTAAGCCAAAATACAACGCATTAAGTGAAAATAGTTTTTATGTGTGTCGGTCGAAAAATGAATATAAAAATAATGCAGAAACATTAAACTTGGTTTTATAATTGATCAAAATGGTACTCAATGCTATTTGTGTTAAAAGTACAAGTTTTTAAATGACATAAATGATCGACAGACGACACACAAGCTATAAGTGATAATGAACGCCCACGCTTCGATCATCTGCAGTAATTTACTGAAGAAAACATTAAAAAAGTGTTTGATTTTAGTGAAAATGTCTAAGAAATCTTCAGCGAGATTCATCGAAATGGAGCTTGAATTTTAACTTGTCTACGATAAGTTCATATTCAATGTTTGTTGCACATCAATTAAATGATAATCAAAAATTACACACCGAATTGAACTAATAATCAAATGTTTTTGCTTCAACATTCACCATATTCACTTCAATTGTTGCAAACCGATTTTGCTAAGATTGCCAAATGAGGAAATCGAAAATAAACACGTCGAGCTATAAATCGAGGTGATTATAGCGCCATGTATGTTTAAACAAATATGTTTGTGATCAGTGATCATTATCGGTCAATATGAAGTTTCATTATTGTACAATAATCGCTAACTGACTGGCTCTCGATAGTCACACGACAAATGCGATGAAGCAACTGATTCATTGAACTGCAAGATAATATACAAATCATTAACCGTTGGTAACACTTGGAACAAATTCTTTCTGTGTAATACCTCTGAAACCATAAATATTAAATAAGTATTGTTTTGATTTTAGACTTCTTCCACCGAGATTTTATTTGAATTGCATTGGTAACCGGTGTTATTCAGCCACTTATTGAAGCTTTTCTTAAGGTCCTATTGAAAAAACCATGTTTCATCACCTGCAGTCAGATTAGTTTTTAAGAAATTATTGTCACTACAATATTTGATGTATAATGATCAATTCTATGTAATTTTTGATCATCAGTAAATTATTGTTTTATTAAATTTTTAAATTAAATTTGTTAAATTTTATAGTACACTTCTTCTGAACAGATGACAGATCTTCTGGTCAATCTGTGTGAATGAAATTAGGTGTATATGAGAGTTTGTAATGTGAGAATATACATGTAATTATAAAACAAGTTCCTTTAAGACCACTTCAGTTCTAAACAGATTACAGAACTAAATGATTTTCACATAGTTCTCTCGCATAATTTCTATGATGATATTAGGTATGTGTCAGTTTAGAATGGGATTGTGCGGGCAGTTTTAACAAGTTCCTTAATAATTAACATATGTTGCAGAATCAATATTTGAATAAAATTAGGTATTAGGCAAGTTTAGAACTGAATTATACGCAGGTAGTACTTGAAATATTGTTCCTTCATAATTGATCCATTCAGAACACTTCTATTGAACTGGATGATTATGAAATTACAGTTATCTTCTAATTTAGAATGAGATTATAAATATAGGTGTAATTTCTATAACAAATTCTTTCAAAATTAACACACTGCGTCAGCTGTGCTGTTAAACAGATTGCAGAACTGGATGATTTGATGGCCAATTTTATGCGATTATGTATTTGAGTTTAAAATGGGACAATTGATACTATAATATATCTCTTGTGTTGACCAGATTGCAGCACTCTAAATGATCTTTTGGTCAATTTTTAATTAAGTTTACGCGATCACAATAGGTTTATACGCAGCATATCTGCTTCCCAATAAGTTCTTCTAAATTTTATATATCCAAAACAGTTGTGCTGCCATATCTGCTATATTATATTCAATAATACATCTCGTATCTTATTTCGATGAAATTCTGTATGGCAGTTTGTGATAGGCCGACCATACAGTCCAATTCTAACAACGTTTTGAAAAATGTATAGTTCATGATCAATTTAATTATTAACGCAAAAAGAAAGGATACACAAGCTGCTCTTACAACACGTCGTGCGTTGTGTCATATGTCCTTTTTGCCATTCTGTTGAAATTAATATTCATTAAAAGTTAATGATTTCAGTAACGATTATTAAAATTTGTCGTCTGTCTCTGTATATCAGTATAAGATTGAAAAGTAGTGATCTAAAAAAGAACTTAATATCATGAAATTTGTATTTTTATAAATTTATCATTTATTAAAATTGACAATAGAAGGGCCATTATTATTTTAAAGGTTTTTTTCATTTATATTTATTTAATTTTGATTGAAAAATTCATCAATCAAATATTTAATTTTAAAATGTATTTTTTCTTGTCTATTTTAAAGTTTATTTTATTAATATCACCAATTGTTTTTGTATTTTTTTTTAATTTAGATTGTAATAATCATTCCACTGAAGACATATCAATATATGATGAAATTACAACAGAACATAATAATAATAATAATTCTAATAATAATAATAATAATAATAATAATAATAATAATAATAATAATAATAGTAATAATAATAGTAGTAATAATAATCGCCATAAACGTGATATTACACCACATGTGATCAATAATTCTGCGTATACAATGGAAGTATTAGTAGCTGTTGACAAAAAGATGCAAGAATATCATGGTAGTAATATAAAAGCATATGTGTTGACACTTATGTCAATTGTAAGTATATGTACCGGGTCCGGTTGTCATTTCTTTTTAAACACTATAATATTTTAATTATAAATTATTTAATCGATTACTTTTTGCATTCGATTTTTCTATAGGTTTCTAGTGTTTATTCTGACGCTAGTATTGGAAATTCAATAAATATTGCTGTTGTACATATTTTATTATTAAAAGATGATTTAAATGTGCAATCAAATCATATTGGTATGTCAATTTTTCATTTATTTAATTTGTACTTTATTTATGTAATTAAATCAATATCATCCCAAGCGATGACTGTATCAGCATTTATCATCAGCTTTTGTGATTTCATTTACGGCCTAATTTAAGTCGCTGCACAGTTGATGCAATTATAATGCAAGTGAGGCTGATGTCGAATTTCTACAAAACCTTTAAATATATATAGAAAGTTTACAATTCATCGCAGTGTGTAATATTTCTCTAAGTCGGTTACGTATTGGAATCTTATATTATTTTCCTATTAATATTTTATATTAATATTCCGAATATGTTGCCACAAAATCGTATGGCATTAATAGTTGATTAAATTTTTGTATTTTATTTGCACATTTTTAATTTTATTTAAATATGTTTTTATATATAAATACTAAAGAAGAATAAATATCATTGACCTCTGTGCTCTGTCGCTGCGCGTCTATAGATTATTTCTTTATATATTTCTATTAATTTTTATTTTAATTAAATGAGATTTTATATTTTCATTATTTATAATATATAGAAAAAAACATATTAAATTAATGTACTACTGTGTCCAAAAACTATGGTCACATGTGTTGTATCTGCTCGATCGAGGCCAAACGGTTTGGCTGGAGCGGTGTATAGAGCTTGCTGAATAGCCAGAAGCATTGTGATACTAAATCAGGTGCATATGGTGGTTGTGGAACGATATGGGTTCAATTTTTGGCGAAATGGTCTCGAATAATCTCCACAATTACGATTTAGGTGCATAGATTCATGAAAAACAATACCACGCGATAATCAAATAAATCGGTTAACTCAAAACATCTTTTAGGATGGTGTTCATCGCACCTTTTGAAATTCCAACAGTATTAGAAAGGTCTGTAATAGTTAACCGATGATTTTCTAGCATCAGATCTTTTATTTTCTTGTAATGTTGGTCCTCGGTTGACGTTGATGGTTGCCTGGGCACGTTTTCTATCGTCTTGGAACAAGTTGTATCACTTGTAAATATTGTACATCGCTTCGTACAAAACCAAGCGTATATTTAAACAACTAATGAATATTATGAAGTGAAATTTAACTTCACAATTCCCGCAAAGTTTTCAATTAAAATGTAACCTTATTTTTTGGACACAGTATCGTATATTATACACTTTCTGCTGTATTACCTTTTCTTCATGTACTATAATAAATAAGTTCCACACCCACAGAGTCATATTATGTATATTTTACAAACATTGTATCATTATAGCATCTTAGGTATGCCTATACACTTACGTATCTCATATATATTGTAGAATAGATAGATAGATGGTACATTTATAATAGTTAAGATTTGGTGTAGATACTACTCCCAAACGCAAAAACGTTTAACTTTAAAAAATTACATTTTTAAAATATTACCTACTATTATAATTAATTACCGCGAAGTATGTGTTAGTATGTGTATATTATACACTTCCAAGCTCTGTCCGAAAAATAGCCGGAATGGATTTCTAATATATGGATCTGGTAATGTCATCTATTGGTTGCTGATTGATTTATGTATTGTAAACTGGCTCTAACCAAATTGTGTGAACATTTTATGACTCCGCCAAAACTTAACGCATTAAGTGACGGTAGTTTCTAGTGCATCGTCTGTCGAAATAGTTATAAAGAACATAGAATCAATATTTATATTTTGTATTAAATTTGGTCAAAATTCTACCGAAATGCTTGTTTATCTAAATCACAAGCGGTTTTTTGAGGAGTGTACATTAACGATTCAATGTATGTTTAAGATATTTCGAAGATAATAAATTCACATCGTAAAAATTACCGAAATGCTTTTTCTTTATCCATTCCGGTTATTTTTCGTACAAATTCGAAAAATATAATATTAATACATGTTTTTATAATATATATTATCACTAAATTATATTCAATTTAAATGTCAGATATGTCTCTTCTTCGATTGCAATTTATTTATATTAATTAGTTGTCGTTTAGATAAATTATATTAAAAGAGTTACGTGTCAAACAACAACATTATTTTATGGAGCAAAATTTTGTAACAAATAATTGGATAATTTTTTTTCATAAATTCCATTTTTGAAAGTAATAATTTACCACTGCAGAAACTGGTTTTCTATATTACAATGTTAAGCAAAGAGTGACTTTAACAGTAATTCCCAAACAGGCGCCCAAATTCTTATAACTTCTCGTATTTTTTGCGTCTATAGGTGTGAAATATAGTAGTATACATTTTCGCATCTTACCTTCCGCAGTATATTTGAGATTCATATGTAGCGAAAACTATTGATAGTGAAAAATGTAAAGGCGATTGACGAATTATAGAATAGTTTTTCGTTACCAACCATCCGAGTCACTATAAAGTTCACATTTCGTAAGCCTTATAAGGATAATTCTTACTTTTTATCCAAATACAGTACCATTTGAGCATCATAATTTTAAAGTAAAGAATTTACTAGGAACAGAAACTACGACGTATGTCTTATATAAATTTTTGCCCTTGCCAATAGTATAGAGTTCTGGAATTAACCTACTCAAAGAGACCGATATGTGTCGGTTCACCTTTAAACAGATAGTTAAATAAGAGCGAAATGTTTTGCTGTGCAAAGATGGCTTGATTTTTAGCTTGACAACCAACCTCTATGCCCATTCACGTGTACAGTTATCATCAATATAATACCCGTTTAACCATGAATAATCATATAATATTGCGTACAGATCTAATATACTTTTAACAAAACGTTTTAAGTCGCAGTCACAGTCACACAATTGCTAACCACTTGCGAGCTGATACTAGTGTTGATAATAGAAAAATTATAGCAAATTAATTGGAAAATTTACTGCAAATTTTCCGTGATATCGACTATTGGGTTATCTTAAGTCTTATAAAAATTTTAAGATTTTATAATCTTGCAGAAATCTTCGGTTTTTCTTAAATCTAATTTGAGAAGCTTTCTAGCAAATGTCGTTTATGTAATCAAATTTGAAATTATTTTTAAATGTAAAATGTCTAAGATAAAATTTTTATTGATTTTTTTTTTTTTTTTACAGGAGTTTCAGCGTCACAAATGCTTTCTGGATTTTGCAAATTTATTAAACAGCACAAATTTCAAACACATCATGATACCGCTTTACTTTTGACAAGGTAATTTAATTTAAATTTAAAACATTTTATATTTAAAAGATTGATTTTAGTGTACCTTTATATCGATAGCAAAAGAATTCGTAGTAGTAGTTATGCGTGCGGTGTAAACGTATATTTAAAAAATTAATAGAATATACTCAATTGCATTGGTAATCACCCAAGTATTCCTGGCCCATTATGAAATCCGGTTGCAACTATCCCATCTGCACCGGATGCTTTAAACGGGTTGAAATGAGTTAATAATTGCCACTTAATGCGGTATTCAGTGAACTTTACCGTGGCCCTTATCCAGTCGACTGGTTTCGTTCTTCTCTGTAGGTATTAATTAATTAATTAATTAATTTTAATCTGTATTCTTATATTTCTTATAAGTTAACTATAACATTTTAATTTAATATATACAATTCAATATTCATTTAAAAAAATGTCCATCACGGCTCGCATATATAAGTTTTAAACGAAACAAGGTTAAAACGTGTATAATAATTTTATGATATTGATAAATATACACACTATGTCCGACAAATAACCGGAATGACTTTCTAATATATGGGCATATGGGACTGTATTGTAACTGCTCTGGTGATGAAATATAGTGCTTTCAATCGATCGTAAGATAAAGAAAATATCTTAAAGAATCTCGTTTTATGGACTTCATAATAATAATCAAAACCATCTGCACAAAGAATTTGTTCCAACAAATGTTGCAACAGTTAATACTTTGTATTACACCTTGTTGGTGACTATTGAACCGTTTTCTAAACACCGTATTTGTCATTCGGTTGGTCTGATTATCGAGAGCAAGACAATTGACGATCATTGATCTGCTTGTCGAAAATCGATTGATTTAAGTTGGAAATATTTCGGACAGAAGGTGTTTATTTATTTAATTTAATTTGTACATTGCTTACATTACAATAGTTATTTTTAAAAAATTATATCAATTATAAATTTAATAAATTTTTATATTTTTAATAATAATTATAATAATAATTGTCATTTTTGATTTATTTGGAACAATATTAATAATCAAAAGGGAGCAAATATGTCGCAGTGCCAATCAAATGAAATGTGATACATTAGGTTTAGCCGAATTAGGAACAATGTGTAGACCTTCGTCATGTGCTATTGTTCAAGATAATGGTTTATCAGCTGCATTTACAATTGCTCATGAATTGGGACATGTGTAAGTATTTTTATATATTCATTATTATTAATATTATTTTAATTCGTTTATTTATAGAGTATTAGTTTATATTAGTTAAGTCAGAGTGACTTATATAATTTATGTGTTTGGAAAGTTCAACAGTTTTATTTAGGAATAAAGAAATAAAAACAATTGCATATATACTTTTGTGTTATTTATGTACCTTTTTATGTATTATTATTATGATTACGAATTACATTCTATTGTATGCAGATTTAAAAGTACTTGCTCACTATACTTCGGATTTATTCAAAACAATATATATTTTTATTACAATTAAATAATTTTTGTACTTTTATACAACAATATTTCACATTCATTTTTGATTAATGTATAATTAAATTATATATTGTCTTTCTATGTTTATTTTAAATTGTTCTAATATATTAAGATATACTAACGTTCAAAATAAAGTGTACGCCCGCACAGTACCATATTTTATATATTAGATAACCTAATATATTTTAAAACCAAAGTATTTACAAAATGGAGCTGGGAGTACAATGTGGAAAAATACTAAACATTGCTTAAATATAATTTTAATAACTACAAATAAATTGATTTTTTCGAACCATCCTACGTAATGGTTCCATTTTATTTAGCGCAAATGCAAAATTTATATAATTTTTAAATTACTTGTACCCAAAAACGCCAAATACCATCTTAAAATATTATGAATCCGAAACATCGCACATCATCGCAACTATATGCATAACTTCATCACTATGGTCACCCGATTTTAAAATATTGTAGCTTAAATCCTGTGACCAAAACCAATTAATAATTTCAAATTTTTAAACCTTGAAATACATTTTCGATAGCTATTGTTTCCAATTTCTAAAATTGTATTGTGGTGCTTTGCGCCTAGGTTATCCTCTTGCGAAAAACTCTATTCGAATACTCAACATCATAACTTAAAACTTAAATTTTAAATTATTATAAATTTATTTAAAAAAATCTAATCAATAAATATTTGTTCTTTTTCTATTATCACTTACAGATTAAGTATGCCACATGATGATGATATAAAATGTACAAAATTTCGTAAACCTGGTAAAAATCAACAAAATATAATGTCGCGTATGTTAGATCACGATACACATCCGTGGTCATGGTCTGATTGTTCCAGACATTATGTTACCGAATATTTAGAGTAAGTACATATTGTTTTACATTACACAAATAAAATAATAAGTCACTGGAAAATTTTGTTAACAAAATGCAAAAGTCAATTTAATTACGCGTGAATGATTACGTGTTTTTTTTTACATAACAATCAGTGCGGGAAGAGTTTGCGGTTTTTTTTAATGCAACACCCAATTAGAAATGGTTATTATTGTTAACATATTTGAGGACAAAAAAAGGCAAACTGGTTGTTGTATAAAACTACTGCAGTATTATACCACCGGAGATCCTTTAAACTGACCGGCGATTTTTTCCAACTTCCTTCGGTACAATAAACTATCAACCAAAACACTATTCAACTATGCATCTACTGAAGGGTAATTTTTCCGCAGAGTATTCAAAGTAATCCAAATATGATGCTTATACAATTAATCAAATTTATTTTCCTACTGAAGTCTGATGAGTTTTATGCTTAAAATTCTAAAAAGTCTTTTTCTATAAGAAATAATGTCAAAATAAAAATAGTTTTCAGTTTATTTATAGCAAAGTGGAAGCATCATTTGATAAATCGAATTGAGGGAATGCATTGTTTGACGTAATTGTATGAACACTACTGCACTTAAATAAAGTGGCATAATTGAATCTCTTATAAGTTGAATTCACAACATGTTTCGTCGAAGAGTCACAACTATTGATCGCATGTTATTTGCGAAACAACGTTTTGAGTTTGTCCACATGTAGAGCTGGAGATTATATTGCCGCTATTGTCGTTGAAATTACGACCGATTAGGTTATTACATGTATCTAAAAGAAATACTTTATACACACTGGCTTATGTGGACGATTTTGTAACGATATTTTTGGATAAACTTATTGCACTACATTTGCGGAAGCATTCTAAGTAGAGCTCTACTTAAAGAATTGATCTGTTCGTGCCTATCAAAAAAAAAATTAGAATGAATCTGCGTATGCTAGCAATTTTTGAACATGGATTTACCACACACACCGGAATCAAAGAAACTCAGTAAAGACAATACACATTATAGAACCTTCGGTGGATGTGCATTCAAATTAGGCAATAAAGATTATTGCTTCAGTTTTATATAATATTGGATCTGGTATTGATTGTTGATCTTAAATAACGTAAAACAATAACCGAAGAGTATTATTAAAATCTGTGTTGAACAACTGTGGATGCGAAAATTAGTGAGAAAAGTATCCGTTTCCATAAAGGCAATGCGAACCAGTACGCACACAAGAGTCTCGTCATTGCGGCGATGGAATAATTGCTAATTTTCGAAATGTTGGAAAGTAAATACCGCTGGCCTGTTCATCGAATTTGACTCCATTCGACTTCCATTTGTTCCGAAATCTTAAAATTACATGTTAACAAATTTTTCCAGTCAGTCGTTTAAATTATAACTTTTTTTTTATTGGATTATTATATGATTCAATGATTTTTTATCAATCTCAATTCTCAAACTCAATTGTATATTATAATTCAATTCAATTCAATTCACTCATGCATTTATGTATGTAATTAATATACATAAGATAAAAATGTATTGTAAGTCATTGTAAGTCTTACAAAATAAAAGTATTTAATATATCTACACTGGAAAAAAAAAATGCAATATATACAAAAATTACCCACTTATTTAGCAAACCATCTGCTTCTAAACATCTAATATAACTTTTGTGACCAAAAACTTTAAAATTGTAAATGTAAACATTTTCCAGTTATACTTTCAGATCTATATTCACTGGTAGAATTAATGGAAACTTGATGAGACATCTCAAAAATTTAAAATTAAGTCAAAATTTGCAGTTTACCTAAAATTTTGACTCAGTTTTTTGAATCGATAAAATATGTTTCCTCTATATTAATTTAATTTTAATTAGTAGTAATTTCAGCTTTACCACTTTAAAAATTACTGCTCGTACGTAAATTAAATTTTTTTAAATTTAGAGTAAAACCAAGTTTGATGTATATGCAAAATTTCTGTGGCCGAGGAAGAACTGTTTTTTCTCTATAATAACAGAATTTGTGCTCTAAAAGAGTAGAAATTGTTGTGTCAACACCCAACAGAAATAGTTCTGTTGATATCGAAGATTTTTTTTTGTCCAGTGTATAGTCTGGTATTTATAAAATTGATCGATATAAATAAAATTGATCATAGGTATAGAAATATATGTTATAAACATTGAAATTCAAACCGATTACAATTAATGCATATGTTCTTGTTCTTTTTTTTTATAAATCCATTTATCGTTTACTTTACTATAATTAATTTCAATACATTTTAATTGCACATAAATTATAATATATTATTGGTTTATATATTGCATTATTGCAATTATATTGTCATTATATAAAATAATATTAATATAAATGATAATTGTTTAATAGATTTGCACTGATTTGACTTAGTACATATAATTGTATGTTTAAGGTGGCGTTTATACGAGTAACGCTCATATGTATTATAACTGACGTACGTACGTATGCCATTCCTCCAGTGCTGTTAATTTCTTGCGCAGAACATTACCAGACTCTATTGTCCTCATAGATCATATGTGTTGACTGTATTAACTCTACGTTGGTGGATTTAACTTTTTGCATTCCTTAGTGGTCATTTCTTGAACCGATGTTATTCTGTTTTTATTTATATTATATAAATGACATTTGCCAACTACTTCATCTTTATCTTCTAATATCAATGGTATATGTTTTCCAACGATGCTCGCACAGCGATATATACCAACACTCTGACATTAATTTGTGAGCATTTAGCTTTAATTCAATATCTGATTGGATATTTCGTATATGTAATAGATTAAAAGTGGATGAAAATAAATAAAATGTAATTGTTATTTTATAGACAAACGCGTGCTATTGCTACAGTTGATTTTTTCTATTCTAGTTCTATTCTCATATTTTTGTTACTCCTGTGAGAACGGTTGGCATGATTTTTTATAAAATATTGACATAGTTTGATAATGTCCACTATGTTTACGCGAGTGTATGATTTATTGTATGGTCTATGGCGGTTTTTGTTCCAATCTATCGTCGCGGAGTACTCTCACCATACAAACTGCATGGCATTAAAACCCAGGTGCGGTTTTAACTTTCTTCAACACGCTTCTCCAACTGAATCGTGTTGCAGCTAAAGTCTTCCAATCCCGAATTATAAGGATCTTAATATCACACTTTAAGACATCTATAGCCATCTATTCTTATTTCTTCCGGCCCTTCTTCTTCCTTCTGGATTAACATTCAACTGTTTTTTTGGCACATGTTCCACCTTCATGCGTGATACGTGCGCAAGCCGGGGAAATCTCACTTGTTTCTCAATTATTGGTTTAATTTTGTTCCACAGTATTTGTACTGTGCTATGCGTTGTAATGCAGGGCTCACCTTTTGATTCTTATTGTTATATTTTTGGATTTGATTGCGTATTTTTGCTGTTTTTAATTCTATTTTGAGATTTACTGTTTGGCTTGCGACGACGCTATGGCCTATATTAAATATGCACTTATTAATTTTAAATTGACTAGATTTGATTAGATCGGCATACTATCTTTTTGACTTTATTCAGTTGGTTGTTGCTAGACAATATGCAAGAACTGTTAATTTAATATCTTTCCCCATCAATCTGATATCAAATAGTCTATAAAACGTATATACAAAATTTGTATAATAGAAATCCACACACTGAGTCAAAAGTATACTCATATGTGTACCCAAAAGAGTACTATATTACGTTATGGGTCATTGCGGTTAATATACGCACCACAACTATGTATGAAAGTAACCGTACGCAAATCACCTGTAATTATTATGTGTTTTTGAAGCTCTGCAAATATTTGTTAAACATTTTTTGTTAGTCCACAGTGTTATAACCTTTCTTTGTACATAGTTCCTGTGTCGACCTATGGTAAAAGCAGGTTTACACACACACACACTGTGTTTGCAATTATATCGGCTGTTTTAAATTTATGTATGTTTTTTTTTTATTCGTATGTTTTAATAGAAATTGTGTACTTGTTTTGCACATACCTATAAAAATTCTTTTGTAGAAACCGATTTTATGTCATTGAATTGATACAATTTTTACACAGGTATTTTATATTTTTATATATTTTTTATGTGAAATCAGTAAAAAAAGAATTTTATATGAACGATAATTATAACACACAATTTACGAGCGCGGATCTATATTGAAGGTAAAAATAAAACAAGAAATTACTATTTTTTTTAGAATAAAAACAGACAATAATCAGTTGGTACCAAATCTGGAGAATATGATGGATCATGTACGGAAGCTATTCATACCTTAATTTGTGTAATTTTATCATGGCAATTGTTGATGTGTGAGCTGGTGCATTATTGTGATGATCCCAAAAAAAATAGTTGCCTCATAACTATTATCAGCTGATGGAATTGTTTTTGCCTTTGTGTTTGCACTCCTATCGACAGGAAGTTTCTAATTAATATGCATAATCTTATGAGATTTGATTATTGATTAGAAGAACCCCGGATAAATTTGTTTCATTATTTTACACTCGGAAAA
Organism: Bibio marci; assembly: GCA_910594885.2. Classification (NCBI taxonomy): domain Eukaryota; kingdom Metazoa; phylum Arthropoda; class Insecta; order Diptera; family Bibionidae; genus Bibio; species Bibio marci. Next base: position 15,014,349 of record OU343116.1, on the reverse strand, counting down.
ATTACTTTATTTTCGCCCCCCAATGGAAGCCAATTGACGATACCTATACATTATATTATTATTCATTAGGACTTTATTGGGGAAGCACTTTTTATAAAAATTAACTTGACCAATCAAAATCGCACAATTAATTGTAGCACCACAAAGGAAACTAATTTTTTATAAATTATTATTTATACAGAAATAATTATGGAATATGTATGTTAGATAAACCAATACATGATATGATTGAACCAACATCAGGACAATTACTTGCTGGTGAGAAATTTTCCGCTAATCAACAATGTGAATTAGTATTTGGTGCTGGTTCAAAAGTTTGTTCGTACATGGTTTGTAAATTATTTGTTATCTCGAACGAATAATCATATTAATAATATAAGTTTTAATTGTGCGCGATATTAATTGAAAATGTTAAATTGTTTAATTGTTCTGCCTTTGTATTATTATAGCCAACATGTAGTCGTTTATGGTGTGGTAACGATGCTGAAGGATGTCGTACACAACATATGCCATGGGCTGATGGTACTGAATGTGCTGTTAATAGTTGGTGTCAACGTGGCAAATGTGTACATCGTAATCGTGAAGCGCTAGTTAAAATTGATGGTGGTTGGGGCGGTTGGAAGCAGTAAATTTATATTAAAATTAATTAATTCAATTTTGTAATTCAATTAAGATTAATGTTTCTGTAATTATTTATATAGATATGGTGAATGTAGTCGACATTGTGGTGGTGGCATTCAATCAGCCACCCGAGATTGTAATTCACCGTCGCCAACAAATGGTGGTAAATATTGTATTGGTAACCGTATACGTTATCGATCATGCAATACACAAGATTGCTCCAAAAATAGTGTTGATTTTCGGGAAGAACAATGTTCAGAATATAATAATAATAATTATGATATACCTGGATTGGATAAAAATGTTAAATGGGTACCGAAATATGGAGGTATTATTTATTTTATTTTTTATTTTGTTTGTTTTAAATAAATATATTAAAATTTAGTTTTAATAATAATTTAGCATCGCCGAAAGAAGAATGTAAATTATATTGTCGTGTTGAAAATACAAATAATTATTTTGTATTAAATGAAAAGGTAAGCGAAAATTTATTAATTACATTGATTAATTCAATTATTATTTAAATAATTCGTGGGCTTATCTTTCCTATAGTCAACCTAGTAGTACTCCGATGGAGTATAGCGGTAGTGACACATAATTCCATAAATCTTTGGAACACAACATTTAAGGTTTCATTTCGTAAATTTCGTGGTAATCGACAATAAATGATATACTAACACTTATTTTGAGAATATTCTGTTCATCTATGGCAAACCCCTGAAGTAGTTCGGTAAGCTCAACTACAATTATTCTTAATTATTCCTATGGCAGTGTTCTAGAAAATTGGTACAATTAAAATTCAATTGTGAATCATTGATTGCTCTAGGAGCACCCGGAAAGAGTGCGATATTTCTACAAATCATTCTAAATCCTTAAGTAAAAGTAATATTTCAAGATATTCGGATAAATAATAAAACTCTACAAAATCCATTAGTGATATTACTATGGGAAACAGGACTGGCATATAATCATCTACTACTACAAAACCTTAGAAATTATCTTTTAAACACTATTGATAAAATTTTCGGTAATTTTGCTTAAATTCGTCAATCGTGCACTTCCAAACTCAATTTAACCATTTGAAAATGTATTTCAATATATATGTGGTATCAAATTTTATCGAGAGATTATACTGTAAGATAATTTATTTGGTATTTTTATTTTAAGATAAGTTCAATATTCTGGTTAAATAAAATATCAAATTATTTATTTTATTATTATTGTTGTTGTTGTTGTTGTTGTCATTCTTTCGTTTGATTTTCTTTAATCTTTTTGATCTTATAATTTAAATTTATAAAATCTAAGAAAAGATTTATTTGCATTAACAAAATATTTCAAGTTGACGTGTGTAATTTAATATTGTATCTGTGATTAACATCTTAATTTATTTAAAAGATATGCTAAACATTTAAGTGAGGTAATAAAATAAGTAAGAAACACACGGCACAGTAGTCGATCTAACAACCGATGAATACTATAAAATAACTTTTAATGATAATTAAGGCACGCACGCATATTTTTTGTTCCATTTTAATTATGAAAATATTATTATTATTAAATACAACTTAATTAAAAAAATAAATAAAAGTCAGCAATACAATAATATTGTTCGTCAATTATGTCCGCATTGAGTTTGAATGGATCAGCTCTCCGTAACTATTTCTATATTATAAATATTTGGTTTTCGAACCACGTTGATCGACTTATTTTGAAAACTGTTGTATTACTTTATTTTGTATGTCATCACGTTCGTTTATTTAATCATGCAATAAATCACGCAAGCATATATGTTTTCCCCAAGTTGGAACCATTAATAATAGATCTCACATCTTTCTGTATGATTCCATCAAATACATTGCAAAACCTTCTTTCCATATGAATATTGCGTTTTGTAGTCGAATTTACCATGGGTTTACCTGATGCAGTCCAAATTTTTAGATCGTTTTTACGATTATCAGAATGAATATGTAGTTTCCATCTCCGCAGTGACAGTAAACGTTGTTGCCTTTAAAAATCAAAATTTCACAAATTTTTTGCTCGTTGTTCGAACATTTTTTAAAGGATTATTACGAATATTTATTTTCAATGATGTCGCAAATAATTGGCAATAAATTTAATTTTTTTGAAACTCCGTTACCGATTATCCACAATCATAGTTGATCAACACTTATTGTGACAACATTTTTTCATCCTTATTTACTTTATGCTCACATAAATGTTTTGTACAAATGTTTCGACCGCCACACCCCGAGAGTTATTTCACGAAATTGGAAAAATTGTAATCAAAACTTGAAACGCCTACTCAATCAAAAATAAAGTATAGTAGACGGCTATGAAATAAAATCCGCCTAACACAAGACATTCCCAAACCACCGTAAAAACGTCATCGAAACATCATCTTGACTAACAAATATCTTCGAGACAAGGAGTTTCTGGTATACACGCTATATATACCTCGCGTTGGAAGCGCTATTAAAATACATATATCCTCAGGATATTTAATCAATATCATTTGAGCCGTTTAGTGGCGCAACTGTCCAAAAAATGAGTTCCCGCATATAGTAGTCCACCTATAACGGTAGGTACATCCCTCTGATCTGTTGTAGAGCAGGCAAACTTGGCAGACCTGTATACATTATAAAATAATATAGTTTCTTTAATTATAAAATTTATTAGTAACATTTCAAACAATTGGATTTTATTCTTATATTTGCATATATTTTTTATAGGTAATTGATGGTACATCTTGTACGCGTGATAGTTTTGATAAATGTGTAAATGGAATATGTCGTCCAGCCGGATGTGATAATGAATTAGATTCAACGGCAATATTGGGTATGGCAATTTTTTTGTAATAATAATATTTAATGTAATAAGAACAGTTTTTGAACTTCGTAGAACCAGGAGTCGTGTATAGTTTTTAGGTTTTATTATTTAAATAATATTTGCTTTTAAATCATGTGGGTTTATAATCGCACTGCGAATGATAGGTGGGTTTTTTATGTTTAAACATTAAATTTGAATCTATTAATAATTAAAAAAATGTATCGAACATCGAAAACTTGATTGTTCACAGTTGCTCATCAACGCAATAAATTAATATTTTGTAGACCGCAACAAATCCTATAATTTTCAAATTCATTAAGACATTGGAATATCGTTGTGTTGTACAACAATATATGATGAAAAGTACCTTAGATTTATTGCTTATAACATATCGAATGGTTTCGATTTAAATTTATAATGTTACTTTTAATTAGGCCGAAAAAATAATAAAAAATCTCACAGGACATTATAGGATTAAAGTGCAAAACTACTACTAACATCGTAAACATGTGCAAAGAAATCCTGTGCATTAAATATTACTTGGAGATTTTTACATATGAAAAAACTATCTATCTATAATTTCGCACAGTGTCGCTATTACTGTATGCGACATTCCCTAATACAATCACGGTAACGAAATCTCGCTCAGCTATGAATAGCGATGTTGTGGTGGCAAACAAATAGAAATTATATGTGCCCGTCACTTTACAGCACCGCAATTGAAGTTCCTGCTACTGTTCACATCACATGAACCGGAGTCACTATATATTTTATTATCAATTGCAACTTCAAACGAACACTATGAAATCGTATTGCATTCATAAATATGAAGTAAACGCAGGTGTTATCTTAAAATTTACTTAATTTAGACTTATTATGGTATGCGGAATCGTTGATAAAACATTTTAATTTACTTATTAATATTTAAAATAACAATATGTTAAAACTGAGAAGTGGTGTACAAATTATTTGATTATGAATTGATTAATTTTATTTCATTTTTCAGATAAATGTGGTGTTTGTCAAGGTAAAAATAATACATGCTATGATATTTCTGGTAAAATATCTGGACGTGAATTAGAATATAATAAAAAATATAGTAAAAAACCATATTATTACTATGTGATCAAAATAATGAAGGGTAAAAAAAATTGTCTCTATACATAAATTTAAAAAACAACAATTTCGTTTGGATTAAAACTTATCGTTTTTCTATTTTGTAGGTGCATCAAATATTGATATTATACAAAAAGGATATCCAAACGATTATAATTATATAGGTAATGGTGATTTTGCTTTGAATATTTATTGCAATTAATTTTTTATTATTTATATTTACATCCTGTGTCCGAACAAATGACCGGAATGACTGACCTAATAAGAAACGAGTCCAGGTCAACCATCAACAATAATTTCGTGAAAGTGAGCAATTCCAAAATTCATAATGCCGCAAAGACATCAGTAAAAACGGTGGAAGAAAAACTATTATTACTGTGTGGTGATGAAACATTGTGTTTTCAATACAAACCAAAAATTAAGCGTAAACTACTGAATGGTGGGGTCACCATCAGATGAATTAAATCTCATTTGAGATATTATACACAAAGAATTTCGTCCCAACTGGTACAAAGGTTAATACTATGAATACTTTGATGATTTGTATCATTTCCAAAACCGTATTCGTTGTCATGTTTGTCCTGAATATTCAGAACCAGACCATTTATTCCACGATAATTTAACTTCTAATCGGGCCCCAATTATCATTCACTAAAAATCAAATTTATTTACTCTACGCATTCGCCCTATATTCACCCAATTTAGCTCTATGAGACTCATCTATACCATAAACTTTATTTTGCAATGAAAGGAAACCGATTTGCATCAATTGAGAACAGTCAACGGTGGTCACCATATACTCAACAACAATCCAATTGATGACATAGAAACACTGTTGAACTCTTTCAAATCGATGTTTTCGTAAAAACTAATTAATTGTTTGCTTTTTTCTTAATCCATTCCGGTTATTTTTCGGACAGCGGTTGTATTATTGGCATATTATATTATTTGTGGTTGTTGTTGTTATTTTTATATAAATAACCAAAATATAATTAAATTAATATAATGGAAAAAAAAAAAACTTAAAAGAATTTCAGAAGAACTGCAGTGTCCATGATCAGGTTTATCCGATATTTATATGAAGCTCTGATTATGAAGACTGCAATTTTTTTGTAAATTATATCGGCAACTAATCAAATTATTTTATTTTTTTTTTAAATTTAAAAATCAAAAACAAATTAATTATATAATTATTTAAAAATGTGTGTTTCTGTCGTGTGTTAGTGTGTGTGTGTGTGTGTGTGTGTGTGTTATTGCCTAAATTCATTCATTCATAAATGGTATTACTCAGGAGTGCATTCGGAAACTATTCGCGATGCGATGTTATGCTATTTTTGCTGGATAATCTGCTACTTACTCGAATTATCCCACGAATATCTCTATATAAGATAAGCAATCGGGTTATATGATATCCTTATTGATACGTCCAATGTCTCCCGCCGATCTGAAATATCGGAGAAATGTTTTGCAGATATATAGTAAAAGATGTTTCTTGTATATTTTTTCGGTTTTGTTTAGCAACTATTTAAAATTATGAACATAATTATTACACCATTATGCTAATCCAAGTTTTTCATGTGGCATCTAATAAATATTACTTAATTAACTAATGTAATAGCTATACTAATTTACGACCGCAGTCTAGTTGAAAAAATGACAAAATTGGGAAGGTTTCTACAGACTTAACTATACAGCCCTTCCGCCTTAACAAACATATAAAAAGATCTGATCTCATCTGACCAATCGTTAACTATTCGTGTAATTGTACCAAAGAATGTGTAAGGCAAGTTTTACATTACAATTTTAACATGTAAAATGTGTATGTGAAAATGATGCCTAAAATGCTCAACCTTTCTATTCAAGTATAACATCCCAGTGTTAGATCATCCTTTTTATTTGCCTGACCTCTGGCACTATGTAGGTTTTATCTGTGCCACTAGGTTAAATCTGTATTAAAAGTAACAAGATTTCATATCGTGACGGCACACGTCAGAAAATAAACTCTCATGCAGAAGAAGAGTTCCGGTACTGTTCGGAACAATAGAAATCTCGGATTGAGTGTTGTGGGAATACAGGAGTGGTGTATATTAAAGGAGATAATTATTAAATAAATTTAAAATAAAATGTTTTATAACATTAGTTTCGTAATTTCAAATATAACCACACCTCGTATAACCGAATAAATTCAAATTAACCAGAATTGCGCGTCCTGCATTCAAATATGAATTTGGCATACATCCCGACCCAATGTCTAATTATAATATAAAGTGTCACAATAAAATTACTACTTAAATTTATTTTTATACAATTATATTTTAGTATAAAATTGTTTTTCACTTTTTTTATGTGACACCGAAATAATTCATTAATTTTTTTTGTCAGTCTTTATTTTTCTTGTACACAAACCAAAAAAAAACACACATTAAAAATGTAACTATTTTTTTTAGTGGTTGTAAATGCGGCGTGCGGTTTTCTTGTGTAGAAAATTTAATAAAATATTTTTTAATTATATCTTCTTTTTTTTTTTAATGCGACATTAAAGAGAAAATTAAAATATCATAAAGAATAAATAGGAAATTCTTATGGTACAATATATTTTTTTTTTCGATGAAATGAAATCACAACAAGATCACGCAGGCGGAAGAGATTTTCTTTCATCTTATTTATTTTTAATGTATTATAAATATTAGTATCAATTTTTATAAACATAATTTTATAAATATAATTTTTAAATTTAGACTATAATTTCATAGAAAAACTGAAAATATATACTCGTACATAAAAATATTTCAAGAACATTTAAAATAAAAAGGAACGGATTAAAAGTTGCATTGAAAATGAGATTAAAAATAAATGTAAATAGGAAAATGTACGTACCTAAGCATTTAATGATAAGTTTTAACTTTTTGTCGACCCAAATAGTCACAATTTATTATTAGAATAGCATTTTTCCGCTTATCATAATCTTAATCATCATTTATTTCTGTTACTCCACGCGGACAGCATAGAGCATCAATAAAATGTGTAAAATGTATCGATGATATTTGCTTTCTAACGCACATGCGATAAGAGGAGTTGCATGGATTGCATGCCGCAGATACTTTATGTACCCGAGTAGTTAGAGAATTTAAAGTTAATAAAATAACAAATAACGTATAGAGTTTCACTATGGTCTCTCCCTACTTTAGCCATTTACTTATGCCCGGGCATTAACCATATATGGATTAGTATATATTTTGTGTGTGTGTGTGTGCTCATTACGAAAAAGTTCCAAATATTTTCCCCACAGATTTACCACAACAATTTTAATTTATTTACATCTAAATATAAATAATATATGTGCATTTATTTAGCTCTTTTGGATGATAACGGAGATTATATTCTAAATGGATATAATGTTGTTACACAATATCCAAGAACATTTCCATATGGTGGTGTAATATTTGAATATACCGGTACAAATGCCACAAATGAAAGAGTAACATCAACATTTGCTAGAAAATTAACAAAAGATTTAACAGTTGAAGTAATTATTTTTCTTAATTTTATCTCAAATATTTTAATCTTTTTTTTTTCATTATTATTATAACATTTTCGAAATTATCATTTATAAATTTATCGTTTTTTAGATCCTATCACGTAACGATTATTATGACATTGAAAATATATTAGAATATTCATTTACAATGCAAAATTATTCGTATAATTTTGAACCGTATATTGAAAAACAACATCATCATAATAATAATAATAACATTGGCGTTCATCAAAAACACCAACACCAACATTTACAAAATGTTTATCAATGGCAAATGGCGGAATGGAATGATTGTGATCAAATATGTGAAGGGAATAGGTATTTTCAAAAAAGCTTATAATTATAATTAGAGAATAGTATTTCTGTAACAAAATCTAAAATATTTATAAATTATGTAATAGATTTCGAACAGCTGTTTGTATATTAGTTGAAATTGGTACAAAAGTATCACAAAATTATTGTCAGCATACAACAAAACCAATGGATGAATATCAAGCATGCAATACAAATTGTAATGTACGATGGGAAATTACACGTTCCGAGTGTACCAGTGAATGTGGTGAAGGTGTAATTAAAGTAAAACACAATTGTGTACAAACATTTTCGGAATCTGGCAAATCAATTATTGTCGACGATAAATATTGTCCAGGTTCGGCGAAACCATTAACATATGAAAAATGTTTAGGACCCTGTCGCTTAGCCACATGGATTTATGAAAATTGGGGACCAGTACGTATATTTAAGTTTATAATTTATTTAATTTATTTAATGTATTATTTTTTGGTTGGCAACTGAGTGTAATGATGTTTGAACATTTTTGATCACTAATCGATACCTTTTGATGGATGATATTTTATCTGTTTTATTGTACGTAAATTGGCATTCAGTAAATTATATATGTGTAAGGAAAAGGTTTAGCGCTAGGTCACGACAAATTATACGTGATACTGTGTTTGTTGATGAAGTCTTAAAAAACGTAACTGTCATGATAATTGGTTTACTCAACGAAACGAAATACTTTCAAATAATACATCAAAAAAATGATTAGCAGCTATTGCTGATGATATTGTGAGTGCTCTGGTGGAAAATAATTCACGCACAATAACCGAAGAGATTGCTACGAGTGTTTAAAAATTGATCATCTCCTTCTAAAAAACGGCATTTAAAATTAGTCTTTTTTGCATAAAGCGTGGCAATGAAAAACTGTATCCATACAAAAACGTTCAATGGGAATGAAAACACTAGGTAAAAAGTACTGCAAAGACGCGCAGAACCAAAGTTGGCTTGCCTTTAATGAAGGTGTTACTTCGGTGTTTGTTACAGTCTTTAGACTGGGGATAAAGGAATAAAGAAAAAACGATCAGACTTTTGTATTTTATCAAAATATGATCTTTACTAAAAAAAACGGGTTTCAGTTAAGGCGAAAAAAACTTCACCCAGGGGCGACAAAGTTTGAGAATTGCAAGTTTTTAAGTAGATTTTCTCACTTTACTTTTGCGCTATGACAATCATCAGATCATCTTATGATTACCATATCTTCTGAAAGTTGCTGCAGCACCGCCTTGGTGGTGCAAGTTTTCAAAATATAGAAGAAGTATTAAATGTATAGAGATGGTCTTGTCGATGGTATCCCATTGACAACGATGGAGCGATGGACAAAAGTTATACTTTGATTAAAATATCTTGTACCAATTTCGCTTTTCAGCCCAAAACGGGTTTACACACTCATCAATGCACGTATAGAACTTATAATTATAATAATAATAATTAAATTTACAATTTTTAAAATATTCGCAGTGTTCACGTACATGCGGCGGTGGTACACAAAAACGAACAGCATCATGTGCATCCGATCCAAGTGGTAAATATTATATTGAAGAAAGTTATTGTTTACAATTGCCAAAAGAAGATTTAATTGGTGCATGCAATCAAGACGAGTGTCCTCATTGGTCATATGGTGATGAAACTGCTGTAAGTGTTTTTTTTATTAATTTTGTTTGTATTTTATTTAATTATAATTTAAAATATTTGTAATTTTTTGGATTACAAAAAAAGCAGCCGCAATGCGCATTTATTTAAATAAGTTTTTTGGAAGAGAGCGACAAGTTTTTTTTAAATAAGTGTGAAATATTTTTATTTTTATTTATTTTTCAATTGATTTTTAATTTTTTTATTTTTGGTTTGTTGATTTTACATTCCCATTCAAATTTTAATTTTAATAAAAAATTCATTTTCAATATTTTTTTTTTAACTTTTAGATTTTATACTGGAAATTTTAATCCTCGCGGTGTTCTTATATTAAACATTTTGATGTTGCATTAAATATTATACAGTGGCATCTAAAATTTACAGGTCCTCTATACGCTTCGATTTTGATGGAATTTAATATATAGGTTGTTTAGACACATTTAGTACAAGTGCGTTCAGGTTAGGGTCAGCTATATTTATTGGTTGGATTAACATTGCTTCGGAAAGCTGTGCTACGAAGTTTTAACATCTCAGTTTTAAAAATCTATATTAAGAATCGTTTCTTAAATGATCGTAATTTGCCTGAATTCATGGAGTTATCAATGCTCATCGCATTCGCAGTAGATTTAAAATGTCAATTCTTGAGTTTTTACATTTTCTTAAATTATATGATTTCAATTTATTTATTCTAATAATCTCGCTAAATTCTAAGGTAATCCGATAGAAATTGATGAAGTTAAAGACCATAGGAACGGCAAGCCATAAATGTATTTTTTTAATCTTTAACCTCTCTTTTTCTGAAAATCAATAAAATTCAGTGATTTTCATCAAAATATGTTCAAATTATCCAGAATTCCGGAATCTGCTCCTATGGATATGATTTAAACAAGCATTACTTACAAGTTACAATATCAGGTTTAGAAATATTCAGAATATCTTTGTGCAGCGGTGCGTATATAATTGTTCATTTTAAATTATATTATATTACATTTTGAGAATAATATTCTGTTTTCAACAGGGATGACTTTAAGCAGTCATTAATTTTAACAGGACTGTTTTAAATAGAGATGGTTTTAACAACGATGGATATTTAACAGGAGTGAATTTAACATGGATTTTTTAAGCAGTGATAGAACAGCAACTCTATGTGCAAAAAAACATGGTATGAAAAAATCTTCTCTGCCAGATAGCCCTTATCCAACCACCACTTTGACTATTTTAGAAAATGCAATTGTTAATCTCTGCTGAATATAGTCCAAATATCTCATTTAATAGATTTTGTACCATGTTATTTTTTTCGACTATATATTATACAACCAAATTTCATCAAAACTCGATGGTACGTATGCGCGGTGTATCCAGGAGATGCCTGCAATTGATCAAATAGTAATTGTAAATGAAAATAAATGTGAACACACGTCAAAAAAGTGAAATAAATTTTCCAGAATAAAGTCTAAAATTAAAAATCGTTGACAACGTTTTCATTTTCATTGCAAAGAAAGCGATAAAGCGCGCGTATATAATTTAAGTACATAAATGCGGAATGAGGATGAGCGATAGATTTGAAATGAGTTCATGAAATATTTTTTTTTTTGCTTGAAATTATTTTTTTTTTTTTTTGTGTTTTGTGCCGTTTTTAATTATTTTTTTATAGTGCTCTGTCACATGTGGAAATGGAATACGACGTACAACTATTATTTGTAAACAAAATAATAACATTGTTGATATGAATTTATGTAATAATTATCCACGTCCCGAAAATAAAATTTTGAATTGCACTTTGGATCCATGTCATAGAATCAAGGTATTAATAAGTTAATTAATTAAGAAGCGTTGGTTGGAACAGCGTTTTATATTATTTTTATTTGTGTGTGCGTGTGTGTGTGTGTGGTTTTTTTTTAATTATTTTTGTGTTTTATTTAAACGTAGTTACCAATGTTTTTTTTTAGCGTATAATTTTAACTACTACTTTTATTTATAATTGTAATTTTATTGTGAGTTATCGCTTTGTGTTTTTTTTTTTTTATTGTCTAAATTTACTAGAATAGAACTTGAAGAAATTTAATTATGTTGCTAATAAATTTGTTATTATATATTTATCACTAATTTTTATACAAATAACGATTTAAGAGCATTGGTAAAACCGAACGAACGAACACAGTAATTTTCTCTTATTTTTAGACTAATGTTTTGTTACACATTTTTTTGCTGATATAATTTTAAGTTTATTTTTCTAAATAATAATTTACACAAATCCCTGTAATTATTCCTGACAACGCACAAAAACTTTACACCGCAATTACAGAAATACTGACGTCGAGTATACCCACACGAGTTGCGAAAAAAAAATATCTGGCAACATTATTATTACAAACAGAATTTATAATGCCATTTATTTTAATTTGTTTCTGGGCATTCCCAGCAACACAGATCCAGCCACCTTGTCTGGGCAAGAAACGCGAACCGAATCGCCTACACATCAATCCCATCTCTTTTCAAATTATGAATTTTCCATGAACATTTTGAAAAATTCTTTCTTTTATTAGCTTAAGTCCCCTTGCCTATCACTCGTACTGTATTAAAAAGTAACTCAACAGAAACAGAATTTACTCCACGTTCACGTCTCGGTTGTTAGGTGACGCTATCAAAGCCGCAGGATAAGGTTTTCACATTTTTTTCAATTTCGCTACTAATATTTGAATTGGCACCTCGCCAAAATTAACTTAACGGCAGCATAAAAATCTCAAAATTGCTAAATTAACAACATCTGCGGATATAGTTTTTAAACATTTAACTTTGATTTAATTGATTTCAAGGTCACATTATAATAAACAATCATATATTATTTCAAATGTGAAAGTGTCATCTTTTCTTAAACATATAGGGTTTTACGTTTAATGCCCATGGAAACGTTTCAAACTTTGGGTCTCAGTGCTTTGTAAACACTTAACTTTAATTTGACCTGCTCAAGGTGGCAACATAAAAAAATATAAAATATTTGATTTTGAACATAAAATTTTTCCTAGCTATTTTCAAATTCGGTAATTAAAAATAGTAGGGATTCTAATTAAAAATAATAATAATTTAATCTTTAAATGACTTTGATTTGTCTGAAATATTTTATGTAGCTACGTGTATTTTAGGAATTAATTGTAAGCATCGATTAAAATGGATCATCCAGAATAGATTATATGTCTAGAAATGAAAATAGTACAGTTAAATACACAACAATTTCAAAAATTATGTGTTGGATTTTTCGAAAATAGTTTTAATTTGCTAAAATTTCTGTTCCATTTTATTTTATTCCTATCAATTTTCATTTTGTTCAAATAAAAGTGCCTATATAGAATAATTTTCAAAGAAATTAATTTAAAATTATTATCTCTCCCAAAAATTTGTTGTATTTAAAAGCAAAGATGTTAGTCTCTAAAAATAAGAAAGAAAGTTATATGTGCCGGCTTATGCCGAATACAAAACCAACGTATATTTACTAGACTATAGACCTATACAATTTTAACTTAACATATATATATTGGTATTTGTGTTGCGAATTCAGATTGATTAATATTGGATTAGATACTTATATTGTAACTATATGTGAAATATAAAGCTACTGAATTATTAATAGTTTGGTGAAGTGGTCCACTCGTACACACAGGACACCGATATTTATCAATTTGAATTTTAACCTTATATATGTAACACATTATTTAGAGGGGAGCGGTGTTTTTTTTGTGGTGATATATTGTAAATATGCAGATATTCATATATGTATTAATATAATAATTATAGAGATACAAAATTGGTGTTAATTATTTGGTTAATAATATTTTTGGATCATTAAAATTTAATCTAATAATAATAATTTATTAATAATTTGTTTTGATAATTGCTTTATTATGATATAAAAATATTGTGATTATCAAAATATTATCATAAAACCATCTTAATCAATAATATCACACATACAATAGACACAATATTTTATATAACATTTTACAATACTTAAACATACAAACAATTAATAAGATTACAATACAATTTTAACAAATTTAACAATAGGTCCATTATTGTTCCTTTTAGGAGTATACGGAAAGAGTGAAATTTTCGGTGGATTCTTTAGGGGATTTTTCTGTAAATAATTTATAAAGAAAAAGGGTTGCCAATATAATATTAAATATATATATAAATAGTTCGGGCAATATCGCATCAGACACCATTTCGTCACCCTACACCGATTGAAACAATACCTGTTATCGTGATGTAAATCAAGCATATCCACCCGTCAAGGAGCTATCCGTATTGTGATGCCTTTCAGAAAGTTTTATGGTATCTTAGCCTTACCTCCACTCTCTTGAACTCATCCATTAGAAAGCCAGTTTTATAATCGATTTTACAAGATACAGGACTCCTTTATGTCTGTAGATTGTTCAAGTTTGATACCATTTACTTTTACTTACCATCACCAAATCTGACAATAAATTAAAATAATTTAAATAAGATTCGCTTTAAGTACTCACCGTTCTGGATGATTCCAATAGAATTCTAAATTTGCTATAGTAGTCCAGAACAATATAAATTACATTAATTCTATTGGAAATATTTAGGTCCTATATGGTTTATGGGAGCACCCAGAACTGATTAAAATGTTGTGCTTTTTGATGATTTCTCTTTTTCAAAGTTATTCAATTAAAGAAAACTATATAGAAATATTTTGATTGAAGAACTTTCCATTTTTGTGGAATATTTTGGAAAACTATATTATAGTTGGTAACAAATACATTTATTAATAACTACAATGAATTAGTTGCATTTTCATATATTTGATTTTATCACAATTGTTTCATTTAACGTATTTAAAAAAATCAATTATTTTATCCCCTTATAGATTCTGCAGTTATTTCCATATAAAATATAGTCAGTTCAGAACTTATCATATATTTGCAACACTCTGGGATCACATTTTATTGTTATGGATATGGAAATATCTGCAGTGCGATTGCCATCCGCTGGTAATAATTCGACGGATCAATATTAGGTTTTTTATTTAAATCTAAAATGAAACAAATGTAATAAAAACTAATCTTTCTATTTGTCAAATGCAACTAACTCTCCCCACCTAATCTTCAATAAATATATATTAAATTCTCTAACAATTAACATTTGTTGTAATTGTTTTATAATTTTATAGATTGCATCAATTCCAATTTTATATGTTGATGATGTACCACATACTGCGACTAGACCGCCGCCATATATTATAAATAGTATATTGTCATTACCACCGGCAGGACCACCAACAAGTTCACCACGAAATTACTTCAATTCGGGGTATTTAATAGATCTATTTTGACATTTACAAAATCTAATTGAATTAATTTAATGACCAGATGAATAATATATGATTCTAATATTGATTTAGATATAAATGGCGTACAAGTAGATGGGGCCAATGTTCAGTTACTTGTGGTAGTGGCATACGTGTAAGAAATGTACGTTGTAGTAATGCAACGTCTGGCAAACATGAATTAGTTGATGATCGTTATTGTTCTGATGATCGTCCCACAAATGTTACAAATTGTGAATTACCATGTCCTACGTGGAATTTCAATGCATGGAGTGAATGTGCAGAAGATTGTAAACGTCAGCGACAAGTTTTTTGTCACGATAAATCACGTATGGTTGATAAAAAATCATGTAATCCAGCCGAAGAACCACATAGCGTAGAAACATGTTGTCATTTTAGATGGAGAAATCAGTGGCAACCTGTAAGTTTGGTTTTTTTTTTCGCATATGCTTTTACTTAATTTAACAATTTATCAATTTTTTATAGTGTAATGTAACATGTGGTTTGGGTGTACGACGACAGAAACGTGTTTGTTTACGTTTGCATCCGAAAAGTGCTAGAAATCCGCATCCACGAAAGAAGGGACAAACCGTTGACAATCGTTATTGTGCACACATGAAGCAGACACCATTTTATCCAAAACAAAAACCGTGTCGAAAACAATGTGATGTCGCAAAATGGGATGTAACATCATGGTCAAAATGTTCCGTTGGTTGTGGTCAAGGATATTCAATGCGAGACGTTCGCTGTATGTTGGGACGAGAAATGGTGAATGAAACAAATTGTACTAAAATACCGAAACCAATAAAAACAAGACATTGTGAAAGTAGCAGTGAATGTAAATGGAAAACTGGACTGTGGAAAAATGTAATGATTTATAATATTTAACAAATTTTGAATCAACATACAATGGCCTCTGCCACACAGATAATTAATTATTATTTTTATTATTATTCTATAGTGTTCTTGTGGCGGATACACTAAACGACGTATTCAATGTTATGATGCTAAATTAAATAAATTATCGAATAGTTGTAATGAACGATTAAAACCAATGCAACGAAAAAAATGTCCACCACCATCAAATTGTAAGTGGTCCAATAAATGGAAAAGAGGTATATTATATGAACAAAATAATAAATAATCGGAATGATTTTCTAATATATGGATAGCTGGTAATGGTTTATCTATATTGTTCTTGCTGATTGATTTATGTATTATTAAAATGCCAAAGTTTCATGACATTTCTTTCAGTATCAGTACGTAAACCAAAATGCACGGCATTAAGTCACGGTCTTTTTTTGTGTATCTATCGAAAAATTTGTAATGAACCGTTTTTAGACTTGTAAAAATGCCGAAACCCTTGAAACTTTTTAACACATTTCCAACAATATATGTGTAGGAACATCATATGATAAGAAATTCAGGATTCATATAAAATAAGCAGTCCATTTCCAGGACATTTTCAAGGATTTGAATTTATATATATAGATATTTGTATGCTTTTGCAGGCTTCATCGACTAAATGTAGTGCATCTGTTGTTGATATAAATTTAAGCTAAGCTTGATTTCAGCATCAGATTTATCTTTTTACAGTAGTTTCATTATTGTATATGTTTCTGTCATAGTAATCGTCATAATTATTTATTAAATTTATACAATCCATTATTTGAAATGTATTAATATCAATTATTCATCGATTATGCATCGTTTGTGTGCAGAAATTTACGGTGCCCACATGCTTCATCAAATATTAGTATACCTGGCTGGATTGAAACAAGTTGTATTGTGAAGGGGACAATACAACCTGTTTCAATCCATAAAGTGTGATTTTAACAATTTGATGGAGATGTATACTTTGAAGAAATCTTCGGAATAAATTTCAAAATTCATTAAGAATATTTATTAAATATGCCTTTAATTTTAATAAGATTTTCAATTCCAGGTTCTTGCCGAGGCATTCAAACATTGGAAGGAAAACGAACTGATGGTGAATATGAACTTAATGTTAGAGGTCGTAGAGCAAAAATTTATTGTCATAAAATGAATAGTGATTCACCGCAAGAATTTCTAACGCTGCCAACTGGTAAGTTGTTAATTTCTATACAATAAAATATGTAATGTATAAAATTTTTAGGAATTTAGAACATATTTTATCTTTGGGCTGTCTTGAAACATAACAGTTTGTAAAATGGCTATATATTCATTTCATTCAAAGAAGTAAGACAATAAAAATGAAGGTTGTCTGTTTTCACGAGGCGACGACTTCAGGATTTATTAGACTATAATAATATTGGAGAAATCAGTAATAAATAACAAATAATGGAATTAAGGGATCAAAATGGATCCAATGGTCATTAAAACGCTCCTCATGCGCCCGACAGCCTTCTTCGCGATTTGGAAACAATACAAAATAATTGTGCAGTAGCTGAATGACGAATGCAGTTACACATCCGAAAAAATTTTCCTAACACTGATATGCAAAAGAAAATAGTTTTAACTAAGATTTGACTGCTTATGAACTTTCGTCATTCACAGCACACTGAACATCCAATGGTTTATCAAGGAAGAACTTTAAATACTATAATAATAATAATGGGAAAGTCCTTGTAATGTAAACTCATTTCATTTGTGAAATTTAAACGACATTATTATTTTTCGTGACCAAAGTGACCGCGCAAAGAAATTTAAATAAAAATAAATAACAATAGCTAATACAATATTATTTTTACACTTAGGTTTTCAAGAGAATTTTTCAATATATTTTGGTCAACGGTCTAAAGACAGTAATCAATGTCCAATAAGTCAATTGGGTGAATGGCATGATTCAAGCATTCCAGCTGGTGCTACATATTTTTCAAAAGTTAGAATAAATTTACATACATTACAAATTATCGAAGATGATTTAGAGTTTACCCAAATTAATGGGCGACCACAAACATATGGTTCAGCTGGTGATTGTTATAGTACAACTAGAAATTGTCCACGTGGTGAATTTTCGGTAAATTTTATAGGAACAAAATTTCGAATAAAACCACAAACACAATGGGAAATTAAAGGACAAAATGCAACAATGATATATCGGTATAAGGTAAGTTTTGGTTTTCAATTAAAATTATAAATTTTCGTGTTCAAACTAATTTGGATCCAATTTTATACATACATTTTTTATTGTTTTTTTTTTTTTAGATGGAACCACCTTATAATCGTGTGCGGGCAACATGTGGCGGTTACTGCGGCAGTTGTTTTCCATCAAAATCTACAACACTTCAATTGGAAATTTTGTGAACAATATTTATTATTATTATTAGTTATAATTTATATAATAATAATAATAATAATTATAAAACCAATGTATTTATATATAAATGAAGTGCCTATATATGAGTCAGTCAACATGCAATTTCAGTTCTGCTGACGCGATGCTATATGGGAGTTATTGACATTATTATTATTAGTGTCCAATAACGGTTCAAATAAATATATTAAATTATATTCTGCCGTCTTAATTGTATAACACCACCTACACACACACACACACACACACACACACTACTTACAAATGAAACAAAAGAAAAAAAAACAGCGCTCGTTCCCCAACATTTCAAAAAAAATTCTATTAACTATATAATTTTAAATATATTAAAATGGAAACATTTTTAGTACTTATTTATTTATTATAATATATTATGTACTTCCGCATTGCGCAGAATTGAGTTATCAAAAAGATATTATATTACAGGGTGATAATTATATATATATTGTAATATTTATTAAAAATTTATAAATAATAGTTTAAGAATAATAATTGTATTACCAAAAAAAAAGAAAAAAAGGGTACTATTGTATTTATAACTTTTAAAGAAAAACTGCCAAAACAATTATACAAAACATTATCCTATATTTTGTTTTAAGTTAATGCGCGCAAAACTATAAAAATATGATAATCCGTTACAAAATTTAGTGCTGCCATATTACAATAAATAACTAAAATGTCGTTTAGTAAATGTTTGAAATTAAATTAAATGAAAAGAATAGTGAAAGAAGAGATTTTAAGACTCATGTCATATATAATTATTTGAAATTCATTACGACAAAAAATTAATTATATTGTTAACTATCGATTTTTACAAGCATTTTTCATTTTCATCAATATTATCAATGGATTAAATAAAATATTACACGCATACACGCACACACACACACACACATACACATATACACACAAACATACATGAATTTTGTTCAAATTTGCGGATAGATAAATGCGTTTTAAATTTAAATGACAGATTTATTTTTATAGGTTAATTATTACCGTTATTACACGTTTGTATTATATAAAAAGAAACACTGCACACTTTTGCTTTGCCATATAATATTAATTTTAAATATAATTTGTTGTTAATATTATTAATTTAATTAATTAATTCATATTTTATATAAATTTTACATTTATTATATAAGATTTGTATAGAAATTGCTATATTTGTGTGCTAATATTGTATATTATATCAAATAGTTTATGCATTTCCCATACATTTATAATGGCTCATCGGCCGCAATTTATTAGCATTTCTAATTTGTTTTGGTTTGCATAATTAAGAGACACGCACTTTCATTAATTCAGTGATTGTTTTGCTTTTTTATCTTCAAAAAAACGTTATATCTTTGAAAATATGTACTCAAAAATTAACATAATAACACACACCATTTTGTGAACTAAGCACACTCATATAAAACTAATGAAAATTAAGGAAACATATTTTTTATCTTTCGTGGTCAATTGCACAAATCAATTGGTGAATTGTTATACACTATCCCGCATATGCGGAGTATTTACCAATTTGAGTGTAACAGAAATGTTATGTGTCGGATACCATATATATAAGTAATATGCGATTTAGAATACAATTTCCGGTTACGGATAAGATGACCGTACTATATTTTGTACTATATAATTAAATGATAAATTCTTAAGTGAAACGAGCCAATTAAGTATCATAACAAAACAGATACATTTGACATTATTATTTCAAATTTCAAGTACAAAAACCCAATCGTTTATCGTTTACATTTTATTTATGTTAAAATTGAATCGTATGAGAATGTATTGATTATATGTTAAAATTGGAGCACACAAAAGTAGAATTTATTTTATACCATTTCACTGCGTCAGTTTAGTTTCGATGTTATTGTATGTATTAGATATTTGGCATAATAATGATAGTGAGGTCAGACGCTACGTCATTGTAACAAGGTTAAACGATGCACACACACCTGGTATATATTATACTTAGGCCATTCATTAGTCCAACCAGCAACTATAATTAATTTATTTGTGATGATGGTTGTGGTGGTGTAGGTGGAAGATCACTTCTGCTTTAAAAACATATTAATTTGACATCAAATTGTGGGCATTCAAAGTTTTGATGACGGCGCCATTTTAATGCAGTCACCATAGCACCTACACGTCGACATTGGACAAACACCATTATTTTATGCATGTCAATACATAGAAAAGAGATAAAAAATAATTCTTCTACTTTAGCATTATGCAGCTGATATTGAATAGTGAAACTGTATTACTGCAAATGGGGTTCGACGAAAAATGGTAATTTCATTGAAATCATAAAATTATTATAATTATTATGAATTCTAACATTTGTGTCGCATTGAACAAAAACAAATTGTATGCTCTTATAGGTGCGTGAAGGCTGTGTTAAAAGTGTTAAGAATCTCGTAGTTAACCAAGTGTGATTTTCGAATTCATGTTGCCAGTTTCACTTCTCGGAATGCATTCAAACGGGCGCATATACTTTTTGAACATTTTCGTTTTAGTGGAATGCTCTCCCTTGAAATACTTCACTACTACTACTGGCTACTGGTAAAATGGTTTGAGAACACATGGACATTTTCATTGCATTGGCGTCACATAACATACAACTTCGGATAAGTAACATATATAACATTCAATTATACATTAATTTAATTATATGTAGAATAAGTTCAGCCGACATACAGTTGCGGCCAGAATATTTTTCCTTGAAATTTACATGTGTGTGATGTGGACACATGTGCGTGCAATGGCATTTTCCACACATTGCTTTGATTTTTTAGAGTCAAAATGTGCTTTGGGAATGCCTTTTTTTATAAATATTGTATAAAATAGATTTTGTATAAAATGTATCCCGTACGTGTTCTATTCATTAAATTTAGATGATATAACATTTATAATAGATAATCACTGTCTTTTGAAATTGTGCAAACCGAAACTAGTGGATTGCTATCATCTATAAAATATACATGGAATGATAATGTTTGCGTCATATATGCTCCTCCACACACACACACACATTATTCGGTGTAACTTAACATATACTATTGTGTGAAAATATTTATACTCGTGTCTTAATCTTAATTTAATACATAATATAATAAATTAAAATTACCACCATTCATCCACCCACCACTCATCATCCATCAACCACATAATATACAAATACAATAAAATACGCGTTTACGAAATACACAAAAACCACATTATGACGGCAGAATATTTTTTGAGTTTTTTTTATAGTCCTTAATTGTTTCATTAAATCATTATTTGTATATTATTGTAGTATATAAATACTATTTATTTATAATATGCTTTAATAGTATTTATTTTAAGATACATTTTAATAATTATTATCATAATTTTCTTATGCATATTGTGTAAGATTATCACAAAACCAAAACGACTTATAATTTTTAATAAGAAAAAAACAAGATTTAATATAATTAAAAAATAAAATTAAAAAAATAAACTAAAAATTGCTATATAAAATAATTAAATATAAAATGTATTAAGCAATAACGTGATATTTATTGAAAAAAATAATAATAATAAATTAATAAATAAATAAATAAATAAATAAATAAATAAATAAATAAATAAAATTAAATAAATAAATTAATATTTAATCATTTTAAGTTATAGTTTGATTATAATTTTATTTTTAATAATAATAATAATATAAAATAAAATTTTTAAATAATATTACCGCGCACAATATAAATACATAAAAATAATTAATTATGATTTAATTTTTAAACACTGTTTAAATATAATACAAACTTTTTTTTAAAATTGATTTTAATACCAATGCATGCAATTATATAATAATTATAACTTAAATTATATTATCATTATCGTTTGCTATATATAAAAGTAATTCGTATGTACGCTGTCGCGTGCAGAAGTTAATATGGTGAAAAAATCACAGGACTGTTTGTTTTTATCACATATATTAATGTCAGCTTGTACACTTGTGCACACTTTTGAAAATTACCACTCCCAAGACCATTCAGCAGTGCTGTCACTTTTTGGTGAATTTTTAACGCGAAGAAAATGTCGTCATTGTTTTTGTGGTGCTGCTGAAGGACAAAATATAATAACTTTGAGGAACCTGAATGACTAATGCATTAAATGCATGTTCGCTATATATGACTTATGTGCAAAAATAAAGTATACATATATTCAATTCTGACGTTGTCGAACTCAAATCATTTTGATAAATGGTTTCCAATTTTTAATATATGGGAGAAATTCAACAACGTCAAGCTTATTATTTTTTAATCCTTATTCAATGATCAATTTTTATCGTTCGAGTATAGTTTGTTGTTTTTAAAATAAAAATATAACATGAGTCTTTGTGAGGACTAAATAATTCGGTTTTACATACATCTTTCTTATACATTTATCAATTGCCGAAATTATTCGTATCGTTTGATGTTAAACGTAATGTTAAACATAACATAAGATGACTTCAACATTGACATTTACTACACACCACCACTAACAATGTCAAAGTTGAGATCGAAGTCATACGTTTCTATTTTAGGTTTATAAAGATCACTGCGTATTCTCAAACGCTACTATATGTTTATTTCGTGTTGGTTTTACTTCAGTCGTAGAGTGTGCCATTATTTCACAGCCCTTGTGGGGCGGACAATATCTTCAAATTACAAGTGTATGCGGTGACATAAATGTGATAGAGAAAAACAGTTTTTACATATATATATATGGTTTTAGATAAAATTGTGAAGAATAAGGGTACAAAATACACATTCACACACACACACAGTATAGCTAATAGATTAGTTTTTTAAAAATACATTGTGGGTGTCGTGGGATTATAAACGAAAAATCTAATATAATTATTAATAGAAAAATATAATCTCAAAATTATAAATACTTGCAAAATTTTCGCTTCAACACTGTTACAATTTAATTAAACCATCATAAAATTAAAAACATTACAAAATTTATTATATTGTGAATTGAAACTTAATTATAATAACGATAACTGCTATTGGGTGTTTTGTGCATGAAGCACCAACAGCATTGTGTAATTAAAATTAACATTAACAATGCAGAGGCTATGTGTATGTGCAGAATTAGCTAAGCTTGAGCAAAGACGTATTTATCCGCTAAAAATAAGCTTTACTTAACATTAACCTAACGCCCATTGTAGCTCAAGAACTCGCGGTCGATTCATGGTACCATTGGGAGTTGGCATCTCACATTCTGAGCTAATATCATACTATGTCAATGGGATTTGCAATACCCATAACGCATATTTGTAAACCAGTGACAACACTAGTACCTGCTAAATAGCATTCACCGAGTTTCTAAGGAAAAGCTCGGTTACATTTATAGATCTGGATGCCCGCAGCAACTTAACATCGCTACTCTGATTGCTTTTGATTAGCTTTTAAGAAGCAACACAGTGCGAATGCTTATTTCGGTCGGTTTAAGCTAGTATATACCTTGTTGGTAAACTACCATAACATCTGGTACCGTATGTTAATTATTACACACGCCGATACAGTAGTTTAAACAACCAAAAGATGGCAACTTCCTTTGACATTTCACAGTGGGGATGGAGATCGGTCACACGTTACAGAAGAGTTTGGACGACATAACCAGTTAATGTTTGGAGTGGAATCCACAAGTCAGTAGCAACGTGACCCATCCAATAGGTACATAGCGCAAAACTAACGCATTTTTATTAATGCTCTATGCTCTACATAGAAATAATACGATTTGCTATCTGTTTATGCGCCAAAATGATAGACGGTACTAGCTCAGCTGGAGCCAATTTGCTAAAATTTCGTTACATTTCATTTGCTTTATCTAAAAAAACAAAATTATTAAAGTACAAAGTTTCGAATTTGAATACATTACAGTTAAAATAAAATGATTGAATTTTAATTTGCATATAATTTTTAGTGTGTGTTTTAATGGGTTTTAAAGAAAATAATATATATATTTTAATTATAAAAGCTATTATTCTTTATTATTATAAAAATGTAATTATATAATTACAATTAATATTTTTATGTGTTCAATTATTAAATTTAATCATATTAAATAAATCAAACCTTAAACCGCTCTCTCAAACATTCGTAAAAAAGATCTAAAATATAGTAAGACGAAAAATTTAAAAATCAAAATATCATCATCGTCATCATCATCGTCGTCGTCGTTGCCATCATGGCCATGATCATCAGCATTATCATCGCATCATTAATATTATACTCACACATTATTACATATTGATTAGCAAAATGAATATTTTAATGAATGGGGGAGGGGGTGATGGGATCCAAAATTATCTCACAAACTATATTGATAGTTTGAGATTTATTGAGGATGCCCTGAACAAAATCAAAAATAGAAATTATATTATTATAGTCATTTTTACAGTTAGTTTTTTTTTTTTTTGATTAAGTATAACTCGAGACCCATATTGGCGCCTCAAATTATATACCGATATAAAATTACATATATATATATATTTTTAAAAGGAGTCGGTTTACGAGAGTAATCACCTCCGGCCACATATTATTATTTTCATTTCTTTGTAATTTATTGCAATATTAATTTTACAAAAATATATTTATATAAATTTGAACATGCGTACAGGTAAAAATTATTAGAAAATGTTTTAAATTTGCGAAATACTCCTATTAAAAAAGTTAAAATTCTAGTATTTCCGTTTAGCTTTTGTACAAATAAAATATTACATAAATAAATTAATTGAAAATTAATCAAAAATAGGGCTCAAAAATGATGCGGACGAAGTTTGACTGTGAATCTCTAGCGGTCGACCCCAACCTCAACCACACTCAGAGTCAGACGGCGGTGTTAAATGTCTTCAATCAATTTTATAATTAGACGATACTAAAAATCTAGCTTAATTTACACAGCAATTTATTCCGGTACTGTCAACAACTGAGACTAAATACGAATTAATTTAATGTAAACCCTTTTATAACTATAAAAATTTAGGTTACCAAAAGATTATAGTTCACCTAAATTGGCTGAAAATTTATTCAATGTAAGAAATACGAATAATTTACAACTACTACCTGATTTGAAGTTATAAATAATTAATTATAAATTTAACAAAAACTTACAAATAATAATTGATTTTTAAGGTTTTGATAAATTATAGATATTTCTTCATATGTACTTGGACCATATAATAGATGACATAATGTCACCTAAATTTAACGTATATGGAAACCTGAATACAAAACAACGTCATGGAATGTGCAACCTATATTTTAGTTCAAAATTGGGGTACGAGGTCAATCAAAATAAATTGGGTGTAAATTTGGTTATTTATAGTATTGCTTTCATAAGGAAAATATTGGAAAATAATATTGAATACAATCACATCCCCGTTCACAGCCATTCTATGGAGCAAATCATATTTATAGTTAAACACAAACATTATTGTATAACCAAATCGAACACACTGCCAAAAATGGGTTGAACGGATGAGCTTATGCTTCTAAAGCAGATGCTCTTTATCCAAGTGAAACACAATTCTAAACGAAAGAAAAATATTTGTGTTTTCAATTGGTGTACTACCGCCGGCGCCTGTACAACGATTTCACACAATACAATAATATTTCTTAACCGTATACACCGACGTTATTATTTTGCCAGCAATATTACACGTTAGCGGGTCGTTGAAAATTTTTAAAAGCTACAAAAAAATTCTCTGTCTCCCTATATCATCAAGAAAACAGTTGATAGTTTCAAAAATAAATAAGTTTAAAAGTTATTTTTGATCGAAAACGTGACGCCAACGTAGAGTTTGCGGTTAAATATGTTTAAATTTTCGTCCTTTTTTTTGTTTTGGTTTGCAAAACTGTGAGGCTTGGAGGTGTGTTGAGGTTGTGACGTCTGCATCTTAATTGATTTGCGTGAGCCTTAAAATTTATCAATTAATTATTATGAAAATATAATTTTCTAGCTGGACTAGATTTTTAAATTCTTTTTTCTATTTATAATTACTTTAATTTTTTATATTATAAAAATTATTCGAATATATTTTTTATTATTTTTAATTTTGAATAAATAAAAAAATAAAGCTTTTGCGCTCAAAACAAAAATTGAAAAAAAAAAATTAGAGAAAGAAATAAATACAAAAAAAAACGCTAAAAATGGTACTAAAATTTAAAGTATTTTATTTTTTATTGTAAATCATTTTAAAATAAAAATTATAATAAACTAAAAAAAAACCAGTAATTAATAAAATTCAATTAAATAAAAATTTTAAAAATCTAAACACTGCATTTATCGCATTAAATTTTGAAAATTATTTATTATTTAATTTTATTATCAATTTATTATTATATAAAAAATATATTGATAGGAAAAAAACTTTACTTTATTTTTTTAAATATAAAAATAATAAAATAAAATAACTCTAAACTATAAATAAATAATAATTATAAATTAAAAATACGTAATTATTATTATTATTATTATTATTATAATTATTATGATTATTATTATTACTATTATTATTATTATTATTATTAATTATTATTTTTAAAAATTATATGAATAATGTTTAAAAATACATAATAATAAAAATAAACAAAATAATTGCCTGCCATATCTTAAAAAATTAAAGAAAAAAAATAATAAAATTATAATTTATAAAATTGAAAAAAAATGTGTACATATTTTTAAGAATTAAAAATTAAATTAAATATCAAAAACAAAAAGTGAATGAGCAAACGTAATTTATTACACACACACACACATAGGTGAAATTTAATTATAATAATTATTAAAACAATAAATAAATATATAATAAATGTACTTTGAAAGAATACTGGCGGTAATTAATTGTGTAATTATAAATATTTATAAATTGTTTGTTCAAGGAATTGTATCGGATTGGATATGCACAGATTGCGGATAGTAACAAGTTAGCTGCAAATAACAAATAAGTAGCCGTAGAAAATTTACAGGCGGCTGTATAGGAGAATTTCTAAACGGATATACTATCTAAAAATGCAGTATCCACTTAAAATGTAGTGATTTGATTACACAGTGTCATGGCGAATCAAAATTATGCTATATAGGCAAATGTGTATACGCCTGTACATGCTCTACGAACTTAATGAAGGACTAAATAGGTTTAACGTATACGCTGTTAACAGGATAAACGGCAACGATTCAAGCCACGCGTAACAAGGACACCGATTTAAAACTTACAACATGGAATGTTATAACTTTGTTAGGCAGCAAAGTGCTTCACCTGCTGTGTGATACACTAAAAAAAGACAAACTAGATATAATGCACTTATCGGCCACAAAAACTTACTTAAAGGAAAAGGATACATCAGTGGGTCGTACAACGATTGTACTAACATATGCTACTACAGACTAAAAAGACCATACCAATCATAAACATTACAAGCTGCATAAAATACGTACGTATACATTTAATTATTAACGTATGGATCGGCGGCATAGGACACCGAATCAGGAACAATTATTTAAGATTTATGAACTTAGGATACTCCGCGGTATATTTGGTTTTGTCACAAAGAACAAAATGGTTGAAGGCGAAGTTATAATTTTAATATAAATTGGTTGTACAATGAAAATGTTGTGAAAATAATGAAAATCAGCAGACTAAGATTAAGGCTTATGGTCACGTTTTACACGTATGAAGGATGAACGTGTGCCGAAAAAAATTGTTTTCATGGTAATCCAGAAGGACGAAGAACAGCCGGAAGAACTTAGGATAAATGGCTAGATGCAGTAAACAGTGTGGAATTGAAAGACGTTAGGCGCAGATAGGTCCGTTTGGAAATAAGCGTGTGTGGAGAAGGCTAAAACTGAATCTGAATTTTTTAACGCCATGCAGTAAGTAAGTAAGTATCAGGCAGTTGCATAATTTCCAGGCAGTTGTATTTTATAAATTTGTTTCTGGTATATTTATGAACTCAGAAACAAATATTTCATACGATTATCAAGTCATTGTATCTTCAGGACATCATACTAATCACCAGTTGAAATATACGCTGAAAATATAAATAAATATCCTGAAAATTTTGTACAGCACTATGGCGCACATTTTTGATGAAGAAGAAGAAGAAGAAGAACAAGATGAGCAACATGAAACAGCACCAAATATATCTCGGAGCATCCATCGTTCAAAAATCTAAATCAATTGTTCTGTAATTTTTTGTCATTAATCATGCCGTTGATCCATACATTAATATTGGACGTCTTAAAGTTTTATACATATCATATATTTTTGATCCCTTTGTAATGTTATTGATTGGAATGGTTTTTTTTAGCAAATTTCAAATTTTTATAACTTATTTTTATTTTATTTTTAAACACTACACAAAAACATATCAAAAATAAATTATTTATGCATGAAAAACAGTATGAAAAAATTAAGGGGAAAAGATTATGGTGAAATTAGTGTTTTCATATCAGGCCACAACTTGTTACGTATCGATAAGGTTTGTAATAGAATACATTTCTTTTCACCTCAACTTTTGACATTTAAATAATTTTTGTTTCTTTTTTGTTCTTTAATTAATTTTCTCTTTTTCTTTCGAGCGTCTAAGAAAACAGAAAATATTGTGATTAATTTTAGTAAAAAATATAAATTAATAAATTACATTAATAATAATAAAAATTATAACAATAAAAATACAATTAATATTAATAAATATTTAATTGTTATTGAATTATAGTTTCTAGTGCACAACAAGATATTCGTCAGAATGTATTGGTACCGGTAAATGCATTTTCAGTACATGAAATATAATGTTTTTATCATCGCAGGTAATATATTATTATAAAATTAATAATTTATTTGCTTCCATATTATTTTCATTAAAATGTAATAATAAATAATAAAGATAAACATTTTACAAAATCATCACGTACAACGTGCCATAAATTTCAATAGTATATCAACATAACCTGTAAATTATATATTATATATTTTATATTACAACGACCTCTCTCTAATTTAATACATCCACAAAATGTAACTAAAATTATTGGTTATATTACAGCTCGCCGATATGTTTTATTATTATTAATTTATTATATTTAAATAGTTTGTGTAAATTAAAATTTATTAATCTAAATCTGCAATTGGCAATTTGGTTTCTAACTTCGGCCGATTCCAGAGTAATTTTGATATAAAAATTAAAATATAAGTTTTGTTTTCTTTTTACAGTATCACAACAATAACGATTAACCAGAGTTTGCTTTCTGCAAAATATATATAATTGTGATCTTTATTTAAATAAAATAATTTTATAAAAAAGTTATTATAACTTATTAAATTTTTATTAAATACATTTAATTAATTTAATTTAAATATAATAATGTATGTATAATTATTTGATTAACTTCATCAATCCTATCTTTTAACTATAGTCTAATGAAATCTGAAAAAAATAAAAAAATAAATACATTAATTACCAACAACCAAAAAATATAAATATAACTATAAAATATATATAATATAATAAATTAATATTTTACATACGATATTCCGTGGTATCATAATAACAATAAATAATAAAGGTAAAAAGAATAAGTCGACTCTCACGGGTGCTCCTTTAAACAAAAAAAATAAACCCAATAAAAAAAAAAAAAACAAAAAAAAATAAACCCAATAAAAAAAAAAAAACAAAAAAAAACAAAATATTAATTATTTTATTATTTTATTATTACAATTATCTGAGAAGAGTCGAGTGGAATTTATTGAGAGTTGACAGTTGAAATTTGAGCTGGAACAAAACTACTAGAATAAAATTATATTTGAACGCATTTTAAGCTATTTGTTCATGAGTTCATGAGCCGAAGCCAAAATCGTTAATATTTAATATTGGTTCATTTTTTGTTTACTAGCTCTCTAATAGTTTGACATTTTGACAATTGGCATATGATGAGTAAAAGTGAGGTTTTTATATAAAACTTCTCCTCATTTCATTATAAGTTGTCGGCGGGTCAGGACGTAAGCATTTTTTATTTTTTTTTTTTCAATAAATTTTTATATTTTTCATTTTGTTTTCATCGCTCGTTCGAGTAAGTCGTGTTTTTTTTTTCTTGTGAATAATTTTGCTATAGAATTTGAAGAATTTTTTTTTGTTGTAATATTAAAAATAATACCAATTATAAATATTTCAAACAGGTAAATGTAATTTCTTAGTGAATGTTAAATTATTTGTATATTTGTGAAATAATTTGTTATTTATGGGTTTCTTTATTTTTTTTTTGCAATTAATGCCAAATAATTGTTACTTTACTTTAGCAATTGATTTTTTTTTTTTTTTTATTAAAAAATCTATAAATAGTTCATAGAAAATGCTTGCAGAAATTCTTCTTTCATAATTATTATTTTTATCGGTAAACATATTGTGTAAAATGGTAGCCATTCGTTTTCTTAATAAAAAATATGAGGTTATGAAAATCCAAATACCACAAGTTTCGTTTTTTATAATTTTTTTTTTAATTTTTGTTCATAGTAAATTTTTGTTTTTTGTTTTTTTTTATTTTTTTTTGTTTTTTGTTTTTGTTTATTGTTTTTTTTTAGCTTATTTTTTTTTTGTTCTTTTGTTTTTGTTTTTTTTTTTTTTTCATTTAATATTTTTACCTTTAGTTTTTCATATTTTAAATTTAAATATTAATGGGTGGGGGTGTAGTTCTTGTAATTTCAATCAGCGAATTTTAGTTTTCTCTATTTAATTTTAAATAGAATTTAAGAAATAATTTTTGTATTATTAAAAAAATTAAGAATATATTTCGAAATTTTAATATTTTATTAATAATTTGTTGAAGTTCATATCATCATTCTACCTAGTTCTTTACATCAACATTGGGTTGTTTAGAGAGATAGCGTTGCTGATGATGAAAGTCGCTAAACATTCATCTAAAGTCAAATTAGAAAGCTTCCATTTAAATGCATAATGCTTTCTTTTTTCTTTTTGTTTTTTTACTGTATAAAATAATTATTATTATTATATTATAAATTTAAATTAATAATTTATTTATTCGCAGAACAATTAACATTATGGAACAGATTTGTCCACGGTTGGATTGTAGTTGTGACAGCAGCAGCAAGAATAACATGATCAATTAATCAATCAAAATTATTATTTCCTTCAACAGCTACATATTTAAATGATTCAAATGACGATGTTTAATATAAAATAATAATAATGTACTGTTACTATAAATTATTGAAAATTGTGGATAATTGTGTATGGTTTTAAATGTACACTAATTGCATTCACCACATATTTTGACACGAGATTGTATTTTAAAAGTTTGGATCGTTTCAAAAGCAATCGATTTATAACACATTTACAAATTATATACATCAATTCATTAAAGGTAAATAAAGCAAATAAAGTCAAGAAATTTGTAAGTCAAACATATATTTAATTAATTAATGTCACAGAAAAATATGTCTTATAAATTTATTGCATTACTAACATTCAATGTGACAGAAACTCAGTACATAATTTAATTATTGTTATCGCCGTTTAGTTGCATAAATACGGGCGGTATAAAAATATATGGAAATAGTCTAAATTTAAATCCGTATAATTGCTGTTGTAAGGTTATGAAAATCAACTCACTCATCATACTTCATTTTTATATTGTTAATATTTTTATATTTAAAATTTGTTCTCATTTCATAGTAAATTGTTGGATTGTTAGCACGCAAGAATTTTTAATTTTTTTTTTTTTTTCAATAAATTTTTATATTTTTCGTTTTGTTTTCATAGGTCGTTCGAATAAGTCGTTTTTTTTTTTGCTTTTTTGTGAATAATTTTGCTATAGAATTTGAAGAATTTTTTTTTTGTTGTAAAATTAAAAATAATACCAATTATAATTATTAGCGTTACCAATTACGAAATATTTTAAACAGGTAAATGTAATTTCTTAGTGAATGTTAAATTATTTGTATATTTGTGAAATGATTTGTTATTTATGGGTTTTTTCATTTCTTTTTTGGAAATTAGTGAAAAAAATAGTTACTTTACTTTAGCAATTGATTTTTTTTTTTTTTTTTTATTAAAAAATCTATAAATAATTTATAGAAAAGGCTTACAGAAATTCTACTTTCATAATTATTATTTTTATCAGTAAAAATGAGGGAATTGTGTAAAATGGCAGCTATTCGTTTTCTGAATAAAAAATATGAGGTTATGAAAATCCGAAAGCCACAAGTTTTGTTTTTTATAATTTTTTTTTTAATTCAATTAGTTCATAGTAAATTTTTTTTTTTTTCTTTTTTGTTTTTTTTTTCATGTTTTAAATTTAATGTTATTCACTTGGGGTGAAAGTCTTATAATTTTATTCGTACAGTAAAGCGAATTTTAGTTTTTTCTATTTAATTTTATATAATTATTATTAATAATATTTTTTGTATTGTTAAAATAATAAAGAATATATTTTGAAATGTTAATATTTTATTAATAATTCGTTGCAATTCGTATCATGATTCTACGTAGTTTATTATTATTAGTTTACACCTACATTGGGTTGTTTAGAGAGATAGCGTTGCTGATGAAAAATCGTTAAATATTCATCAAAAATCTAATTAGATAATTACTAAATAATATTACTATTAAATTGTAAATGTAAATTAATAATTTATTTATTTGCAGAACAATTAACATTAAGCAGCAGCAGCAAACAATCTTTAGAACGCAATTACAAATTATCAATCAAAATTGGAAAGAAAGTAGAGAAATAAAAATAAATAAATTGGTAACTAAAATATTTATTTAATTATAATAAATACTAAAATATATATAAATTTAAATGATAATTCTAAAAATTAAATAAGAAATTTAATTGTATTGGATTTTCATAACCTCACAGTAATTATTATCATTTTATATAGCAATTGATGTTTTTTGTTGTTTGAAAGAAGAGTTTTTCTATAAATATTTCATATAAAATGCTATTTTTTATAATCTTTACTTTTGTAATTAATAGTTTGTTAACAGTAAAGCATAAAAGCATTATTTAAATTTGATATTTGTGGTGTAAAGTAGAGTTAATTAGAAATTATGGATTTTTACTGTTGTCTAAATAAGAATTATTATTATTATAATTATTATGTTATTTTAAATGTAAATTAATTATTTATTTATTTGCAGAACAATCAATATTATGCAACAGCTTTTGCTGCGGTTGGATTGTGGTTGTTGGAGCTGCAGCAAAATTTTCATTATCAATAAATCATTAAAAATAATTATGTTCTTCAACAGCAACAAATTTAAATTATTCAAATGATGCACATTAAGACGTTTAATATAAAATAATAATAATGTAATAATTCGACTGATACTATGAATTATTGAAAATTGTGAATATTTATGTATGGTTTTAAAAAAGTACACTAGTTTCATTCAACACATGCATATATTTTGCAAATAATTCATGTGCACGAGGTTGTATTTTAAAAAGGTTGGAACGTTTTAAAATCAATTAATTTATAACATACAATTACAAAATATCCACATCTATCCATTAGAAGTGAAAAGTAAATAATTGAATAATTGGGTGAGTAAAATATTTATTTAATTAATAATAAAGTAAGTTAGTTAGTAATCAAGAAAAATATATAAGTATAAAACATAATTCTAAAAACTTAAATAAGGAATTTGTATGACAGAAACTCTTTCAGTAATTTATATTTTAGCAATGCATTAGTTTTTTTTTTATTGTTAAAAACTATTTTATAAATAATTCATAGAAAATACTATTTTTTAGAATTTTTACTTTTTTATAATTAATATCAGTAAAACACAAAGCATTATTTCAATTTGACATTTGTGGTGTAAAGTAGTGAAGTGTTTGTAATTAAAATATATTAGAATATAATTCGAT
This sequence comes from Bibio marci, assembly GCA_910594885.2. NCBI lineage: Eukaryota > Metazoa > Arthropoda > Insecta > Diptera > Bibionidae > Bibio > Bibio marci. Next base: position 14,979,690 of record OU343116.1, on the reverse strand, counting down.
ATGTCAAAGTTAATTTCATTATTCTACCTAATTTCTTCTATCTACATTGGTTTTTATTAAAACGTATCTTTTTCATGAAATTTAATTAGAAATTATGGATTTTTACTGTCTAAATAAAAATTATTATTATTATTATTATTATTATTATTATTATTATTATTATTATTATTATTATTATTATTATTATTATTATTATTATTATTATTATTATTATTATTATTATTATTATTATTATTATTATTATTATTATTATTATTATTATTATTATTATTATTATTATTATTATTATTATTATTATTATTATTATTATTATTATTATTATATTATTTTAAATGTAAATTAATAATTTATTTATTTGCAGAACAATTAACATTATGCAACAGTTTTTGCGGCGGTTGGATGGATTGTGGTTGTTGGAGTTGCAGCATGATTAACATCATCAATAAATCAATAAAAATAAATATGTTCTTCATCAGCAACAAATTTAAATGATGATGTGCAATAAATATAAAATATTAATAATATAATAATTCGGTGGATACTATGAATTATTGAAAATTATGAATATTTATGTGTGGCTTTAAACGTACACTAATTTCATTCACCACATATTTTGCAAATAATTCCTTTACACGAGGTTGTATTTTTTAAAGTATGGACCGTTTCAAAAGCCAATAAATTTATAACACACAATTACAAATTATACACATCAATCCATTAAAGATACATAAATTGGTAAGTCAAACATTTAATTAATTTTTATGATGCAGAAAATTATATAAGTATAAAATATGATTCTAAAATATTAAATTAGATTATAATTATTGTTATCGCCGTTTGCTTGCATTAATACGGACGGTATAAAAATTTATGGAAAATAGTCAAAATTTAAATCCGTATAATTGTTGTTGTAAGGTTATGAAAATCCACTATCAGACATCATTTTTTTATTATAAATATTCTGATTTTTATAATTTGTTTTCAATAAATTTAAAATGAAATTGCTGGCCAGACAATTCGGTACATTAACCTAATTTAATAAAAAGAAATTAATTTTATTATTTGTTAAGACATTTATTTTTATTACGTGGTGGTGTGGTTTAATTGTTAAACATATAAAATATAATTTAATTATTGGAAAATCCATTAAAAACTAACAAAATTTGGTAAAACAAACCTATAAAAATACATATTAACGAAAAATAATACTAACCCCAAAATTTATATAATAAATTTTAATAAGTTTTAAAACATTTTCCAATTACATACACATGTAATAAGTTGAAATTTAAATCGACGGGTTTTTAATTTGTTTAAATATTGATTATTAACTTTAACAAACAACAATTTTATACACGTTTGTCAGAAAAAAAAACAAAAACAATATCTGTTATTTGCTCTTTTTTAATTTTCTTTTCGTTATCTAATTTTGTCCCTTCGTTAGTTTTGTAGCGCATAAAAAATTTTAATTTAATATATTAAATTCTTAATTTTTCTCTATAAAACATATTTTAAATTATAAATAAGTGATTAATTATAATATTAAACAAAAAATTTTACAATCACTAATCTAATGTTATTTTAGTTATTCTGTATTCTGTAATCTACAACTGCATTGTTAACCTTAACTCGTATAATTTTTGTTCTATAATTTTGGCGTTGTGTGCATACTCAGCAATTTTTCTTGTTTTTTATATTATTATTATTATTATAAAATTTTCATATGTGTAACGCTCTAACAAGGCTATATAATAGTCACTATTGATGGTTTTTCCATTTTCGAGATAGTCGATGACAATTATTCCATGTGCATCCCAAAATACAGATGCCATAACCTTGCCAGCCGACTGTTGCGTTTTTGGTCGTTGTGGACGAGGTTCGTCGCTTGCTGTCAATGATGCTGACTGCCGATTTGACTTCGGAGTGTAATGATGGAGCCATGTTTCATCCATTGTCAAATATCGACGCAAAAATTCTGTTTTATTGCGGTTGAACAAGCCCAAACACTGCTCTGAATCATCGATACGTTGTTGTTTTTGGTCCATTGTGAGTTCGCACGGCACCCACTTTGCACAGAGTTTTTGCATGCCCAAATATTCATGCACGATATGTCCAACACGCTCCTTTGATATCTTCAGAGCCTCAACATCACTTTACGGTCATCTAAAATTATTTTGTGGACTTTTTTTGATATTTTCTGGAGTAACTGCCTCCTTTGGACGTCCACTGCGTTCATCGTCCTTGGTGCTCATATGACCGGTTTTAAATTTTGCAAACCACAATTGTACTGGTGAAAGAGCTGGAGCAGTGTCGGGATAATGCTCGTCAAGCAGTTTTTTGGCTTCAGAAATATTTTTTCCCTTCAAAAAGCAATATTTTATCAGCACATGAAATTCTTTTTTTTCCATCTTTTTTCAAATAACAAAAGTAGCTACACTCACAACGCAATATATCACAAACTAATGGTCGGACTGCTGTCAAATTTTGACACGTATCGTTTGAAGGTTGGTACTAACTAAAAATCATATGAAAAAAATTCTAGAAAATACACCTCTTAGAATTTTCGGAAACTTTTCAGCACATGTGTTATATGAATTTAATGTATACATTTAGTATAGGTTCGTTTTTCGCACTACAAAAGCGTGTCGGTCGCACCTGAGATCGTTTTTATTTTATTTTGAAACAATATGATCGGGAAGTCAACCTAATTTATCTAGAGTTAGAAAATTTTATGCAAGCATGAAGTAAATAAAACGAAAAAATAAATACAGCTACAATTGTATTTGAAATACAAAATAACTACCAGAAATGCATTTGATTTTGGTATACCAACATATAATTTATGTAATGCATGTTGAATTTCAGTATTGTTTGAAATACTAAGTACAAAATATAAAATATATTTCAAAGGTATTAATAATTGAATTATTTCCCAGCCTTGGCTATAATATATGTATTTTTTTAAGTTTAAATAAAATTATTAGAGGTATACTTTCCCTACTAAAATTATATACAGTAAAAGATTTCCATAGAGTTGATGTGTAAAATTACTGAAAAAAATACAGACGGGGACTACTACATTCTAATATCTTTTAATAGAATAATATTCTTTCTAACACTTCAAACATTTAGCGTAAATGTTTAAAAATATATAATATAATGTTTGAAAATATACGAAAATTTTCCATCAAATTTGAATGGTTACACAAAATTTGTTTATAACAACAATGATATTTCATATACTAAATACTGAAAAAGATCGAATAAAAAATATTCATTATATGCTATCTTATATTTTAATTGTATAACAACAAAATCTAATTAATATTGTCTTTAAAATGTGGGTTCTTAAGAATATCACATGGACCACTAATTATAGCACTTTTTCAATTTTAACATTTTTAAAACTAGTTATAATTTTGTCAATGTGATTTTTTGAATCGATTTAATACTATAATATTTTTTTTATCTTGTTTTAGGGATTTGCGTGTTTAGTGAGTATAATTATTTAAGAGTTTGACTCATAAAACACTTGTCATTGTTTCAACAAATAAGATCAACAAATAATGCTCAGTTCAACATAGTTGATTGATTACTCTTACCACCAATAACAGGATACAAAGGTGAGTTATTTAATTAATTTTTGTTTGTTACAACTTGTGTGAAATCATAGTCTTTTTCCATCTTTTTGACAACCCTATCATTTCTTACTCAGAACTTATCTGCATCTTTTATCAGCACATCCCAAACAAAGTTAAATATGAGTTTTGACGAATGTGCAAAGAAGTGTGCATTGTCCATGGTGGCTAAAAAACAATACATTTTCGATTTGCCAATTATGGTCGCTTTACTTGAATTACATTGTTTTATTATGTTAATTGTTGCACATCTAAATTGATCGTTTGTGTTGCGTAATAAAATTTCAAAATATAGAGATTTCCTTTGTATTATTGCATCATACTGATAACATAATCGACTTTTGATAAATAGAAATATATTATTGTATATACATACAAGCCATTTTTCATCGCCAGTGTATTGTGAACAGTTTTAAACGTTTAGTTTGCGCTGTTGACTTACCTGATAGAGCGAAATTTGCTTTTATCAAGTAAACCAACCGGATTACTGTGCCTAAGCCTCCACACCGCACATGATAAGCTGACTTCCATGTTTTTATTACATTTTATATAAACTTTAATAGTTCAAAATTTGTTTATTTGTATAGAAAATCTGTTATTTTGTTTCAGATAAACAAACAATTCATCAAAATTTGCGGGATAAAAACAACAAAAAAAAAACGATAATATTTGCTGCTATCAAGAAAATAATAGTGTGAAGTGTAGTTTAAGATTTTAATTTATAAGTTATTTATTTCTATTTAAGTTATAGTTTAAGTTTAGCTAATTTGGGTAGGATTTATTCGAAAAAGACGTACTAATTTTATTGATTTGTAATTGATATAATGGTTATAAATCGGTCGGTTTTTAATTGTTTACTTACTTAATATTGGTGTAATCTCTCAGGCATGTGCAACGATCTGGTCACTCACATCCTGGAAATTGTTTTGCGTGGAAAATTAATAACTTACATAAATTGGTGCGTTGTGGAAGAATATCTATTATCTCTAACCATTTAGGCTTCTATTGTATATTTTGTGTCTAATTATTTGTAAATATTTTGTAAGTTACTATATTCTATAAGTTTTAAATTATAATTAAGATTAAGAATTGTATTGGTTAATAATTTAAGATTCAATCAAACCAAATGCTTGTGTTTTATTGTCAACATCTATTAATAATATTTAATATTTGTTTTTAATAAACTTATGGAAAAATTTGAAAATCAATTTTCAAATAATAATAAAACACAAGCACTCTGGATATTATTTATATTTTATCAATAATTTTGTTGGTCTCTCTCTCTACACGAGGCATAATAGCCAATATTTGTGTAGTTAGACAAACCAATAAAATATTGAGATTATAATATATTCGTGATCGCGTATTTATAATTTATTCGTGAATTTGAATTCAATTTACTTTTATTTTTTAATTTGTATATGAGTTTTTTTTCAAATGACATTCTCAAAATGTTATTTTTTTCTCATATTTTTTGATTTTGTATATTTAAACTTCGGGAATCACTTTGGCATATTCTTTTAATATGTTACGCACAGGGATTGTCTCCTCCCAACAAAATGATTACGCGTTCGGGCTCGCATGCAAAGGAATATCCGAGGTTTCCGATAAAACCGTTCTAAGCTGTAGTAACGAGTTTCTACAAAAAAAAAATTTTTTTTTATTTTATCGCCTGTGCATATTAATTTTAAAATCTATAATTCCCCGTAGCATAATAATGATTGAACTATAATTTTTAATTTTTTAAATATAAGTGTTCGGGCTCACATTCAAAGGAATCTGAGCTTTTCGATAAAACCGTTCTGAGCTGTGAATGATCACGTTTTTAATTTGTTAGATTCAGGCCCGTGTATGGCTTTTAATACCATTCAAACGCCTTCGCGGAACACAATTTTCAGGCTAACATTATTGAATTTCAACAGAAGTGTAATCATTGGGAGCTACATTATCTAACTATTTTTTTCCATCGTGAATAGGTTTTCCATGTTATGGCCGGGGACGTGGCACTTATCAATTAGCGTTAATTGAGGCCTGGCACGCGCACGTCCCTTGTTCTGGTTGCCAAACGATTATTCATGTGATTGTAAACATTCATGTTCACAGGAAGGAAAATTTGCCCTAGTTAAATAGGTAAAAAACACAAATTTTAACCTTTGTGAATATTGGTCTACTCTCGCATGTGCAGTAATTTTGTACTCATAACCGGCGAATTATATTACATGGAAAATTATATGTTACGTTGTAGTCCCATGTGAGGACCATGTCTGAATGAAGTTCGTGTAGAATGCCTATTTTAATATATATATAAATCAATCAGTTTTTTTTGTCGTCATGACTATGAATACAATCTAATTCTCTACTTTGGGTTTTGTTGAAAATATCTATAATCTGTAAAAATTTGGAATTCAAATTTTACTGTATAAAATTTCCACAAAATATCATTTCTTCATTTTGGTTAATTTTGTGAAATTACGAAAATAAATCTTTCATGAAAAGCAGTATGGAGAAATTAGTAGGGACATCAAATAGAATTTAGACGTATTATATCGTATAATATATTTATTGCTTTGTTGACATCTGTTGGCTAGTAGCTTATCAAAGTGTGACCTTTTGCTGGTGAAAATGGTGAATATAAGGTTTAGATATGAGATAAATGGGGTGTTCGACATTATCTTTAAGTTACTTGTGTCATCGAATAATTATTTTTTATTGACATTTGTAATGTTTTCAAATAAATAAAAACATTTTCACTAGCATTTAATTCTGCTTGTCTTTTATATCTTTTCAAAAAATCGTATTTTTTGTGAATTTTTTTGCGTATTTATTTAGTAATGTGTACTGTATCAATGGGTATGTATACGTAATTCTTTTCATTTCTTTTAAAGGAAATATTTGCATCATCGACCAATTTCGATCAAATTTGGTACATAGGTTCAGAATAAGATTTTACAGGTATTTATTGACTAGTTATTTGAAAATTGATATATTTTATAACATCCATTTAGTTTTATATTGATTGAATATTACTTTATTACATTATTAAAATTTAATATAAAATTAACTTAAGTCCTAAAAAATAAAACAATAATATTTAAGACAATTTGTACTAATGTTTTGATTATTTTTATTTAAATATGTATTAATGTAACAATGCAATTAATAAAAAAAATAAATTCATTTAAATAAAATAAAATTCATCTTTTTAATTAGAAGAAAATCCGATTGGAATCTGAAAAGAGAAAAAAAATTAAATTTCTCCTGATCTCCCTGTGATTTTAACCATTTTTGTTTTGCCATTTTGACCGACTTAGAGGCGGAATTTTCGAGGAATTCCAACGGATTCTTGTTGGGACGATGACCCCGCATCGTTTAAGCCATAGTTTGTTTTTTACCTGTTTTTCACATGTTTTTTGTGTTGCCGATTTGACCGACTTAGAGGAGGAATTTTGGAAAAATTCCACCGGATTCTTGTTCAGACGATGACCCCGCGTCTTTTAAGCCTATTTCCAGCCATTTTTTTTTTTAGTGCCTTTTGACACGTTTTTTGTTTTGCCAATTTGACCGACTTAGAGGGGGAATTTTGGAAAAATTCCACCGGATTCTTGTTCAGACGATGACCCCGCGTCTTTTAAGCCTATTTCCAGCCATTTTTTTTTTTAGTGCCTTTTGACACGTTTTTTGTTTTGCCAATTTGACCCACTTAGAGGCGGAATTTTCGAAATATCTCAACGGATTCGTGTTCGGACGATTGCCCCGCGTCGTTTAAGCCTATTTCCAGCCCTATTTTTTTGGACTTTTTCGACCCCCAAAAGTGTGGGTTATAACCCACTGCCGAAAAAATTTTTTTGCCCGTAGGACCTTCAGATTTTCAGGGATTGTAGAGCTCGGAAAAAAAACAGGATCTGTCGACCCCTTTGCCGGATTTCCCTCGGGGGGCGGAGTTATGGACCTTCGAAAGTACCAAATTGGTCACTTTTGGACCACTACAACTCCGGAAATACTCCATATTTCGCGACGAGCTTCCCACAAGTGATAGTCCTCTTCAAGGGCTACACATTATATTATGGGGGTGACTTCCTATCTAGAAGGGTTTTCCAACTAGGGGTGCCCAAAGTTCAGAAAATCGTTTGCAGACTAATATTCCGAGTACTGGAAAGTCAGGAAATATTGGACTTTCCAAAAATCTAATGATGCAGAAATGTAGAGGGAAGTCCAAAGTTTATCGTTAGATTTTTTTTGGAATTTTCCAGTGGAAAATACGGATTTTCCTGGAACAACGAAAAACATCGATTTTTTCATGTTTTCAAATGGGAATTTCCCGGCTTTCCCAATGGAATTTCCCGGTGCCCTATTTATCACATATAGTAGACTATATGCCACGTCTTTTAAGTCCCACCCCAACTCTTTAAGTCTAACCGTTTTCCCACAATGGCCGCCCAAAGTTAGGCTTACACGAAAATTTCAAAATCTTAAATTGGTCATAAGTCGACCAATAGATTTTTCACGGAAAAAGTCCAGAAGCTTTGTTGTGCGCCCTAAGATCCTCTACAAGTTGGCTGTAACAAAAATTGGCTAACACATAAATTTTTTTCGAAACCATCCAAAACCTGGTTTTCAGAAATTCCGGGAAATTTCTCCAGCCCAAAGTTGATGACTTACAGATGTCTTATAGCCATAAATGGATTTAGATGGTAAATGTACTGAGGAAGTGGTACTGAAAATGTTTTCTAACTATTACAGTTTTCCCGGAATTTCCCGATCAAAATTAAAATTTTCCGGATTTTCCCGAAAACTTCCAGATGTCTTCGTTAGAATATTAGAAATATTTTTTACCACTAGAGGACCCGAATCTATTTACACGTTTTCCCGGAATTTTCACATAACGGTTTCATATTCATGGTGAAAAATCCCGATTTTTTTTTTACAAAAAGTTAGGTAGTTTAATTGTCTATCATTTAAAACCTATCCCATCCCCCTACCACTTCAAACGGCTGAGCTAGAATTTTTGCCGTTTACCAAATATACCATCATTTTTTCACTAATTTACCTTCAGAATTTTGTTTTCAGTATTTACTATTTTCCTTAAATTTTCCAATTATCATTTTTTATCATCATATTTTCAATGGTTTTCCCATAATTTTCATTACAAATATCATACGTATTAAGAAAATTAATATTACTATACGAAATTTCAATGGAAGAAATACTCGTCGAAGGTAAATTGACTATAAAAATAATTGTGTGTGTGTGTGTGTTTGTTTCCGTTGGAAAATTCTTAATAATAAAAAAATTTTATATAATACTTTTGAAAATTAATACTTTTTTGAATATATCATCATTAATATTAATTTAGGAATACAATAAATAGTAAAATTTTTATATGTATCGTTCAAAAAATTAGCATTAATTTTCATTTAAAAGAAATTATATCATTTAATTTTACTTTACCATGCCCGTTTTTTGATCGGAGAAATTATTAAAATTTTATATTTTGCTTAACACACAAAACAACAAATACAAGTCATTTCTTTTTATTTACATCAGAAATAAGAAAAGGAAAAGCAAAAAATAACAATGTATTTCCCCTCCATCCAGAAATTCTATTGCGATTTATTACCTTTATTAAATTCACCATTGCTCAACTCTCCTTAATTTACTCATACTGTTTTTCATACTTAAATAAATAATTTTCCATTGAATAGTACTAAAAAAATGCATACAAAAAATTCTCATGATTTTTTCTGCTTTTTGGGGTCCCATTCGTTTTCATTTATTAGTTTTAAAGTTAATTACACCTACTTAGAGACGGATTTCTCTCGAAAATTTTCACTGGATTCAAGATATAATTCGCGCTTCTATTTAACTTGAACAATAATAAAAGAATTCAATAAGGTCTAGTGATTTCATACGATCCGTAATGAATACAAACTTCTTAATTTAGCTACGCCAACTTTCAAATTGAAGACAATACCGCACGTTTGCCGCTATTTACGGGAATAAGTAAATTATAAAATTGTGTACAACTCTTCTCCAGAAATCTGGGTAATGCAATATCTATAATTTTCTAAATTGTATCATTTGTTAATCACTTCATTTGATTGTATTCGTGTAAGACTGCGTTAAGACATCAGACCAGCCGACAGTTTGGAAAATAGTATCAGATTGTTTACGCAGTTTATCACCAACATAATTCAATAGAATAAAATAATTAATTTATTGTAAATTACAAAAACGAACAAACATGCGAGCCAATTTATTTCTAATTTATATAATTTTAATATATTTTAAATTTTTCCCATAATTATCATTTTATACATGCAATATTTTTATGAATTTGAATTTGATTTTTCTGTGTATTACAAAAATTATAAAATATTTAAATATTTTAAAACCACAACCAAAATAATCTTTTTAAAACACAATAATTTATAATATTTTTTAATTTTTTACTTAAACATTAATTATTTGAATATTATCTTTGAACTTATTGACTTTGTGTATTACAAAAATTGGCACTGTTTTATATTTCAATTAATTTTTTTCAGTTACTTGTTTTTAATTAATTTTATTATTTGATTTTTAATATAAAATATAATTAATAATAAATTATGAATTTTCATAAATAAAATTATGAGCTCTCGACCCCCCCTCAGCACAGAGTGTATTAACTAACGCATTCTTCACTTCTATTGCGATTAATTATGAAATAAAATATTAACGGACGTTAACAATTAGCTTTGTGTAATTGTTCAACAAATTTATGTTAAGTACACGTTGTGAGTCGTATAGTTTTGGATAATTGGAAATTTAATTATATTTTCTTTTGTATTACATTGACAAAAAACCATGGGTCAACCAAGTCTAAAGCTGATTATCAATTTGATAGAGAAGAGGCAAGTCACGCATACAATTGTGCTGTTAAATAACTTTTGTTATTGTTTTTAATGATAAATTTAAGCGTTTTAATGGTAGGCTTTTTTTTTAACACAGATTCGATTGTTTTGGTCAAAATTTTTGTTTATTGTATAATCCATTATCACCTGTGTTCATTATTTCTATATTGTGGTTTATCATTTACATCGCCTATAATAAAACATAGGCTCAGAAAAGAATAAGTCTTTTTACAAAATACGAAAACCTTAAAAATTGGTCCTTCATAGACAATTTCGAAGCAAATTATCCTGAGCAAACAGAATTCAGAGAAATTTGGTATGTGTGTGCTGTTTTAAACTTTATATTGAAGCCTTTCCCCATTTTATCGTCCCCACAGAGCTATATAGATCTTATCACTAAATGCTAAAGTTTATTTTCAAAAAAACCGTCTAATAAATGTTTATAGAATTATTCTAAAGGGTGTCCAAAATATCATGTAAGATTTGTGCCATTTGTGCGGTAAAAATGTTGTCAATGAACAGCTCAGGGTTAATAAAAATGGAGCGATAAACGAAAGAACAACACGTTTGATTGTTGATCCTATATTGATTAAAAATAAATGATTGATTGGCAGCTATTCAGTTCGCCATAACAAAATATGATCGGGCTAGTGATTCAAAGTCATCAACTGTGAAGAGGTTGATTAAAAAATTCAACGAGACTGGAATTTAATTAATAATCTTAGATACTTTGTAGCCGTTCTTTAACGAGTTTTTCAACACAAAACACCGAAACAATGCGTTAGAGATCGTTGGTGAGAGTCCACGAACATTAATTGGGCACCGCGGTCAAGAATCTTTTGTGTCTAAATTACAAGATATGGATTTGGATGACATGAGGTTTGAATAAGACGGTGTCACATGTCATGGGGGAATTAATTTTGGCACTTTGACCAAAGAATGTCCATGTGTGAGCTTTTTATAAGAGTTAATGCTGGAATCGTCTGAAACTTAAATATTACAAACACTTTGACGTGATATGTCCACGATTGATTTAACTCCTATATTAAATTGAGCTATATGTGATTGAGTTGATAAAATTTTCCGACTTACTTGGGATGATCTTATGGATTATTTGACTGGTAGGCTTTATGTAATTTTACATAGATTGTGAGGTTTTGAGTATGCAACTCGTGTTTGTCGATGAAGCGAAGTGTTATTTTGCGGGTTTTCTTGTTGTTTCTATTTTATATTTTATTTTTATTCTAAAGTTGTACTGACCTCCATGGCGGAGGCTATAGGGTCTTGTGTAGGTACAACGTCTTATTTACTGTCAGTATCATACGTCGTTTTGATAATGTCTCTGAATTTTCGACCAGTCTTTTGAGGTGTAGTCTTTTAATGTATATATATATTAGAACTTGAGATGCCTTGTATTTTGGTATAGGCTTATTCGGTCGTGTTTGTCTAATTATTTGCATGTGAAAATTCCGTATATGGTCCGTCTATGAGAACCATGAATTTGTTGGTTTCTAGGTGGTAATTGTGAGTGTTGGCTTTCGTCTAATTTTGTAAGGGTGATTGTAATGTGCAATAATTTGTCACTGGGATTGAGTTTTTTAAGTCAAAATTGTATACGTATTCTGAGCGCCTCACAATAATTAATAGAAAAAAAACGTACGAATGAAGAAAGTTTAATGCAGGTCGAGTCGATGGGAACGATAGCTTATAATTTTATTTATTAAAATTTAGAATTTATACATAAACCGACCGAACAATATCGCATTTGAAATAATATATTTTGTATTTTATAATATCATGTACTTACAATATTAAATGTTGCCTAATAAAATGTGTACGCGTTCATTACATTTTAAATATTATGAATAACCTATCAACTATAAATTTAAAATGTATTTTAATAAAATTATTAAAAAAATAATAAATAATTTAAAAATAATTAATCGATTTCCAACGATCGAAATGATTTTTTAACAGATTTTTTTCCCTTTTCATTATTTTTAATTTTTGGTTTTTCTACAAGTGTACCAGTGTCGATAAGCCAACCGGTATATTTTTCTTCTAAATGTGTACGCTGTTCAGCATAAAATGATTCTGCTGTTGCTAAAGTTCCTTCATATTCCTATCGTTAAAATAATACCGAAATATTAATTATTTTTAATAAGAATATGAAAAATTTTTATTTTAGACACCGTACAAAGAAATAATTAAAAGTATACTGAATCGTGAATTCTGGTAACTTTGCTATCGATTTCTATTGACTAAAAAATTTGTAAAAGACTGCTGTGTTTGTTTCTTTATCCATGCCGCTGAAATTATTGCGAGCACTTTTATGAATTATGTGTTAACACTTAGCATTCGATATCATTGCTCAAATCCACAGCCATATTGGTAGTGTAATTATACACGGATTTTCCTCCAGTAATTTTTCAATTTTTTCCAAAATGTTATTATTCAATTTGATTTTATTGAAATTCTCAAAATTTGATTTGGAAAATTCCGAATATGAAGTTAAAATCCAATAAATAAATATATACTTACAGCTGGTAACAATTCCTTTTCAAATAATTCAATAGGACCATTTGTTGTAAAATGTAATAATGAAAATAAATCCGATTTAATTAATGGTTTCACAATAGCCATAGCCTGATTAATAAACGATGCTGTATTTACAATATAAACTTTTTTTAATCGAACAGGATGTGCTTCCTATTTTGTACATGAAATTATAATTATTGCATATTAAATTTAAATATACTATATGGAGCAATACGTGCGATTTTGGTACGAATTGATAAATGTATTTTATTAAAATTTATTTACTTGAATGTATGCCATAAATGTTCTAAGTGGTCCTAATTGTACTCTTGCTAAATGACCCAACCGTAAACCTTTCATGTCAAATACCACAACATATCCTTCCGTTAAAATATCTTCACTAATACGCATATCATTAAACATACAAAATGCTTTAACTGCATTTCCAAAATGCATTTTTGATGGATCTGGATTTATTAAACGATAAATTAATATGTGATATCCTTCCGGTGTTTTATTTGGCAACGCTATCATTTGGCTAAATGTTTTTTTTTTTTTACATAGAAAAATGAGAAAAATGTCCTTATTTAGATTTATACGACAAATTTCAATGTAAATGTGTATATTTAAATATGTATTAAAGAAATTACGTCATATTAAAAACAAATTGTATATCTGGATGCATTGGATCTCTGTTACCGAATACATCTGGTGCACCAGCTCTTATTTGGCAATATTTTTGTAATGCTCTTTTTGCATTTTCATGATCCCAATAGCAAGCATGTAAAAATAAATATGCATGATTTTTTGTATAATTTGGAAAACGTGGTTGGGTCTTAATCCTGAAAATGTATAAAAATTATTCAATTAATTATTTCTTATTTATAATGTGCTCACAAAAAAGGCAGGCACATAATCTGTTTTGTAATTGAGTTTCAATTCCGCACTATTGTAGAGTCATAAAGAAGAGGTTTATGAAATATTATGCAGAAACAAATTAAGATTGGTTGTTGCATTATATCTATCACTATCATCTTCACAAAATTCATTTGGTTATACAATGCACTTTGTGCAAAATGTTCCTTGCCGGAGGAATCGGCATGCGGCACTACTTATGTGAACGTCCGGTGTATGAGAAATCTAGGCATAGGATATTTGGAAAATATGCAATGGATCCACAATGAACGGATCATATATAAGAAATATGTCTGGTTTCGTTTCTGAAACCAGCCGCTTTGAAGATTAACTCACACGGAGAGAACAATGGACCTGCCTTGGTTTATGTGCCGGAATTAATTCCTACTTTTATAAAATCATCATCATCAACATGCATGGAACCAAATAAAAAAAAAAAAGAGCACAAATGGTGAACCGAATTTTAAAAACAAAACTGGCCTCTTAACAAAATATCCGTTTGATATTTCAATAGTGCCAACCATCAACGGATTTATGTAAAAATTTCATAACAATTCATTAGGTTTTAAAAGTTACAGTGGATTAATTGACACTTTGTTTGTTATTTTCAGAAAAATTGATTCAAAGCGGTTTCGTGTGTGCAACAGAGGTTATTGCAAGAGGCGATGATAGTTACAAATCAGTGGCATGATGATGAATGCTGAATTGCTCGGGATGTAAAAATGGATCCCGGCTGAAAATGCTAACGCGAGCCACACGAACCACTGTTGAAGACTATCGCGCGAAGAAGTATTTCGAGTGTAAATTGATTCGTATAAAAAAACGAGAACTGGAACGAAGGGTTAACGTCGAAATGGAGAAGTTCAACAGAAACAACGATAACAGAAGATTGTATCGGAAAGTTAATCGTATTCGCAACGGATACAATCAACAACCGTTTTTGTGCAAAAACAGATATGGACAGGTTATGGTGCAAGAGGAAAGGTGACTCTAAAGATGAACTAGGAATACTTTATAAATGTATTAAATGTGAACACGCCATTAAATACTGTTAAAGCTGAGCAATTTCAAACTGTCCAGTCATTTATAGCTGAACCATCAATACACGAAAGTAAAGCTCAAGAATAATATATCAACTGGATCTGATAGATTACCAGGTGAACTCTTTAAACATGGTGGAAATGCATTATGGTATCAATTGCATCAGTCTAATTGCAAAGATTTGGAATTATGAACAGGTGTCAGATGACTGGAAGGATGGTATCATCTGTCCATTGAACAGAAAGGGTGACGACCAATTCGATTGTAACAACTACAAAGGAATAACTTTATTAAATATTACCTCTAAGGTATTTGCTAATATATTATCCAACAAATTTATTCCATATGCCAATGAAATTATCGAAAAATACCAGTGTGGTTTCTGAGCAGATCGATCTACATCTGATCAAATATTTAGAGTACAGCAGATCTTGGAAAAGTGTAAGGAGTTTAATGTTGATATACAAAATTTGTTTGTTGATTTTAAAGCAGCATCTGTGTCAAAATTATGGAAAATTATGGAAGAATTTGATATTCCAGAAATACTGATACATTTGGTGGCCATGTCGTTGGATAATTTGTAATCACTTGTACGTATCCGAGATATATTATTTGATCATTTTGAGACAGTTGATGGACTACGACAAGGCGATCCATTATCAACAACACTAATCTTTAATATTACTCTGGAAAAGAAAGTTAGGGCCGTAAATATTGATAAACAAGGAAAGATATTCATAAAATCGAGTCAACTATTATAGCGTATGCTGATGATATACACATAATGGGTCGAAATATGGTGACTGTCAAGGATGCTTTCGAATCGTTAAGTAAATGCAGACAAAACAAAATATATGTGGTGGCAACGAATACATCAAGAATTCCAGATCAAAATGTTAGTATTGGAAAATAGAATTTTGAAATTGTAAATAGTTTCGTATACTTAGGATCGGTGATAAATATGGAAAATTATATTGAAGAGGAAATTCGTCGCAGGGTAGAAATAGGAAACAGACAGCTACTACGAGCTAACAAACAATTCCAATCGAAAATCATTACAACGCGATCTTAATTGGAAGCTGTATAAAACATTAATACGTCCAACATTAACATATCGATCCGAGATATGCTGCATGACACAGCACCAGAAACAATTACTTCATATTTTTGAACGAAAGATACTTGGTGTCATATTTGGTCCCATCCATTAACATAATGGTTGGAGGCGAGCATGAAATTTTGGATTAGACAAGTTGTACTTGATCAACCAAATATTTTCAAAACAATTAAAATCAATAGATTAAGATGGCTGGGATACGTATTACGCATGGAGAGCGAGCGTGTGCAGAAAAACTATTGAATGGTAAACCAGAAGGAAGAAGGAGACCCGGAAGACCTAATGGTAGATGGTTGTAGATGCAGTGAACTGTGATATTAAGTTCCATAAAATTCGGGATTGGAAGACGTTAACTGCAGATAGGTCAGGTTGGAGAATGGTGGTGGAAAAGGCTAAAACCGCACCTGGCTTTTAATGCCACGTAGTAGGTAAGCAAGTAAAATGCATTTTTGTCTATGAAATTATTTACACATTCCAAAATCTACAATTTTAATGTTTATAAATATAATAAAAATCAATAACAAATCAATTTTAAAAATTACCAGTCATAAATTTCATCAACATCTTTTTGTTTATCGGCTGTCAATGGAATAGGTAATGGATGATCATAAAATGGATGTGCGAATGTAGTCATAATTAAAACGTTTGTTTGTTGAACAATAATTTTATAAATGTCACGCTTCGGTTACTGGAAAATAATTTATAGAAAAAAACACAATTAAAATGATATTCGATAAATAAAAATGCAAATAAATAAATAAATTAATTAATTAAATTAAATTATAAACTAGCGCATTAGAATAAATTCACTTTGTTTCATTTTATATATTTTTGAATATTTTACGGGCAGAGAAATTTCAATAATAAATATTAAAAACAAACTAATTATAGAACTTGTTAGACGCAACAACAAAGTGTGCACAGCGTATTAGGAATACAATGCAATAATAATATTTTGCAAAATTATTAAAATTAATAATAATATGTATTATTTTATTAAAAATAGTTTATTAATTTGTATGTCTACAATATTTTTTAATCTATACCCATTAAACCATAATAAAATGATGCCTCACCAAAATGTTGCTGTCTTTAGTAACGCTCTTTCTCTGTCTCTCTACTCGCAAGAATGGCGTCCATTGTGTGACGACTCTGGGTTACCGCTCAGTTAACACAATGGTAAGTTTCTTTGAGAAGCTATTCACTCAACGCACAAAACGAAAACCACTACAAACTTAACATTTTCTACAAGGAATTTTTTCAGAATGCAAATGGAAACCGTTTTAGAAACTTTGTCAAACTATTATTTCTATGGAATTCATTTTGAATTGATTCTGTGTAAATTACTGCGGGGCATAACTTAGTTAACACATCGGTTAATATATAGATTCATAATAATTTAGAAAAATAACTATTTACGCACTTCTCTTCTTCTTTCACCTAGTTTTTATTATCCGAGTATTACCTCGGGGGTAAAGTGCACCATTTACTAATGTATATTACCGTATTGCTTCAGCCTATTCTGAATTCATTCTATCTAAGGGAGCTTGTATGCATTCTACATAAGCGAATTCGGATGACTTCCATGGCAGCAAGTGTTCTTAAGTAAATACTTCTCAAAAACGGACATTTCCATACAAAACTATGTAAATGGTACTTCCAAAAGACTTCAGAATAGCTTCCAGTATGTATACTCTCTTATTCTCGGTAAGTATTTCAATATGAATTCAGAAATCAATTTTTGGCTTACTGGGTATATAAAGTTACGTTTTTTTTTTAACTTTGTCTTGTTCTATGTGGAAATATTTTGGAATTTACAGACACTGTTATATTAAACTTTACCAGGATTTGATGTTAAACGCTTTCAAAAAGTGCAAAATCGACTTTCGTAAGTAATGTACAAAGAAATCAGCATCGTATTTCGCTCGACAATTGCGGTGAATGGGTAGGGGATTCAATAGTAATTCTTCAGTTACACATCATTTTCAACATGCAGTGCGTCTCATGGTACATTGGGTATAGTAATAAGCAATAATTTTTGTTATTAAAATTCAGTAGTTTTAATATTTGAAAATTATATTTTTAATACATAAAATAATTAATAAATAATACGTCATTATAGAAGCACATTTTGTCACGGTCATTATAAATAATTACATGTTGTTATTGTTTATTATTTTGAATCACGTTGATATTTATAATGTAACATTTATTTTATGTTAAACAAATAAAATATATTGACTGACTGAGCGACCAACAGAATAACCCATGTGCAATAGTTTAAAATTTGAAGATCAAGAATTATTGGAAGCATTGCCGGGCAGAAGATCGCCATATGTAAGAAGAATACACAGAATCATTAAAGAATTGACAGAATCATTAAATGTTACATCCATCATAAGCAATAACACATTTGTGTTTAAAAGCAATGCGGATATGATTATAGAGGAAAATTTTTGGTTACCTCATGCATAAATTGTGGATGAAAGGCCGATGGAAAACAGAAAAATCATTGTTGTAAAATGTTGCTTCACAATGGCAAAATAGAAAAGACTTTATTGTTGTGAGGAATGTTTATTTTTGTGTGTGTGTGTGTGTGTGCGTGATGCAAAGTATAGTTTTATTACACGATAATCCAAAGCGAAAAAAGAATCATGACGCCATGAGTAAGAAGATTATGTTATGAATTTGTGGTGGAATCAGATGGATGTGGTGTAACAACAACAATTGATCAACCGTACATTGAAGGAAAAAAGTTCAAAAATATGCAAAGAGACATTGTGATATTTCAACATGACAAAACAAGGCCACGTATCGCAAAAAGAGTTGGGACGTCTATCCCTGCCCACAATATTCACCAGACATTAAATAAGTAGTAATCGAAAGGAGTAATGTTCAGTGAATACGAAAGATGTGGTAGTTTTACCCATTCGGGCGTTTTTTCAAGTAAGTTTTAACTTTGAGAGTTATGTCATGCCAAAAAATTACTTATTGTCATGTCTCTCCTCGTACTCCATAGTAGTTTTTCCATCAATACTCGCCTCCATCCTGTAATAGTTTTGTTGCGTTTAAGGAGCTCATATTTCACTACATCATCAAATGATACCATCAAACACAGAGAGCCACGGTTTTTGTCGTCGATGTTGATGAATGACCAGAGGCTTATAGCCCACAATTTTCTATACGCTTCGGGTTATCGTAATACATCCACTTTTCTTCACCAGTCACGATACAATGGAAAAAAACTTTTCCTTTTCTGTCCACTGCAATTCGAAAGGTACACAATTTCCATGCTTTCAAACGTTTTTGTAACTGCGTTGTGTTCTCAACTCGTATAATAATTCGAATTACGTCTGGCATGAGTCTTCATCGAGTAACGCTTGCAATTCTTCGTTTTCAAACTTTTTTGTTGCGCCAGAGCAACGTTTAACTTCCAACAACAAAATCATTATTTTAACAAAGTATGCGGTCACCGTTATTAGGCCACTACAATAATTTTATGAATTTCAGATGCAGAAAGTCAAAAAATATAAATTCGTTAAACTTTGTTGCACCACCAATTACACCAATTTATATAGGGTTAAATATACACTGAAATGCCTTGCATAATTCGAAAATTGATACTCAGGTCAGTTATCCTGACCGGTTTTCTGTAACTTGGTGGATTTGGTCATTTCTCAATCAAATTTCACGAAATTTCGTATGTAGATTTACAGCAGGATTATAAGAACAGTTGCTATGAAAATTTTGAGGAATCGATACTCAGTGTTATTCCGACTGTATTAATTATTATAAGAACTCAGTTGATTGAAATGATAGATATTTATATTTTTATATTGTAATTACGATCCTAAACGGAAAACACTTTCAAAATAGCTATCGATTACGACTAATTTATAATACAACTAAATATTTTATTACATTGTTGTACAGTTGCTGGTCACACTTAATTGACGTGACAAAATATATAATTTAATATAATACGACATTATAACTTATAAAAATACATATTCATAGATTTTTCCTATTAACCTATAAATTTAAATTTAATTGTAATTGTCATTTGCCATAAATAATACAATATTAGAATAATAAGTGTAAAAATATAATTAATTTAAGCGTAATTTTATCATTCATTTTAAATAACATTTTAAAAAATAATTTAAATTTTACTATTTATTATTTGATTTTTTCGTCAATTACCACTTTTGTATGTGGATTGATTGGATGATATATTTTTAATTGTTATATTTTTTGCTCATTAGCAATTCAACTGTTCCAATGAATAATTAATTTATGTAAATTATGTCGAAAGGTAAAATAAATAATGACATTATGACCCGACAATTTGTTTTTCATTTTTGTTGTGCAAATGTTTAAAAAATTTCTTTTGAGTCATTATATTATTTGAATGTAAGTGAATGTACCTAACCCTTCATATATCGTTGAAAAAGTGTTAGCTGTTTCGCACATAAAGAATTGCCCATATTACATAATAGGTCAAAGAATTTTCCTTTACACTTTACTTGGACTACTACGAATCCGTTGCTGATTCTGTAGTCTATCAATTCAATTTTTGTAACCGACAACTATTCAATACCCCGAACCATCATTGCGGAGGTATTTCTATTATTTTTCTCAGTACTCTCCGCAGGTGAACATCTTCAATTCAATCTTCATTTTGTTTTTGTATATGCCATTCTTTTCGGCTGTCATCCGTCTCTCTACTTAACATCGCCTTTTTTTTTATCTTCGATCTTCGGTGCGATGTGCAACATCACTTGACCTGCCGCATTTAGGATGTATAAAGAGTGAGACCTGTTTCGTCGCAACCCCAATATTGTCCCAATTGGTTCTAATCATAAGTCTGAGTCATAAGCTATTGTTTTGTGAAGTTTGGAGTTGAGCCTACTTTTGGTGGGGGGGGCAAGAAGTTCGCATAAACGAAAATGCAAATATTCAAAAATATAAGAATATCCACTGAAATATAACTTCTATAAAAGAGTATAATGTTTACAGAGATTTTGCTAAAAGGGACTTGGGGTGTGGGCAGCGGGAATAATTTTAATAGAGGTAATTCAGTTTAGATTTCACACCAGAATATGATTTACTCCAAAAGGCACAATCAATTAATTCACAATGTCACGAAACCGATATTAAAAGAAACACCAGTATTATTCCTCATATCATTTTAAGACCTACATCTATAGACTGTTCCTCTATTTAATCCTTACTTGCTGAATCTTATCAGACATGCTTTTACTGTCCACAGAAATTACTATGCGTGTATTGAGAATATGGATCTAGTATAGTGACTTCATCGTTACCGTTGGACACGTTTCCGTGTATGATGGATAGGCGTGCTAATTGTTGTATTTTTCTTAATTTTTCTTTGGCTTTACTAAGGTTAAATTATTTATACTAAGCCATTAAACCGTAAGTGATTGCTGACTGCTCACATTATTGATATACATCCACCACAGGATTACCGTGTATTATAATTTCATGTTATTCTTACTAGGTTTATGCGTACCATTAACACGCGCCTATAAAACAGCCTTTGAAAATACACCTCAATGCGTTTCTAGCAAGGAAGAAATGACGACAGTACCGCGCACCTACCGATAAATATGTGAAATACTTAACACATCAATAATGTGCAGATCTGTGTTGTATAGGTGAGCATTTTGAACAACTAAGCAAATATGGTATATGAGATGTCAAGGTTATGAGGATTACATTTTGTCATCATGGTAGGATGATAGTTTGAATGAAGCATACCCTGCAATGTTGTGGATGGAAATAGGAAATTAAATATTTAGGTAAAACACCAGATTTAGGAAGTTTCTATGGGATATCCATTTACTGAAGTGGTTGAGAACAAAGCATAATATAGTGGTTAGAATATATTGCTCCTTATTTTTATGAAAATCAATTACTTTTTCCATTGCTTTACACCGAGAATTATTTTAATCTGCTGGATCTAAAGGATTTCGGTTGTGTTATGGATTTTCTTCTCACTTATTGAATAAATATTAACCGATCGCTTCAACGGTTTTCTAAGTGACACAGCCAATTCCACACTATGTCTTGTGATGCCTTATGAAATATTTAATCATAGCATCAATGAAGATTATATCCTCTCACAGAGGATTTTGTGAAGTTATTTCTTTCGTTCGCAGACAGTCTGTGTTGTGTGGAGCATTCCAATACCATGTTACCGTAAGTTTTTTTAAAAAATTTTCGTATCTTAAATCTTATTGTTTAGTTCTGATTAGTCAACCAGATGACAATTAATTTGTTTCGACGCAAAATTTTATGGTGTCTATAACTGATTTTCGTCTACTGTAGGTCAATAAATTTTATTCAACTATAAAAATTATGAAATTTATATCTTCTTACGGAATAAATCACATTAACATTATTTGGAATTTGTTGTTGTTCATGAAAATAACTTTTTATAAAAAAAAATTGTGTATTCGAGAACGAGAGAAGATATTTACAAAAAAAAAACCGATGATCATTTTTCATCTTATTTTATAATTTATAAACCAGTTTTATATTTAATATTAGGTTGTCAAATATCTCCCTTCCGCCTTTCTGTCTTTTTAATTTCGCGGCTATGTACAAAGCGCTACAGAGCTCGTATCTGGCAACACTGTACATAATTTGAAAGCTCTTGACATAACAAACAAAACGACGCTATGTATGATTAGTTTGGATATTGCGTGCAACAGTTATAGACGTGTAAACATGGAGTTCACTAACGCCGAAATTCGCGCTATTTTAAAGTTTTCCTTCGTTAAAGGCAAATCCGCTAGAGAAACGTTCCGTGAGATTAATGGTGTTTTGGGGGATGGTACTCTATCACTTCGAACCGCGGAGGAATGGTTTCGACGATTCAGAGCCGGTGAAAACGACACCATGGATAAGCCAGCCGGCGGAAGACCTGTGACGACAAATACCGATCAAATCATGGAATACATCGAGTTAGACCGGCATGTGGCATCTCGTGACATCGCCCAGGAGATGGGAGTTAGTCACCAAACCATTTTAAACCATCTGCAGAAGGCTGGATACAAAAAAAAGCTTGATGTTTGGGTGCCACATGAATTAACAGTGAAAAATCTAATGGACCGAATTTCCATTTGCGAAATGCTGCTGAAACGGAACGAACTCGACCCATTCTTGAAGCGGATGGTGACTGGCGACGAAAAATGGATCACATACGACAATATCAAGCGAAAACGGTCGTGGTCGCAGGCCGGTGAATCGTCCCAAACAGTGGCCAAGCCGGGATTGACGGCCAGGAAGGTTTTGCTGTGTGTTTGGTGGGATTGGAAGGGAATCATCCACTATGAGCTGCTCCCATATGGCCAGACGCTTAATTCTACCATCTACTGCGAACAACTGGACCGCTTGAAGCAGGCGATCGACCAGAAGCGTCCAGAATTGGCCAAAAGGAAGGGTGTAGTGTTCCACCAGGACAACGCCAGACCACACACTTCGTTGATGACTCGTCAGAAGCTACGGGAGCTCGGATGGGAGGTTTTATCGCATCCACCATATAGCCCGGACATAGCGCCAAGTGATTACCACCTGTTCCTGTCCATGGCGAACGCCCTTGGTGGTGTAAAGTTGATCTCAAAAGAGGCTTGTGAAAAGTGGCTGTCCGAGTTCTTCGCAAATAAGGAGGGGGGCTTCTACGAGGGAGGTATTATGAAGTTGCAGTCTAGATGGAAACAGATTATCGAACAAAACGGCGCATATTTGAACTAAATCCGATTACTGTAACACTTTTTATAAAGCATTGAATAAAGAGCAAAAAGGCGGAAGGGAGATAGTTGACAACCTTATATTATTATGAAAATATAATTTAATTTCATATTTCAAATTATTGTATTGCCTATGATTTGTTGAATGTTTGCATAACTTTGTGCCCGATTTGAAAACTAAAATCAATAGCTACATTTTTATAAATACTGTTTTATATTAATTAATTATATAATTTCCATGGTTCATCTAATACATACATTCTCAATGTTCTGCTAACACTTTTTAATTTCAGATTGATTGAATGAGAATGCCAGTTTTTCTTCAAAGAAGTTGGTAAATACGGTTTTCGAAGTCTTTCACTGATCTGATGTTCTTGTAATTGCAACTATTTTCTGCAGATATCGGAATATTACATAAATTCCCTAAGTTCGACTAAATCCACATTGATTGAATAAAAATGCCAGTTTTCCTTCAAAGAAGTTTGTAAATGTGCCTTTCAGTGTTTTCCACTGACCTGATATTCTTGTCATTTCAACTATTTTTTTGCAAATCTCGGAATAGATGCGACAGCGTAAAGGAGCAATTTATGGAAAGTATGATGGATAAAGATAAATTTCCCATCTCAGTTCATTCAGTTTTTGTGCCACGAGTGTTCTATGACATTATCGTGGTGCAAAATTGCACCTTTTCAATATTTTTTCATTATTACTATATCCATTGGGTTGTTCACTGGTTACTTGTCCGCTGTTTTACCACACCGAATATGAATTATTTCACTGCCCATTCCCACCAAACATACATACAATAGTAACACATTCATTGGATGCAACCACAAATTAAGTAATTGATTCTGCACATACCTTCCACCAATATTTTATTCCAAATTCTTTTTCATTGAGCGTTGTTGTATAAGATCTATTTTTCATCACCTGTTACCATATGCGATCGAAAAAAAAGCCAATTTTTATGCAATCAAAGAAGAGAAACGATAGCCAATATTTTGTTAACTTCTTTAAGTCAATAAATGTATACGGTATTGAGTTTGTAAGTGAATCCAATCTTCTTTAAGCTCTCCGCAAACTCTTCAGTTATTGTTATGTAATTCAAAAATACAATTTAAAAGTTAAATTTGTACCTGGAAATTGTCTGTTGATAGCGGACGCTTTATCACGAGATCCATATTGCATGTCACAGATAATTTTGATGGCTTGGAAGAGGAAATAATTGCTCAAGTTAATTTGTTGACATCGAATATTGCGATTTCAAAGGAAAGGTTGAATGAAATACGTGCCATGGTACAGTAGGTGATGAGACACTCGGTGTTTTAAGAAACTATATTATGAATGGCTGGCCGCGTTAACAAAATGAATGTAAGTGAATCGGTAAAATCGTACTGTAACTGCAGTGATTGAATTGCAAGAGGTAAATGGTAGATTATAAAGTTTGATACGAGAATCGTTATGCCTTCCGTTTTAAGAAAATCACTGTTAAAAATGTTACACGAGGGTCATTTGGGAATGGTCAAATGTAAGACGTTGGCTTGGGGTTCTGTATATTGGCCTGGTTGTGATGAATGATATTGTTGAGGCGGCGCAAAAGTGTAAGTATTTACAAAATAATATAAAACAACCACTGATGCCACATGAAGCGGTTGAATATCAATTTGAAAACAGTTGCTATTGACATGTTCCCTGTTAAAAAATCTGGTACATACATATTATTGATTGATTATTATTCAAAATTTGTGGGAATTGCATTGGTGACAAATCTTGCGAATAGTGCAAACATTATAACACATTTAAAGTCAATTTTTACAAGACACGGTCGGTATTCCTTTAAAATTGTTGTCAGATAATGGAACGCCTTTCACTTCATTAGAATTTAGGCTTTCATGAGTGAGTGGGATATTAAACATGTAACATCTAGTCCATATATCATTCAAAATGTAACTGTCTGGTTGAAAATTCTATAGAAACGTAATAAATTTAATCAGAAAATTTGATGAGGAGAATACTGATTGAATTTTAAAAATTGGGCGAAGAATGGGTTATATTTATTCTGAAATCTACCAAATAATTTCAGTTTTCAGCTAGAGGAAACACAATTCAAATAAACAGCCTGAAAGTGTTTCCGAGCAATCGGTTATTCCTTTCACCGAAACTTTTATAACATTACCAAAATTCACATTTTCATTATTCATATCGAAATCATTGAAATCGCAAACACTAATGAATGTTATGAGAAAACAACATGTTTGATGCTAAACTGATGAATTACATACAATAAAGGAAAACTGAGAAGAAAATCCAAAAAAACAGCTAAAAATCGAGCACGAAATTATACAATCATCCAATATTTATAAATTAATTAAATACATTTTCTATTGACCAGATACGACTCGCCTGACCATTATCACATCCATTATTAAGTAATCATGTAAATCAATTTAATAAAAATTTGCTTACAAAATTCTACTATTTCTCAAATTAATTTTACATAAAAATTTGAATATAACATTTTAGAAAATTAGTAAGGCCTTGCATTTTAATCAAGATTTTGTGGAAAGAAAACCAATATATAATGGGAAAGGAAAACAAATTGTGTACCTGTGTAAAATGAATATATATTTTATAATCATTAGAGATATTTTGGATCGTATGTTGGGTATAGCATACTTGCGAAGCCAGTTACGACTGAACGCGGCCACAGGTTGCGGATAAGACAGGATAAACGGCAACGACTCAAGCAACCAAAATTTAAGGACAATGATTTAAAAATTCCATCTTGGAATGTTAGAAAAACAAGATGGCAGTAAACTGTGTTATATACATCCTTAAAATTCGAGATTGGAAGACATTCACTGGGGATAGGTCAGGTAGGAGAAGCGTGTTGAAGAAGGCTAAAATCGCACCTAGGTTATAACGCCATGAAGTAAGTAAGTAAGTAAGTAAGTTAGAGATATATCTAAATGCGTATTCGTCTCTGGTTCACAGTCAAAGCAATGTTTTCGAATGTTTCTAGAAGTTCATTAATTATATGGTTGATAGAAAATATATAATAGTTGTTCATGACTTCCATTGTCAAAGTGTTCACAACAACAATAGACGCAAGAGTCATGTTTAAGACAAAATCATTAAATAATTTTGAAGTTCTTAAATCAAAATGTAAGAGGACTCTTAGAACAATGTATTTGTGAGTTGTCAACAGAAATTTGTACTAATAATAATTAAAATCTTCATTCATTTGATGAAATTTCAGCGGTTACGCTCGAACTTGTATTAGAACAAACAATACTAAACAATTGATTATTGGATTGGATTTTTAAAAAATTAGGTTTCCACATCATCCAATTAACTGCGATTTTATATAATGCCGGAGAAGATGATCATCATTCTATCCATCGTATTTTAAAATCATCTGGACATCGTTACGATAAGATAATGAATTTAATAAATATTAATACGCATTTTACATTTCAAATAGAAACTACGACTATTTTAATTACTGGACTATGTATTTGTTTCAGGCAATGTAAACGATTGATCTTTCTGTAATGTAGGAAAATGCAATTTATTGGGAGAAATTGTAATCTAAGAATGGAATAGTTATCCTGGCTAAGGACAATCAAAAAAAAATTATTATTATAAAAATTACCCGTAATGAGCTTAGGATGCCAACAGAAATACTTATATAGACTATGTATAAGGAAACATCTAATCGGTCTACAGACGAATGATGAAGGCAAATTTTGCGAATCTGCAGAAGAAACCCTAGAGCATATCCTCAAAAATTGTCGAGCACTGCATCTGCAAAAGAAGAATTAACCTGAGAACTCATTGCTTGCGTGTAGTATTATTAATAAACCTCCTCCATAAATTCATTACAGAACTGCAATGTAGTGGGTATTCCATGGATTGGACCATTACAAGGAGTTAATGGATGGAGGTCTGAGTAGTTAGGAATATTTTTATAAAACCACCAAATTAATCTTACATTTTACTATTGTAAAATATATAACTTTCATATTTCAAAAATTCTAAAATTCTAATTTATATTTTCAAGAATTTTTGAAGATCAATTAACAATAATAGAGATGTATTCGTCCTTTTGTCCAGACTGTCTATAATAATGTTTTGGGCATTGATTCAATGAAAATATTTGCTAAATTTTTTAAAACTAATTCTGTCTATTTTAATACTCTGAAGAAATGTGCAATTATTTGATTATTTGTCTGTTATAAAATTTGCTGTAAAGATGATGTTTAAAAACCTACTTTGAAATGTAAAATATGTACAAGATCCTGATGTCATTCCATATAAATATAGGTTTGGGAAAACTAAATATTAAAGATTAGTTTCAGTGTTTACAGTCATCATTTAAGCGATCTGTTTTATTTTATTTATATAATAACGATTTAAAACAATTTATTAGAACTGTTTTGAAACATTTAATGATTTGAATTTATTTCAGTCGAATCAATCGAATGTGGGATTAGTTCGTAGAAAATTCCTTATCCTTTGTATTGTTATCATACCACAAATTATTACGGACGTGTTTTAGTCCTTTGCATATTTTTGCTTATGATTTACCATTCTTGTAGAGTGGTTCGGTTTTTCCTTAATTAATAATTTTAACAAATGTAAATTTGACTTAATTTAATTTGGATATTAGTATTTAATGTCCTTAATTTTAAATAAATAAATGGGATAATCTAAGCGTAGTTGTACAAAATTTCAAAAAAGTCAGTATATTGTAATTCTTAGGTTGTTTTCTATCTTCGTTCATAGCTATATTGCACCACGTTCGCACGATCTCTATGAATTTCAATACATTCGTAGTTAGCATATGTAATACTGGTGATATTAGGATGGATCCCGTTTTCCCAATGTTCATGACACTTTATAAAAATTACCCCCTTGACATATTATGGTTCCATAGCACGTAATTATGAAGTAAAACTGTAAAGTAAGAACTGCTGTTGGGTTCGACAAAAGAAGTTTGATCCTAACTATTTTATATACTGGCACATTTGCCTGAGTCTACCCTACCTTCTGATTTCTAAATTTTACAATATATCAATTAAATATTACAAAAATATATAAAAATGATGTACTTCAAACATAAAATTTACTGAAACTGCGATCAAATTTATTAACCTTCAAAAACGACTACTGCTGGCGTTTTCATCAATAATACTGAACTATAAATCAACCCATATAAGTGATTTCACAATTCACTGATGCACAGGTTTTAGGTTAATTTCTTTACATATATTTATAAAGGTTTGCGGCATGTTAAACTGCAGATATTGATGTTTGATAGTGTAGGCATACGTAAAATTGACATTCACATAGTAAAAAAAATGTATATCGCACTAGGATTGTGGTAATTTTTTGTGTAACATCAGTTGAAATAGGGAAAAGCGTCATTTTCGTCATATTTTTTTTACTTCTGCAAAAGAATAAACGTATCGCCACATCACAAAAAGTTATGTGCTGCTCTGTGTTTGGGATGACGAATTCTTATAGAAAAAACGTCAGTCTTAACATTAGTTTTTTGCTGAAAATTCTACTACTTTAGGTGATTTTTCAACCATAAGATGAACAACATGATGACCAAATCAAAGCAATAATCGAATGTAGATCGGTTCAACGTATTAAAAACATGTATTGAAAATGGTTTTTTTAAACAACTTGGCTACGCAAAAATAACAAACCTCAATTGTATATGTTCTAGGCGTGAACTTAAAGAAAAACACTTAACACAACTTGCATTGCCATCAGCGATGATTATGATATTTACGGATTAAATAACCAATATTTCATTCCATTTTCAAGATATTGTATCAGGAGAGTTTAATTTCCTCCAGGCAGTAGTCTTACCAAATTTGTTTCTAGTGTATTTACGAACTGAAAAACTAATTTCTCAGGTAATTTTCAAGATATTGTACCAGGAGAGCCTAATATACAGGCAGTAGTCTTTTTCCAAATTTGTTTCTAGTGTATTTACGAACTGAAAAACTCATTTCTCAGGTAATTTTCAAGATATTGTACCAGGAGAGCCTAATATACAGGCAGTAGTCTTTTTCCAAATTTGTTTCTAGTGTATTTACGAACTGAAAAACCAATATTTCAAGATATTTTCAAGATATAGGATAGGATAATATTCAGGAAATGTTCTTTCCAAATTTGTTTTTCTAGTGTATTTACGAACTGAAAAAATCATATTTCAGGTAATTTTCAAGATATTGTACCAGGAGAGCCTAATATTCAGGCAGTAGTCTTTTTCCAAATTTGTTTATAGTGTATTTACGAACTGAAATACCAATATTTCAAGATATTTTCAAGATATAGGATAGGATAATATTCGGGCAATGTTCTTTCCAAATTTGTTTTTCTAGTGTATTTACGAATTGAAAAACTCATATTTCAGGTAATTTTCAAGTTATTCTACCAAGAGAACCGAATATCCAGGCAGTAGTAGTTTTTCCAAATTTGTTACTTCTACATTTACAGATTAAAAAACCAATATTTCAAGTTATTTTCCAAGCAGTATTCTATCCAAATTTGTTTCTAGTTCATTTACTAAGTGAAAAACCAATATTTCAGACTATTTTCAAGATATTGTATCAGGAGTGCATAGTTTCCAGGCAATATTCTATCCAAACTTATTTCTAGTACATTCACTAAAATAATATCACATCCACCATGTAACGACCTTATCCCCTTACACCACCAGATTACCGCAATTTATTTTGTTGTTTGCAAAACTACTTAAATGGTATATAAGAATTAAAGTATTGATGAAGTTCTATATATGAGGTAGGTTTTATGATGCTGCTGCTGCCTGAAAGCGATGCAAAATGTTAATACACTTTACTAAATAAAGTTATTTCATTTTTTGGAAAAATTTCAACTTGTTTTCATAAAAAAAATTACGCAATCACTTAGTTGGCAACCCATTATTTATTTATCTTAACAAAGAGTAAATGAATTTTATAGTTTATTGGAATTTTTTGTTAGTTAATAATTTATTATAATTGTTTTTTTATACTATTTTTATTAAATTAATTTATTAACTGGTTTTATTTTATTTTCATAAGAAAAAAACTAGAGGTGTGTGTGTGTGTGTGTGTTTGTGGTACATAATTTGTTCAAATAAATTTTATAATAATATTAACAATTTATAATAAAATACACTTGTGTGCGGATGAATAAAATAGAAATATATATTTATTATTAGATAAAATCAATGTATCAATGATTTGCATCTTCTCGCGTATACCGTCGATTGTGTAAAACATAACTCTTTTATTATATCGCAGCAAGTCCAACAACACAAGGTAAAAAAAAAACAGTTAATAAAAGCAACACAAAATAACATTTTTGTTTTATTTTTGATAATAATGTTTTAAAAAAACCCAAATCTTGTTTTATGAATTAGTTATTTATTGCTGTAATAATGTTCGCATTAAAATTTGTGTGACTTTTGTGGTATTTTTATTTTTAAAGGACACTCACAAGTCACAGTCGCATCTAAACTATTTATTTTTTTTCTAAATTTAAGTATAAACAAAAGCATATTTTGTTTCCATTATTAATTACGTAAATTATTATTACTATTAGGTGTACAAGTTGAAACTCGGCTTTTTTCTTTTGGTCAAATTCGGCTTTATTGAATAGCGAGCTACGTGTTACAAAATTAATCTTCGGAATATTCACCATTGTTATTTATGGTTTTTTGCCATTTATATCGAATAGATGATGAATGCCTTCACGATAGAAACTTGCTGTGGCTTCGAAGCAAAATAAACATAGAAGCAATTTCGCACATCTTCAAATTTCGCGAAGTGGTGGTCATTCAAATAAAATGATATCGATCTGAATAAGTGGTAATCAAAAGGAACCAAGTCTGGAGAATAGCGAAGCTGGTTTCCTGGATAGGTTTTGCTGTATGCTGACGAGCGTTGTCATGCAACAATATCACTTTCCCACTTTTTTTTGGCCCATAAATGTTTTTTGTACCTCCAGAGCATCACTTAATTTGATCAATTGGTCCTGGTAACGATCAGCTGTTTGACCAGGTTCCAGAAGCTCGTAGTAAATGCGACTAATTTACAATACCACAAGTGACAAACAGTAATATTGAATATTCGTTTTTGCAACTGATCTTGATCGCTTGCCTGGATCAATCCATGATTTTCTGCTGCGTTTAGGATTGTCGTACGAAATCCATTTTTCATCACCCGCGTAATGATTTTGTGCAAAAAATGGTTTCTTTTGCACAGAGAAAGCAAATTCATGCCGATGTCAACTCTTCGTTTTTTAGCTTTCTTCCTTCAGTTTATAAGGAACCCACTTTCCTTCTTTCTGCGTATCTTTCTTGCATGCAATCGATCAAATGTTTTAAGTTCAGACTTTCTATTTGTACACTGATACCTCGCCATAATTTTCACGATCCTTAAATTACTCTTGTTTGTTTGTATCGCATAACTGAATATATTTGTCTGGTTTGGTCTCTTCACTGTAGTATTTCTATTACAAGAATTGAATCGATTCAGAAAATATTTCTTGCCATAAGAAATTTTTCTTGGAATAATCCTATGCTATTGCATTCTTATGACTACGTCTGTCTATTGCGAGTTTACCTATGTCTCTTCAGACACACAGGGATTATCTGGAATTATCGCTTATAATTAAACTATTAAATTGTGGAATTGATTGCACTGGTTTATTGTGTAAATATATGCTTGAGGATCAATGCAAGATATTTGCGATCCATGGATTTGTGGTGCGTATTAATAAATAGCTATCATACCAATTATTGACGTTTATAGTTCACTAAACTCTATATGTTTATGATATACACCCTCTGCTGGTCCATAATAAATTGGAATGGTCATGTAAACTATAGAACACGTAACCTTTTAGTTTTTTTGTGATTATTATCTGTGAACGTTCAAAATTTCATGATATTACAAAGAACCAACATTAAATTTTATTTAAAAATTGGTAAAAATGATACTCAAATGATTTGTTTAAAATCGCGTGTGGTGATAATTATCGGTTAAAAACGCAAGTTTTTAAATGGTATAAATGATTCACATAAGGCAGAGAAGCTATAAGTGATGATGAACGTCGACGCGTCGATCGTCTGAAGCAATTTAATTTTTAAGAAAACTTTAAAAAAATGTTTGATTTCGTGAAAAATACTAAGAAATTTTTAGCGAGATTCATGGCAATTCATCGGATTTTAAGTGGTGTACGATAGGTGCGAAATCGAAATTTGTTCCATATCAATTAGATGCTGATCAAAAATTGTATCGAATTGAACTAATAATCAAATTTCATTCACCATATTTCACTTAATTTAACTCTCTGTGCGACTCCTTTCTATTCCCTAAACTTCATTTGGCTGTGGAAGGAAGCCGTTTTGCATCAGCTGAAGGCATTCAAAAGGCGACAACCACCGCGGATGCTCAACGCAGCATTCCAATCACAAACATAAAAAAAGTCAATTGATTCACTTGTTGAACGTGCGCAAATCGATTTCAGTATTTCAGTTGATGAAGATTTAATTTGAATAAATAAAATGATTTTTATGAAATTTTAATATTTATTTTATGTATGTATTTTTAATCCCATCCGGTTTATTATGGGACAGACCATGTATACCAATGAATAATGTATAAGAAATCATTATTTTAAATTGTATTTTTTATGTAACATGATTGTGTATACCTTAGGCATTACGATTTATTGGTTCTTAATTTAATAAATAAATAATAGGTGTAGTAATATGATTTAATCGCTCACGGATTAATCTCTGTAGCCGCCTAAATCGTGAAGTGAACGTATTCACTTAATATCTTTATCATCCGGTTTGTGTTACGAGCTAAAAGTGTGAACAACATATTTTTTTCGCTTGTTGAAAATGTCATGGTTTGTACCAGAAAAATATGATTCGCGGGGGGAGGTTTGTTGTTATTTCATTTCATTTGAAGAAGACTACTGTTGAAAGTCATAAAATACTTGTCGAAGCTTTTGGTGAACATACTTTACATGAAAGTCATTACAGAAAGTGGTTTCAACGATTCGCAAAGTGGTGATTTTGATCTGAATGAAAAAAGAACGTGGAAAACCATCCAAAAAATTTTAAGATACGGAATTGCAAGCATTATTAGATGAAGACGATGCACAATCGCAACAACAACCATTGCTAATCGTTTAAACACAATGGGTAAGATGCAAAAGGAAGGAAAATGGGTTCCATATGAATTTCGACTGAAAGAAGTAAAGAAGAGCGTAAAACCACGAATGAAATTTTCATTGGAAGACAGCTAAGGAAGTCGTTTTTGGGTTGTATTGGTCACTGATGATGGTGATGAAAAATGGATTTATTTTGATAATCCTAAACGAAATAAACATTGGACTGATCCGCAGGTCAACCAGTAAATTTGACGCCAAAAGGCAATATCCATGGAAAGAAGGTTTTACTGTGTATTTGGTGGGACCAGAAGTACGTGCGATATATTATGAATTATTGAAACCTGGTCAAACTATTACTGTGGTTAGCGCTATAAACAACAATTAATTGAATTGAATTGCGCATTGAAAAAAAAAACGACCAAAATGGGCCAAAAAAGTGATTCTTTTGCACGGCACGATGCTCGTCCTCGTGTCGCAAAACACCGGTAAAAGAAACATTAGAAGCACTCGGATAGGATGTGTTACCACAACCGCACAATTCACCAGATGTACCACCATCAAATTACCACTTGTTCTTCAGATCAATTTCACATGGACTCTGTCCACGGCGCTTTCACAATTATGAAGACGTCCAGACGTAGCCACGTCTTCTTAAATCGCATCAAAAGATGAGAAATTTGGAATATTAATAATTACCGAAATTAAATTAATTAATTTATAAATAACGATCAAATCATATTACTATACTTATTAAATAAATAATAATATTTGTACAACTAAAATGGCCAAAATATACATTTTTTATGTTTCTGTTGCACTTAAAAAGTTCGTCTTTAAATTATTCCGAATAAATTAAATCATCGCAGATTAAAAAGTTAAAAATAAGAAAGTTTCAATACAAAAATACATGAATCAAATTTATTTATTGCTTTAATAACACACATTTTATTCCCTCTACTCTGCAACTACTAACTTTACACATAATCTAATTAACTGAGCTGCTAAACATAATATATATTTTATTTTTGGATATAATTGTCATGGAATATAGTACACGAGTGCGGATCTATATGGTGATGGTAAAAATACGCAAAATGAATGAACAGCAAATTTTTCCGAATTTAGTTAGTTCGCAATTCACTTTTTTTTTTATAACGATATCCCACCCATCATCCTCAAAATACGATATAACTTTTTCATATATACAAAATGTTACACACACATTTTCAATCTGCCATCGTTTCGCAAGACCTCTGGTGTGATGGTATAGTATTTTTATGCTTTATGCGACCACAATTTGCCGTTTCGAAAAATGGTGTATGGAACGTTTTTAAAAAATTCTCTCAATTTGAAGCATAATAATATCGTTTTCTTGTTAACGGTGCGCCATATGTTTTAATCATTTACCTTCAAAATAGATCCGTCCACGTAGATATTTTATTATGAAAGAAATTTTTTCATAATTTCTATAGCATCGTGTAATTTCTTAAATTTTGTATGTCGTCGGTCGATGGTGGTACACTTGTTATTTTATTTTTTTTTGTTATGCACATTCATATTCGAGTCTATAGCCAACCAAAAGTTGTAATGTAATGTTTTCTATTTTTTTTACTTTTTGGTCTTAAGTTACTCTGTAATTATTTGTATTTATTATTATTATTATTATTATTAATAATATAAATACAAATAAATAATAAATAATAATAATTACGTGTGTTTTGGTTTTTCTCTCTCTTTTTTTCAAAACATAAGAGATTGTATAATTGGAAAAAAAAATTAATTTCATTTCATAAATTATAAATTGTTTTTTATTAATTATTTATTAATATTATTATGAAGTTGCATGCCACCACCACCACCACGCTTTTACTACGATTACAGAAAGAAATAATACACTAGATTTATTACGGCTATCGTAATCGTTTTAACCTCTTCTGGCACGCACCCGGAGGTGCTACGAGCGACAAAAAATCTAAATTGTGTGCATATAAAGTTCTTAAAAACAAAAAGAAGATTCTACACCCAAAAACCAGTCTAGAATGATTCTAAATTGAGATATTATACCTGTCCTCATCACGAAGTCTACGCATGTAATTATTTATTTAAGAACCATTAAATTAACTTTGTCACTAAATTCGTTGTATAACATTACCACAGAATTTGGTGGACTAATATGACCATAATTGGTACGATAATTATTTGTTGAATAAAAAAAATCCATAGAGGGCAAATTTTTTGAATTAACCCTCAAGTGTAGCTTAGCTAATCACAAGTACGAATCCGAGGTAAATTATCTCATCACTTTGAGACCGTTGATGGACTACGACAAGGCGACCCATTATCAACACCACTATTTAATATTACGCTGGCAGTGGCTGGGATTAAATATTGATAAACAAGACACGATTTTTACAACGTATACTGATGATATAGACAGAATGAAATCGAAATATGCGGTAATTGTCAAGGATACTTTCGAATCGTAACATAAGGAGGCATCGGGTCTAGCTCTAAAAGTGAATGCAGACAAAACAAAATATATGGTGACAACGAATACATCAAGAATTGGAGCTCAAACTGTTAAAATTGGAGAATGCGAATTTTGAAATAGTCCTATTGACTTTGTATACTTAGGATCGTTGATAAATGTAGAAAATGATATTGAAGATAAAATTCGCACTTGGCATATTTTGCAGATTTAGTCTATTATCATATGTATGAAAGGAAGACGGATAGGATTAGTCTAAGGAATACAATTCTTAATGCAAATATTAGAAATCTTCACTCATCCAATTTTTCCCATATGTACACTATACTATGAGTAGACCAAACCTGACAAGCGTATTCAGTTATAGGCCTAACAGCGGCAATAAATAATGTTTTAGCGCAATACGGGTCAGACATTTCACGGACACAGAAAAAAAAATTCATTCGATACCAGAAATCTAGTCAGAAAAACCGTAATAGGAATAAATTTTTCCAAAATATTCATATGAACTATTCATTATAATCCAACTTTAAACATATGTATAAAAGTTCATCTAAGTCGATTAAGAGATGACTTAAATTTAATCAAATTCCAGGCAGCTGATTCGAAAAATTGTCAACGCAATCGATTTTCCACAATTTTCACAGTAACTGTTCATATAAACCCAATTTGAACGAACATATTAATTTTCAATAAAATCGAGGTAGAATAATGACCATAAATAATCACATTACACTTATATAATTTGAAAAACTGTTCTCAGAGTAAATGTTTTCCAAAATTTTCGTTTCAACTGTTCATATATTCTTATTTTGAATATTAAAACATACGAATTTTCATTAAAATCGATGGAGAAATGTCTAAATATTCAAATTCCAGAAAACTGATTTGAAAAATTGTCCACGGAATCGGTTTTCCAGAATTTTAATATCATATATAAATAGTTCATATCAACTTGAACAAACATATGAATTTTCAATAAAATCAAGGTATAATAATGACCATAAATAACGAAATTCCAGGAATGTAGTAGATGAAAATATGTTCTCGGAATAAATTTCTGCAAAATTTTCATATAAACTGTTCATATAATTCAGCTTTAAACATATGTACGAAAGTTCTTCAAAATCGACAAATAAATGATAAATTTACCAAGTTCCAGGAACCCGATTCGGAAAATTGTCCACGGAATCAATTTTTACAGAATTTTAATGGGAATTCTGTTCATAAAATCCCAACTTGAATAAAATCTACGAAATTTTATTAAAATCGAATGAGAAATGAAAAAAGAAATAACCATTTGCCAGGAAGTTGATCGGTAAAATTGTCTTTATGGTATTGATTTTTCATAATATTCATATGAACTGTTCATATTATAATCCCACTTTAAAGTTACGTATGAAATTTCGCATAAAAATCGGTTCCGATGTCACCAAATTATCAAATTCCAAGAAACTGTATCGATTTTCCAGAATTTTCATAGGAACTACTTGGTTCATATAATTCCAACTTGAACAAACATTTGAATTTTCAATAAAATCAAGAGAGAAATGAACAAATAACTACTGCAAAAATGACTGGTCTGCAGAAAGCTGCCCACGAAATCGATTTGTTAGACTTTTCATATGCATTTATTAATTTCCTAATTGAATAAATCTACGAAATTTCATTAAAATCGGATAAGAAATGATAAATTCACTAAATTCCATAAATCATTTGTCGGATATTGGCATGGATGCGATAATAAGAGTGGTCTTTAATGCTTTAGTCAAAATTTTGCTTCGCTACACTGAGAAGCCACACAAGAAGAATGTTTAACAAAAATTTCTGCAATTACAATGTGTGAAAGGTTCCTCGCGTATGGGCGCGTATCCAGATGGGCGTTTATTTATTACAGTCGTACAGCTTAAAAATGATGAATATAAAAGGTAAATATAATGGTGTAATACCGGACACGTGCTATTCGTATTTTTTTCCAGAACCCAACTAAAATAAACTATTGACGTGGTATCCACAAATTACCAGAAAGGTGGTCAAAATGTGTAACAATAGCAATGGCCAATGTTTTGGATAAAATGTTTTATACTTTCCCATTTAAAATTAATGTTGTATTGCCATACAAAAAAACGTTCATTTGATACCGGTACACCTGATAATCATTTTTAAATGATATCGATTTGATTTCAGATCAGATACGCAACTACAATTGTACGTGAATTATGTGAATATGGTTACTTTGTATTTTTTTTTGATATACTGAAATGTACACAAAATTCATGAAAAAGTTCGCTAAACGATAAAATACATAAATTCGGCCTTGACCGACAATGCAAATGATTGTGGTGTTATATGAATCTTTGGTGTTATTTACACAGAATCGTTTGTAAATAGGTCGTACAAGTACATGCTGGACATGCTATGCATTTGCTACCAATAAAGAAAATTGTACCTACCACCACACAATATTTATTAACATTTTTAATTATATTTACACAAAAACTTATATATACGCTATGCGTTATAACTAACAAAAATATTTAAGTGGTGAAATGAAAGCAAAATGATTTATCATAAAAATTTGTTATATAATAATTTGAATTGTGTGTAGTAAAAATATATCTAAATATTTACAATTTTAATTTCTATACGATGTATTTCATTAACAAATAAATATATCAATAATATTTCTTAATATCACCGACACACACACAATAACTCTTTATTGTTTTTCTTAACACACAAATTTCTTAATTATTTTTCTTATTTTTTACACATACACATTTTCAAATTGATTTCTTTAATTTTCGAAATAAAATTATAATTACAATTCACAAAGAAAGAGGTGCGTGCGTTTAGTACCAATTAATAAATAATAATATAAAAATCATTATTTATTATTTTTATAAATTTAATTAAACTTTTAACGTTTAATTTTAGAAATTTCTTATTTTTATAACGTCTTGACACAGTGGCACTTACATTACGACTAAATTTGGTGAATCTGGATATTTTTTTTTTATTTTCTTTGAATATTTTAATATTCATAAAATTACGATTTATTTGTAATAAAACAACAATTTTATTCTTATAAAAATGTTATTATAGTTTTCATTTTTTGTTTACTATTTAACTTTTTATTATATCGATATTTGTATTGTAACAATAGCAAAAAAAATATATATATAAAATAACATATAACGCAACATAAAACATTTTTTTCTTATACAAAGTATAAAACCGTGAATGTTATAAAGTCGTAAGTGCTTTGTTTTTTCCTTCCTTCTTTTTATTTATTACCTACATTTGTATTAGATACACGCAACATTATTATTACAGTAAGGGTGTTCACTGTGTCTTCATTAACTGCGCTCTGCCTTATGCATATAGTGGATTCAACAGTATAAAGTTAAAGTAACGTAATAGTAAATGGACTAGAATTAAACATTAGCTATATAAGGTATTTGCTAATATACAATACCATAGACTTATTCCATACGCCAATGAAATTATCGATAGAATACCAGTGTGGTTTTTGCGCAGATCAATCTACATCTGATCAAATATTTAGAGTACGGCAGATCTTGCAAAAGTTTAAGGAGTTCAATGTTGATATACACCATTTGTTTGTTGATTTTAAAGTGGCATATGATAGCGTCAATAGGTCAAAATTATGGAAAATTATGGAAGAATTTGGAATTCCAAAAAAACTGATAGATTTGATGGCCATGACGTTGGAAAATGTGAGGTTACCGGTACGAATCCGAGGTAAATTATCTGATCACTTTAAGACGGGGTTGATGGACTACGACAAGGCGACCCATTAACAACACTACTGTTACTGTTATTGTTAATTTCACGCGTGACTGACACTGGAATACTCCAATGGGGCTATGTCAGTCCCCAGTGACTGACACTGAGTACCTACTTTAAATATAACTTAAAAACAAAGAATTTTTTTTTTTACATTTAATGAAAAAACTTGTTGGCGGAGAATGTGTTAAAAAATTTTTACGACTATATTATATATGTTATACAGGGTACTTCTAATATTTATTGCAAAAAACTTGAAAAATTACTAATTAATATTTATTGTACGATCATAGCTGGTTTCGATCTGATTGATTATTCACGAATTGCGTTGGTCATCTCATCAGGCTATAGCGATATAATACATTGTAGTTGTAAAAATTAATTAAATAGTTATATAGAATAGTATAAAAATTAAAAATTCTGAAATTAACAATAACAACATATTTGCAATTGTTAGAAGTATAAGAATACATGTGTATTGTCACTATATGACGACTATGCACTCTGATATATTCAGACACAGTACCAGTATAGTGATACTATGATGCATATACATTTTTCAGTTAAATAAGTTTCAGTGCATGACGAAAAAGTCAATTTCAATTCATTTGAAAAATATAATTATCGTCGAGGTAAAGAAATTCCCTAAAATTTTTCAGTTATGATTTCATTAGGCTGGAATAACTCATTGTAGATCGTACTCCGAACTGATCCCACCACATGCACAGTATTAGTTCCTTACCATAAAATTCGGCTTGGTCGTTAAAGTTGATGCATGACCGGAATTACCACCTCTATTTTCTACGCTTTGGATTGTCATAGTGGATCCATTTTTCGTCTCCCGTCATTATACGATGCAAAAACCCTTCCGATTTTGTCTTTTGGAGCAGTTGTTCGCATATGAAAAAACTGAGTTCACCGTTTCTTGATTTGAGTTCATACGGAACCCTATTTCCTTGTTTTTGGTCCAATAACGCCTCCAAATCAACGTCTTCAAACTTTACTGGCCTCCCTTCGTGTTCTCTATCTCTGGTGTCAAAATCGCCACTTTTAAAACTCTGCAACCGGTATACTCACATGTGTTTATTGATGGAGTATGTTTCCCATATGCTTCACACACCAATCGATGTCCATCAGCTTCACTTTTCTTTTAATTTAACCAAAAAACAGCACTTTGTAACGCCCAATATGTAATTAATATATGAAAATTTAATATGTTTCTACAAGCAAGCTACAAGCTTGAATCAAATTTACATTAGCTATGGTGATTGTATTAGAATAGTGGTGGTCATCAAACTTCGAATACACACAATTTGGAAGGGAATAACGACTAACGCAATTAACACGAAATAATGAATAACCAGTAGTTCATGAATACCCCTTCAATATATCAGTTTTATAATGTTATGTATTTTAAAAGTATGTATAGTTTGTAATATATGCAGATATGCAGTAGTTGTTTCTTGTTATACTCTTCTTAAAACATTGTAGAGCAAATGCAATACAATATAATTGGAATGGGTATAATCGCAACCCATTTGTAGTGGAAATTATTTGAAAACAAAATTTATATAGCTCTGCGCAATACATGACAACAAAAAATATGAACCAGAATTGACAAATCCAGCAGTGAACAGTTCCAGTTCAGCTATACAAAATGAAACTTGAACATTTTGTACGTAAAATTAGATTACTACCCATAGTCTTGGGTATAATAGCCACATAAGTATAGAATAATAGAGATATTCCAATACGGACAATTCTAGTTAATTTTTTTGGTGACATCGAAGTATGTACCACATTGAAAATTAAAATTACATTTAACTATCACTGAATGGAGAATACTGATACGATTGCTTCCCTTGAATATCCCATAACATTTTTATTCCGTCCGTTCACCAAAACGCCCATACACCGTAAACTAAATGAGACGAGTATTACCGAGGCTAAAGCACAATGCTTGCGCAGTACACAACCTTGTAATCAGAAAAAATCCGATCAAACCAACTGAACGGTTCAGTTCCATATATGCGACATATTTGAAATGCTGGTAATGGATCCAGTGATCCAATTAATGATAATTAACCCTAGTCATTTATAATCGTTATCTTATTGTTATTTATTAAAATCTTGTTATTAACTGCAATGTTAATAGGTCTACTAATATGTGTGTGCCGCTCACGGATTAATCTCTGTGGCCGCCTTAAATGATGGCGGTTTCGACTTAAATATTTTTTTGTTAACGTATTCACTTTATATCTTTATCTTTCTAAGTTTGTTTTACGAGCTAAAAATTTAAACAACATATTTTTTTTTTTTTTAAAATGTCGTGTTTTGTGCCAGAAAAAAGTGATTTGCGGGGAGGTTTATTGTTATTGTTTCATTGGAAGAAAACTGCTGCTGAAAGTCATCGAATTCTTGTTGAAGCTTATGGTGAACATGCTTTACAAGAAAGAATGTGCAGAAAGTGGTTTCAACGATTCAAAAGTGGTGATTTTGATCTGAATGACAAAGAACGTGGCAAACCACCAAAAAAATTTGAAGATACAGAATTGCAAGCATTGTTGGATGCAGACGATGCGCAATCGCAACAACAACTAGCTGATTCCTTAAATGTATGTCAACAAACCATTTCTAATCGTTTAAACAATATGGGTAAGATCCAAAAGGAAGGAAAATGGGTTCCATATGAATTGACAGAAAGAAGCATGGAAAAGCGAAAAACCACGTGCGAAATATTGTTTCAAAGACAGCAACGAAAGTCGTTTTTGCATCGAATAGTCACTGGTGATGAAAAATGGATTTATTTTGACAATCCTAAACGGACTAAGCATTGGACTGATCCAGGTCAACCAGTCAAATTGACGCCAAAACGCAATATTCATGGAAAGAAGGTTTTATTGTGTATTTGGTGGGACCAAAAGGGCGTGCTGTATTATGAGTTATTGAAACCTGGTCAAACTATTACTGGTGAGGTATACAAAGGACAATTGAATAAATTGAATCAATCATTGAAAGAAAAACGACCAGAATGGGCCAACAGACATGAAAGAGTGATTCTTTTACACGACAATGCTCGTCCACATGTCGCAAAACCGGTAAAAGAAACATTGGAAACACTCGGATGG
Source organism: Bibio marci (assembly GCA_910594885.2). Classification (NCBI taxonomy): domain Eukaryota; kingdom Metazoa; phylum Arthropoda; class Insecta; order Diptera; family Bibionidae; genus Bibio; species Bibio marci. Next base: position 14,936,138 of record OU343116.1, on the reverse strand, counting down.
GATGTGTTACCACACCCGCCCTATTCACCAGATGTTGCTTCATCAGATTACCACTTGTTCAGATCGATGGCACATGGACTCTGTGCACAACGCTTCCACAATTATGAAGACGTCCAAAATTGGATCGATTCTTGGATCGCATCAAAAGAGGAGAAGTTTTATTTTGATGGTATTCATAAATTGCCAAAAAATTGGAAAAAGGTTATACTTAACGATGGTAATTATATTCAATAAAAATTTTTTACTGTTATTACCGGAATTAATGTGTTTTATTTTTAAAAAAACGGCACACACATATTGGTAGACCTATTATATGTCTTTTTAATCTTCGTGCTGGTTCATTGGTATTTAAAAGTTTCATCACATGTTGATTTGGATGTTCCTGAAGTCTTTTATAATAAGTTGTACTTTTAGTTGTAATCAACTCTTTAACCGAACAAATGTTGAGATCCTTTCTTAAACGATCGTTGCGTACATACCATGGTGCATTAACCATAATACAGAGCACTTTCAAATGGAATCTTTCTATTTTCTATTTCTGATTTACATTCTGAGCCAAATTTGAATTTCAATCAGGTGTTCTTGGAGTATTCTTGAAGCCATCGTAGGATTTATATGAGTTACCATGATTACTGTGTCATCTGAGAAAGTTACCGTGATGGTAACATGTTTCGTTGTTGGAAGATCCGCCGTGTAAATGAGATCTAAAAGCGGGGCCAAAACACTTTCTTGCGGAACCCCAACCTTTATTGGAAAAGTTGTTGTGTGTTCTTGAAGATGATTAACAATAAATTTACGGTGTTCAAATTATGATTTTAATATTTGGAAGTAGTGATGAGGTAGTGGTTTTTTAAAATTATACAGGAGGCTTTCATGCCTAATCCTGTCAAACAACGTTCTGTATAGTTGTGTGATGTTGATGATTTGGTATTATGTAATTTTGCAACATTACTACTTTTAATCTATTAGCATTCTCTCCCCCGGTTTTAATTAACTTTTTTAATTACTTTATGTCAATCAAAAACCCTCGCAACTATTAGGAGGAAATATATATGCGACATCAACATGAAATTCAATACTGTAAGGTACCATATATGAATGTGGTCAATTTTTGTTAAAAAATCTCTCAAATTTCAGAGTAAACCGTCTAAGATACCTTATCGGCGGTACTATTGAAAATTAACACTATAGCAGAGGTAATCTTTGCCGTTTACGTACAGAAATAACAATGAAGCTGATGTACAATACTGTCACAAAATCCATAAGAATTTCGTTGTATAGACTGCAATGCCAAACGTCCATATTTAATTTTTCCAAATATTAAAATTGCGATGACAGACTACAAACGGTTCTGACTTTCATTTAATATTATTTGTTTCATGGTTTTTGAAAGATACATCGTTGAGAATATGAAAACGATGGCCAAAAAAGGTGGTATTACCGATGGTACAAAAATGGAAAGTGTTGTGTGTGCAGTAATAATGGAGCCATGGTGACACATATATTTGCTGCTCCAGTGACGAGGTCGCAATATTTCAAGCGGAAATAAATCTGGAATGCCATAAGGCATAAATCTACCATGGCAGAAACAAACAAATGATATCTAATCGTATCGTAATGATCAACGATTCTAGATACATTCTATACTTTTCCCCGTGTAAAACTAAGTTCGTTAACCGCACTTTTGCAACATGTATTTTCTTTTCTTTCGGAAATTTTCCAAATTAACTAACGGTTCAATATACTTTTCAATGGAATTGGAATTGGTCTAGTATTATTTTGTCGATTATCGTGAAATTTATTACATTTAATGATCAGTTCTAAAGATTTGTGCGGAAGTAGCTGGTAGTACCAACACTCCTTCCGGATTTAATTACAAAATATTCCAATTTTCTGGTATTTTCTTAGTTAACCATTTAATGATAAGTTCTACCGTTTAGTGGCCCCAAATAAAACCCAAATATTTCCAATAGGATTGGCATAGAACAACATTTATTTTTAACCTTAACCTTAACTTAACCTTTTGATTTCATTTGAATTACTATTGAAATAATGTTTCCAAAACTATCCAACATGTCGTGTTTTCATGCCCAATGTTCGTAATTAGAGACTTTGCTGCACTCTCAATTATTCTGCTACAATTTTTAATGTAATTTAACAACTTATTTATTTATTGATTGAAGTGTGCGAATCTTTTGATAAGTTATAAAGTCTGCAATACTTTATTTGTAATTTCTTGACCAAAAAGTGAAAATACAAAATCTAGTTTATTGTGCTGACCTGACCGCTTTAAAAATCAGGAAAACCGATGATAAAACACTATTACCTTTCAAATAAACTTGCACATAATACCATACAACATTTAAATTAATACAGTTTTGTTATGGGTTATGTGATAAATCGATCAAGGTAAATTTAATAAAAAGTGAAAAGCATAAAAAGAAACCAGTAGTAAAAGACTAAAAATTCATTTATTTATTTATTTACAGATAAATTCTCTGTCCGACAAAATAACCGCAATGGATTAATAGAAAAACAAACAATTACTTTATTTTTACAAAATCGAACTATTCTCAACTGAAATTTGCATCAAATGACTTGCTGATTAAAATATTGTTGTTGTATATATGGCTTTAGTTAGTTGAGAGTTAGAACGAAGATGTTACTGGGACTGCTACCACTGGATTTGTTCGTTATAAATTATTACCACTCGTTTTGATTAGTACAGCACATGCACTCTGTGCGCAGTACTTTCAAAATTATAAAGACAGCCAAAAATAGTCAGGCCTTAACAACTAGAAGGTTCAAACTTACAGAATATCATATGATCAAAAAGACGCGATTTGTTTCTGTTGACCTTCAAACAGTTGCTGGATATGCCGAGAGACGGTGATGTGGCGGGATCGCTTGATCCTCATCATGGCAATCAAGCAGCATAGTTTGCTCGGTAGTATTATGAGGTAATACAAAGCTTTAGCAGTTTAACCAAATCATAAAAACAAATAGGAAATGCTTTAATTTCTGACTTCATCAAATGAGATTTTATTTATATCTAACACCATATATTTCATCATTATAGTTACAATAGGAAATAAAATACCTTCACTGACAGCGTTTTTGCTTTCGATGCAATTTTTGGTCATCATTTAATTGACAATTTTTTCACATAAAGTCTCATGAATTGTTAATTTTGGTGCTAGTGGATTTTTAGCATTCGTAAATCTCAAAGTTCTCTCTCTGTTTCTTTTTCAAACATTTCACGCAACAGACTTATTTACAAATTTACAATTTAATTGTGACCTAATAGGTGTATTAGTATGAAACTTCCGTTTTTCTTAAAGAAAACTACTTTTACTTCAAATTTTTTGACAATTTATGAATACCATCAAAATAGTATTTCTTCTCTTTTTATGCGATCCAAAAATCAAGTCATTTTTGAACGTCTTCATAATTATGAAAGTAATGTGCATGTACTATTTCGATCTGAACCCGTGGTAATCTGATGAATGAGGCGGGTGTCGTGGTAACACCTTCCATCCAAGTGCTTCTAACATTTCTTTGACCAGTTTTATGAACCATGTGAACGAGATAAGCATTGTTAAAAAATCACTTTATCGTGACTTTGGCAAATTTTGGTTGTATTTCTTTTATACTAATCGCTTTAAATTGATTTATTCTTGACAGTAGAGTTCTCATAGTGACAGTATCTTCTTTTAGGTAGAGCATATTCATCATAAATAATTGAAATTATAATAATTACGAATTCTAAAAAACCAAGGTTTTATTGAAGATTTTTTGCTAACTTTCACTAAATCACCTACATTATCTCTGGACCGTCTTTGAATCAACCCAAAAACTAATGTATTTTGATAAACAGTTATCATTAAAAGGGATTTTAAACATTTTGAAAGTTTCGATAGGGTTTTTTGCCAATTTAAAAACGGTTCTTTGTTTTGTTATACATTTTACAAACCGCTCACAAAATCTACTGTCGATTAATGCGTTACACTTAGGTGGCATACACACTGAAAAAACAATGCACTGAAATTATGACAGTTTTTTAAGGATGGTTTTAACAGAACCCATGTAAGTAGAAAATCATTCCAGCTATTGATATTCGGACAGACGGTTTGTATATGTTATTTTATATATACGTAAATATGAAATGAAATTCCAGTTGTGAATGTGATGTTTGTTAACTATATAATTTTATTTTTATATTTGTGTATTTGGCCAGTTTCGTGTCTTATATTTCTTTTAGTTGCCTGTTAGGATTGTTATAGAAATGAATGTGTTTCGGCTGATAAGCAGGCAGTTCCAAAAATATTTTACTATATTTCAGTCAAATGACTAGCATTTAATACTATACTTATTTATTGTGACGACGAATCTCACAGAATAAGTGTGCGCGAAAGTTTATTACTATGCGAGTTTGGTTTTTGGTTTGCATGTTTCCTGTTCAGATTCACACGAGTTAGTGTCTGGGTGTGTGTGTGTATATGTTAGTTTCTAGGTGAGCTAGTTTGCTTTTGGTGTGAAAACTCACATGCAATAAACACAAAAAGGACTTGCACACCAAAAACGAACTCACTCACCAAATCTAACAATTTCGAACAGCTAAAACCAAGACACTTAAATCAATTAACCCTCTGGTACTCAAAAATCTAACTATTTCAATGGAGAAAATTTTCACACGTAGTTTGTAAAAATTAATTCGGATAGCAAAATGGGGCATTCTCGACAACGAAATATTATTCGCATTTTATTAATTTTATTAATTGTGCACACAAACAACGAACATTTCATTACCCTGATTGTGTTACGGCGAATCCGCATACACCGCAATATCAGTATTTCTATAATAAAAACCTTTGGTATTACATGAAACTTATGGAACTGCCCGAGTATAAATTTATGTAAAATATATATTACATTACGTATGGTTTGGCTACGTTTCAATCATACCTACCGACCGCACAACAACACAACTTTTTATGTTTTGTTAATATAAAGTTGTTACACACAAACTAAAGAGATTTAAATATTTATTTTATAGTTTTATAGTATTTAGTACTTAACTTATCTGTTAGCCTCCTCACCTATATTTGCAATAACCTGACGACGGTGAAAATCATATGTAGTACCGGAATGTTAAACAAAATAATAATGTAAATATTCACGTACGCATGCTTGAATGACCTTTTGCGGTATTTCTTGTTTATTTTTTTTTTTATCTAAATAAGAAGTTAATAATTTTATGACGAAATTATCATTTCACTTTTGTTTTCATGATGTGGTCAATGATTTTTATAATATAAAATAATTATTTCCCACTCTATAAACAAAAGTGAACAATTAACTAAACTAAAATACACGTCTCATATTGCCATCTATTGTATATTTTTAACTAATAAAATAATGGATGGTGAATTTTATATTTTTCTACCATTGTTTATCGTTGCTATTTGTACAGGGTGTCCACGAATGCCGTAGACATAATTCTAAGTCAAAAACACTAATTGTTACAGTTTAATTTTGGGCTCTGTTTTTGAGATAGGGCACTAAGAATATATTTCCGTAGCCTAATCGTTAAAGTATCTATACTTTCGAAAAAATTTTTTGTAACTTAACTTGAATTTGGTGTATTAGAAAGATACAATACATTTAAAAATTTTAACAACAATCTAATCTAATCTAATGGCATCTTTAGTCCAAATGAATTGAAAAAGTTGTACAAAAATACATAAGAAACAAAATTTAAAATTTAATTTTTTCCTGCTTGCGGAAAGAAAACTCACTGTTGAACATGTAGTTGTATTTTATGCATGAGAAATTTAATGTTTCACACCCCAACCCTCGTTTATAAACTATAGTCTTAATTTTAACTGTTTGTCTACACATAGCCCGCAAAAATGTATTCACATAAACGTCAATATATTGTTGATATACACCCTATGTCTCATAATAAACCGGCTTAGCTGTGGAAACCATAGAATACGTAAAGACATCTCTTAGTTTTGTGATTATGAAAAGAAAAAATTCATCAGAAATTAGTATCATTTGAAAAATTAAAAAATTCTTCTTCCTCCACCAATTTTGATAGAGGAAGTAAGAGACCATAATGAATTACAACAGCAAAATGTAAACACTATATAAACGAAGATGCTAATGGAAAAGTAATTAAGTCGTTAAATGGAGCGAATTACAAGTACCACACATACGAAAATAAACAAATCAGACACACCACAAGGGTAGTAATCAAAAACCTACATCATACAAGCTGTATTGAAAAAATTAAACTAAGATCTGGAAATAAAGGATCCGGCCACAATAGAAGTAGCTTATAAACGAAGTTGGAAAATCATGAATTTATAAATAAGACACATTAAATCGCAGAAATATTGAACTTCAAGGTAAAAATTAAATCAATTAGGAAATAAAATCTTCTGCGGCAATGTAAACAATGTCAAGTATATGGACATACTGCAAAATACTGCGCAAAAAATGCTTTAAATGTTCAGATAATCATATTACAAATGAAGGCACGAAAGATAAGAAATAGCCTGGTCTAAATGCACATATTTTGGCGGACCACACCCCGCTAATTATAGAGATTGTACGATGTAGTCAAAGAACTCCAAAAATTAAAATTCAAAAATAAGAATAATGCTAATCCATCTAAGCGGAATATTAATGATAACATAAGATTTAATAGCATAAATAATGTAGAAAAATCAAAAACCTTCAGTAGTCAACCAAAAATACAGTGTGGTTTGTCATATGCACAACTGAAGACATAAATCAAACGCTTAAATTGATCTTAATTTAGGTTATTCGTCCAAAAAGAAATGTCCCACCAAACTTAATGAAAGACTAATAAGATTAGAAAACAGCGTTCGGGGTGCTTGGTCTCACAGATCAGAAAACAAATTGCTAACGCAATTAGAATAATGTTCTGGAATGTCTGAAATTAATCGCAAAAACATCAACTGGAACTACAGGCGATTCTGGGCATTGAAAAGATAGATGTGTGTTTAATGTCAGAAACGCGTATTTTATTAAGCAATCCTATATAAAATTCAGAGGAGTTAATGCATACCACGTTATGCATTCTCCCAACTCGGCTAGCGGTGGTAGTGCGTTATTAGTAAAGATAGGATCCTCCATACCATGAGGGACCCAAACATGAAAATGAAGAATTACAAGTAACTACTGTTAGTATCAAAACAGATTAGTGTTATATATAAACAAATCTGGAATATATTCCTCGCCAAGACATTCTGAGAAATAAGATAAATATATAGAAATCTTACATAATATTGATCATAGATTTATAATTGGTAGTGATTTTAACACGTTAATCGCCATGTCAGTCATTTGTGTCTGACTCTAAGAAGTTCTACATAAGCCATGTCAGACATATATGTCTGACGTACGCGATCTAATAAAGTTACCATGGCCCATGTGAATATATAATCCAAAAAGAATATAACCCAATTCTTGTGAATAAACGTGCAGATTGGTTAGGTTTTAAAGAAGAACTGTGTCGAACAATTCAATTAATTGTACCACTTAAATAAAAAACAATTTGAGTGGGAAACAGAAAGATTAAATAATGTTATCCAAAGGGCGGGTTGAAATAACACACCAGAAATGAAGAAAATAATTAATGGTAAATGGTTACCCGAAAAAAATTAGGCATTTTATTCCTGAAAAACGTCAAACTAGAAGAAAATGGTAACAAACTGCAGTTCTCCACTAAACAAAAAAATATTAAATAATTATATTAATTTATACTACTATGAATCTACATACAACATTTTGTAAAACTTAGAAATGGCTAAATTCACCACATTCGATGTTAATTGGTTAGAATAACTGATCTGAGTATCGATTGCTATGGTTTTTCTTAAAAACTGTTTAAATAATCTAAATTTTAATTTAAATATTGTAAATTCAAAATTTTATCAGAATCGATTAAGAAATGACCAAGTTATAAATAAAATTCCGCTATAAGCAAAACCCCTCTGCAAGCAACTCCCTTGAAATTTGCTTACACTATAGATTGGAGAATCGACTGTTATTCATGATTATTTAATTTTATGCAAAAAAAAAGAACACGTAAAGTTATTATTGGATATATTTTGTTTATTTTTAACAAAAATACATTCACTATAGCCCCACTTAGACATAATATACCACAGTCATTTATGCTATGAATATATATTATATGAATTATTATACATTGAATAATCACATATCCAGTACTTAAAAATTATTATTATAATAATAATAATTTCATATGCGCATTGGTATTTTTAGTAAATTTACACAACCACAATACAAACATATATTTAAAATTATATTATTATTATTATTAAATGTTGCCTACAAACAAAAAAGGCGAATGTAAAGGTTATTCAATAAATATAAGATAAAATTGTATGAATCGAGAATAACGCATAATCCGAAAAATCATTTCTTATCTAATTCTATCTAATGCCCATCATAGATTATTTGATATTTAGTTACAGCAATGTTTTGTCATCAGAAAATAGTTACACGCGGTGATAGATTTGGCGAATACTGAGGGTGGCTGATGCGACAGAAACACGTATTTTCATTATAAATTCATTTACTATAATTTTGGTCTTGTGAAGTGGTGCAATAATCGTGAAATAAAAACAACTGTTTTACCGCTATCAATATTCTGATCAAACTCGAAGAAATAGTGTTTTTTTCTGGCACTTAATTCAAAAACCAACATTTTCACAATGAAATTTCTAGCGAAAGCAATGATTTCACCGATTTTTTGTACTAATTCAGCATGATTTTTAAATTATGGTCGTAGATTATCCTTTAAAAACCTCACGATAACTTTTGAAACGTGAAAACCAATCACAAACTTGTCGTTGAATTGAAACATACAATCATAAACTTTTTTCAACAATTTGTATATCTCCGTACTTTTTTTTCCAATTTTAAAACAAAATTTAACATTAGCTCTTTGTTCCCCATTGTATTGTATATTACGATGTAAGCATCAAAAACTGCTGACACTACAAATGTGTATAACTTTTTAACCTGTCAACCGATTTAACTGCAGTGTTGGTGCGTTTGAAATTAGGAATGCTGTATCTTTTTAAAGATACCATTTTTTCGTAATTTAAATTGCGGTTATTTAAACGACATACTGTGTGTGTGTGTGATAAATTAAATGCAAATCGGTTATTCGAATATAAAAATGTTTCATGGGTTATTGTAAACAATTTCACCTCTACTAGTATATCGCTACTAATGTATGTGCTGGAGAGTGGTACACAGTGGAGAATTATAATAATAACGATATATAGTTATCGGCTACTAAAAATATATTAAAAGTGAAATTAATATTACACTTTAAGTCAGCCGTGCTTATGAAAAGGTTGTTTCTGTTTATTACAAAATTTGAATTTATCCTAAAACAAAATTAAATAAATAAATATTCAAAATTAATTAATTAAACCTGCTAACAATAATAATAATATTATCAATAAATTGAAACAAAAAAAAAAGTGTTATTTAATGCGCAGTGGCATCAACTAATTTAAAAATTTGAGCAAAAGATTAAATATAAATTTGTGTTTATTTGATATTTGATTTTTTATATGAGTATTTAAAAAGTGTAATTTAATTAAATTATCTATATTTTGTTGTGCGGTTTGCGGAAAATTTAAATTTTAGAAAGAAAATTTATAGAATTTATTGTTTGGTGTGGTGTGTGTGGGAGTGTGTGTTTTGTAAATATTTTTGGAAAATTATATGCGTAAATAATTTCAGAGAATTTTATTCGTATCAATAATATAACAATTTAAATTTGGAGTGGATAAAAAGAGGTTAGTGTATATTTTATTTATCTATTCAAAATCTATAGATGTTAATTTTGATAATTGTTATTTTTAAGAATTTCCAATAACTTATTTATACTGTGAACATATTAATTATTATAATTATATATAATTAAATTATTTACGTTTTTAATAATACATATATATTATATTTTGGCTATCTAGTGATTGGAATAGTCAAATAATAAATTATTTTTATGCTATAATTAATATTTTATTTTATCTATAAAGTAAAGCCTCCACGTGGGGCAGTGATTCCACTATAGAGATGCTATTTTTTTATTTAAAATACTACTTTTCATTGACCTAGTACCCAGCAGTAATAATCAATCATGGTGACTTCAATTTTTAAAGCATAACATTATTTATTATCTACGATTGTGCAGTTATTTATTCAATCCGTAGATTATTACCGATTCGATTCCCAGTATTATAGTATTTTACATACTAAAAATTATTCAACTGAATTTATCACATGTTCGTTTATGAAATCAAAAGCAGAATATCTTTGAAAATATGGTTTTACATTGTACACTATTCAAAGATTAACTTAATGTCTCCATACACAACGCTATATATTGTCGATTCATTCATAAGTAAAATTGAATTAATAAAGTATCTATCAATTGGTGAATTGTTATTCACTCACACATGCAGTAATACTCTCAACTTGACTGAACTGTTAGATAATTATGGCATAAAGCCAGAGAGACCATTTAGCGTATGTTTGGGTAATCAACTGATATGTGTCACTCGGTAATGGGACAAAAAGGGACCCAAATAGTAATATGATTCGATTTATACAGAAATATTTATATGCGATACAACCACCAAACATCCATCCATAAATAGATTTGGTTAATTAAAATATATTACCATTATTTGATCTGGTAAAATTATAGTATAACCTCATATCACCTTAAATCTTTATGAAATCTGTATATAATGTGTATTTCTATGAGCAATTATCAAATGTGACTTCGACTGATAACGTATTCAAAAACTTTTTAGTGAATTGCTTCGCTCGATTCCAGCGATTAAATCACCCGTGTCGGATCATCAGTAAAATACATCATAGGCTTTTAACGTCTATCACCGCCGTTAGATTAAATCCCTCGCGGAACAGAAACAACAGTATAATGCGTCTTTTGATAACTTTCGCTATCAAACGTCTTTCCCATATATTCATTAACTTTTTAAGTGACTAGCTTCGTCCCTGATCATTGGATTAAAAAATAATAAATAACTATTATCCATCGACAAATTTCGTTTCCGACATTTTTCCTAGCCGGATTTATTAATTGGCTTATAGAAATACACATTATAAAAGGATTTAATATGGCAGCGGGGTTACATACTACAGTTTTGCCTTTGATCTATCCAAAATATAAGTTCGTTATTTATAATTATGAACGGTTTACAAGGAGTCTCTGTGATGGCATGAGTTTTATTACCATTTAGAGTTTTTTGCAATTCCATCGTTCTGTATAATTTTCCATTCGTTTGCATCATCAGATAATAATAATAATAAACAAAAACGTTGATCTCTAGGGCTAGATACATTCACGCTCTATAATTACAAACTAAATAATATGCAGAAAATGGTAAATTCATACTTCACATAGTCTCCGATAATTATAGAATAAGGGCGACATTCCCGATAATGTCGCAAGCTACCAAGCTGCGATTACGAAAAATTACTGAATTGAATTTTGAAATATTTGCAATAGTAATCAGAAATCAAATCGTCGATACCATTATTAATCGGCTGAATGCCAAATATCGAAATAAAAACATTTTTTTTGGGTAGCTATATCCTTAACACCTACCAGGTTTTAGAATACGTACTGTTCCTTATCACATTCTAAATAGATTTAACAGATTGAACTTTATAAATTGATCTTGAGTGATAAAAGGTATGAACTGTCGATTTTTCAAATCATTATTATGTCAAACTCGTATCATTTTTCATTATTATGTGTTAAAATGATGTCAAAATGTTTTCAAGATTTTTGGTTTTTAAGTCGTTTTTGCACGAAGTTTAAATTTCAGATAAAACACAGTAATGAAAACGATGTGGATAAGGAACGTCTTAAAGTATGTTAACGAAATGATAAATCTAAATTTAAATCACTGTATTATTACTTTCGTTCGTTTAGGTGCTGTTAGGCGGAAAACCAAAATTAAGGGTAATACGCGATCCATTAGATCGATTGTGATGTGGTGCATTTATCGATGAAAGTTTATATGAAAAATATTAGAGAGATAGCAATCCATTTTAAGACGTTTTGCTTTATATTGTATTATCATCGTGCTTTATATAAATTTCTATATTTGTACAATATATTAATTATTGTTATCAAATTAAATTATGAAAAGATAAGCAAATTTAAGTGCATATGTATTATATTATTATTGCCTTATGTCGTATTTTTTTAATATAGTAAATATAATAATAGGGGTGCAAGTATGACTTTATGGTTTTTTTTGTTTGCAAAACTAATTCTCCAGCTTAATTGAAATTAGTAGTGTCCATATAATAGATCACCATATCGTAGCTCATTCATCAACCGTTTCAAAATGATCACTTTATTTATCAAGGATTCGCACACGTGACTTATTAACATTATCCAACCGCATAGCCACCAAAGCTAATCGGTTGTTTTTTTAAGAATACCAAATTCTTTTATAATTTTCCATAGCTTTGCCCTGCGCTGACGCTATGATATATTGCCTTAAAATCAATAAGCAAATGGTGTGTATCAACATTGAACTCTGTATACACTTCCATTAAATCTGCCGTACACTAATAAATATTTGATCACATGTAGATCGATCTACGCAGAACCAACACCGGTATTCTCCGATAATTTAATTTGTCATAATTGCGGAATCAGTCTATGGTGTATAGTATATTTTCAAATACCATTAATTGGGCAATGTTAAATAAAGTTATTTCTCGTCTATATATATTTATTACAATCCAATTTGTTATATAATAAACAGATAATACCATCCTTCCACTCGTCTGATACTTACTTACCTACTTACTCCATGGCGTTATAATATATTGTCCTTAAATTTTCGTGGATTGAGTCGTTGCCGTGTATCCGGCGTAGAATTCATAACTGGTTAGTTTTTCGAAGTTGGTATTTAACAATACGTTCAGTCTACTTAATCATTCTGTATCGAGCTATCGTTACTCTTGCCTCAACACTTTCTGTCATTTCAACACCGAATGCTATATTTTTGTTACGTTAGTGTTTTACGTGATCGCTATTTCTCTGTAATTTTATAAATTAATTGTTCTTTTAAGCAATGCTATTTCCTGAGAAATAACAAAAACGCAATTGCGATGTGGTACATTGCGCCGCACAGTTTCGTTAAATTTTTTCCATATAATTTCTTCGACTTTTTGGTTATTTAAATCGCCACAAACTATATCCCACATCAATTTTAAATAATTCGGCATGGAAAGTGGAATTAAATTACACATTATACAATACAATAATTAATAATTTATTTAAATGACTGCAAGCGCGCATGTAATATGCAAAATTCAAAACAACAAAAATAAAGGTTCGACGACATCGTTACAACAAAAAATAAAGGTGAAAGTGATTATAAAATATTATTTTTATGTATTTGCATATAATTCGCATATTTGTAATTATTTGTATGGAAAAACACATAAAACATATAAATATTATCGTGTGATTATATAATTTTAAATTCGTCTCATAATACTGTAATTTATGAGTATTAACTTAAAATTTGACTTGTTTCAAATGTGAATTGTGCGAGGATTTATTTATTATTCAATATTTTATAGGTAAACAATAAATAAACATATAATTTTAAAAATACATAATAAAATTTAAGAGTACGGCGCGTTCACATTCAATATTGGATTTCCTTTATTGATTTTTAAACTTAACATATTTCTGTTGAAAATATATTATAAATTATATAATTTTACCGTCGTCATTATCAGTTATCGCACACATGCGAGGGTTAATACAATTAACTGGTTAATTTCAACTACGTTTTTTTTTTGTTTTGAATTACAGTAGTCCCTTTGTGATATGCGACACTTGAATTATGCGAGTTTTTGGCTGTACATACGATCATAAATTTGTGACTATGTGATTTTTCCTTTCTTTTACTATTTCTCTGGCAATTTATGGATGCCACGCAAAAAAAAAAAACTGTTCCTCTTTTGACGAAGACAATGCAGAGACTAAATTTACCAGTTCTTCAGTTACTTTGAAATGCTGCTCTTTAAGTGCGTGTCCCATCGATGAAAACAATAATGGTAATCGGAAGAAATCAAGTCTAGTGATTATGGCGATTGGAATAAAAAATTCCAGCCAGTGATTTGAAGGTATCCGCAACCGACTTCGCTTTGTGTGACGACACGTTTATATGACCTTACAATGTCTTGTGGCCCATTCTAGTCGTTTTTCAATCAAAGTATGGTTGAAATTAATCATTTTTTGGTGGTAGCGATCAATTTTATTTAACAATTTCACCAGATTTTAATAGTTCATAATATATCATTCTGATCCCCGCATAAATCTACCAAATCGATTTAGCTTTGTAGTCAAAGTAGCTGATTAATCTCTGTTGCAACAGAGATTAATCAGCTACTTTGACAGGTACCGTTTATTTTATGACTCTATAGTGGTCTATGTTTTATATTGCGGTGCCTAACTATACCATATATCATCGCACTTATCTCAAGGGTTACGTGTACTTGTATAAATCAGCATGTCGTCAATAAGTGTACGTATTTTATAAAAAAAAGAATACATTATATAAACTGCGAAAGAAATATGGTTTAGTTTACAATATGTGGAATAAATAGTGTATATAGTTGAGTATATGTGCAACCGGAACCGACGTAATCTATACAAAAAATACTCCAAAATCATGTATGTACTTATTTCTTAATTCAAACACGTACCAATTAGTTCATATAATTTGAATGACAGTGTGTCTGTCAACGTAAGTCAATACTGCAGAATTTTTCAGCCGGATTACCATTTATTCGATTATGGCATTAGAAAAAACTGATGCCTTTGAAAGTATGGTGTTGAACGCTATATTTGCTCAGAGATTAACACCATTTTATAAAGGCTATTCACCGTAGTTATTTACCGACGTGACTGTAATGAATGTTTGGTATCACAGCCAATTGTTTTTGATAAAGTTCTCCAGTTATGGTTTCGTTAGACTGAAGTAACTCATACTAGATCACTCCTAAATGATTCCACCAGATAGATGCACAGCATTAGCTTCTTACTATTCTACGCTTGGGGTTATCGTAGTGGATATACTTTTCGTTACCTGCCACGATTCGACGAGCTCCGTTTGAGTTTGGCATGAATCTTGGTCCAATAACGTTTCCAACTCAGCGTCTACAAAACTTTACTGGCCTCCCTTTGCGTTCTTTGTCACTGGTGTCAAAATCGCTATTTTTAAAACTTCGAAAAAATAGTATGTCACATGTTTTTCGGCTTCACACAGCAATCGATGTCCATCAGTTGCACTTTTCTTCAAATTAAAACCAAATAGCAGCGGTTCCCACAAATTAAGTTTTATTGGCCCAAAGGTTGACGTGGTTAGAGTACAAAAAATTTGTTGTTTACACTGCAGCAAAATAACACATACTGATTTTTAGAGGTAAATGATGACACGATGCGATTTACTAGTATCTCTCAAAACTTATTTGTGCCCCCAATATGTAAATTTAATTATTAATAATTACATAAATGCATTCATCATCAGCATCATTAACATAATATAAATTTGCAAAGTATTACATTTATGATTATAATATAGCTAAAGATTAGATTATGTGATAACTAATTATTATTAAATTTCTAAATCAAATCAGATCAGAGTCAGTTATGCCTAGCATCTCAGTATTATATTAATGGGGTCAAATGTTATATATATTCCAATAAATATTAAATTATCAATACAAGATCTATGCAGTTTATAAGTGCAAAATTTAAAAAGAATTCAAAACTATATTTTTTGTTCAGTTTGCGTACCACAGTCGAGTCGCAATTTACAAAATCTCAAGTTTTCTTATTAAGAATTGTATTTATTAGTTAATAAATATTTAACTTACGTCTATCTAGTGCTTAGAATATGTTCTTAAAAATAACGTTCACATGTGTCTGTAATTATGCCCTTGGATAGGTGCACAACACGCATGTGCTATTGCCCATAATGTGTCTGTATCACCATGGATGATGGATAATTGCTTGAAATATTTAAATTTTTCCAACTATTTAAAATTATCTTCGTCCAACGCTATAAATAAACAGCATCTAATCAAATAATTAGATGATAAATATCATATTCCTATTTTTTAAGAACTGCACTAAAATTATATTTAAATAATTCCATTGTTTAGGCAATTTACGGATTGTCTGTCTCAAGAAGTCGTCGTCTTATGAAGAGATCCATTCCTCAAGCCAATTTTTGACATTTTCATAAGATGTGCGTCGTGCGCGTCTTGAAGGACTAACTGCATGGACCGGAATAAATAGTAATGCGATGGAGTAATGTCTGGCGAATATGGTGGGTGTGATAGAACTTGCTAATCTTGCCCTTTTAAGTAGGTTTTAACGACATTTGCAGTATGAAGTTTGACATTGTCAAGTTAAAAAATCAATTAATTATTTCTGTTCTCCCATACTTAAAAAATGCAATAGTAGTCGTCGGTAGACGTCACCAATGATATTTTCAGATGATTTTTTAGCAATCCATAGTACACAATACTTTTTTGATGCCACCAAATGCAGAGCATATCCTTTTCGATTTTCTTGCTGCATTTGTGTTAATTCATGTGGTATCCAATTTCCAAGTTTTTGAACCGTTCCCCCAATCTATGTGTAAGCGTTTGCAGACAACGGATTGATAAACATTCAATGATTCTGATAATTATTGTTGTTTTTGTGTGATGCTTGCAATTTTTCATCTTCAATTGTTTTCCCCGTCTGCGTCTACGCCTTTACGTTCTGTGTCTTCAACATCGAATTAACTTTCTTTAAATTGTATCAGAAAAAGTATGATCACCGTAAGTTACCTCAAGTAAACAATGACTTTCAGCAACGGTTTTCTTTAAATTATAAATGTATAATAAAACTGCCCATAAATGACGATTATTTGGTACAACACTTTTTCATGCGACTAAAAATATTTGAAAAACGGGACTTACTTTTGCATATATCCAACATATAATATATAGATACCATTTAAACCGTAGTATTTGTATCATTTTCTTGGGACTTCATAGAAACCGTTCATATCATAACCATTCTCAAAATAGCAAATTCGAATTAATAATATTAAAGGAGAAATGACCAAATTGTCTAGGATATCTTAGTATCTTCATGAAATCTGATAATAAGTATCATTTTCTATTGTATTTCATAAAAACTGATCGCATTATACAACATTTTATCGAGAACGAATAAAAAGTGGTGAAGTTTAGAAATTTCCAGAAGTGGCCCAGGAAAGTTGTTTTTGATAATTATTTTTCTATTGTATATATTCCATTACAATTGGTAAGATTATAAATTAGCAATTTCATAACCATTCAAACGCCGCTTATTTATAATTCTATCTAAACTGATTCAATATAGATAGAAAATATGATGATATTTTAAATATTTCCTTGGCATATTCGCGGTCTTCTGCTCTAATCGGTACGTAACTACAACGCAGATCTCATGATACGCCTGTATTTAAAGACAACTATAAAATTCAAAATAAACAAATAAATATAAGTAAAATAACATCCATTCACTTCAACACGTCATATTATTAAACATTTGTAATGTAAATATGTGTAACGTCGTACTTGATTTAATATACAACCACTGTCCCATAATAAACCGGAGTGGGTATGTAAACCATAAAACATGTAGTTTTTATTTTTGTGATTATGTTCCTCAACAAACTGTCAAAAATTTCAAGATATTACATTCAGTAGATGTAAATGTACAGAGAACAAAAATTAGATATTAAATTCGGTTGTAAGAATGGTAAAACAGCTATCGAAACCCTTAAAATGCTTAAAATCGCTTATGTGGTGATAATTGTTAATCCAAAACAACAAGTTTATGAGAGGTTTTGAATATTATGGTCTAAAGAAGATGTTAATGATGATGAACATTCAGTGGGAAGTGATTACTGAAGAAAACAATGAAAAAGTATGTGATTTCGTAAAAGTTTACAAGTTTGTTCCACATCGATCAAACAGATGATCAAAAATTGTACCGAATTGAACAAATCAAATTTTTTTGCTTCATCATTGACATTAAATTAACTGAATATTTTAATGCCTTTTGCGACTAATTTCTATGCCCTAAACTTCATTTGTCTATGAAATAAAACCGTTTTGCATCAGCGGAAGACATTCCGTCGATCACAGTTCTCTGCACAGACAAAGACAAAATTCATATGATTCACTTGTTGAACGTGCGCAAATCGATTTCAGTATTTCAGTTAATGCGAGATTATTTTCAGTATATAAAATGGTTTTTGTGAAAATTTAATATTTATTTTTGTGTTTCGCTAATCCATTCCGCGTAATTATGGGACAGAGGTTGTTCATACATATATAAAGCAAAAATAAAAACATTCCAAAATATAGTTGTATTTAACTAAAACATTAAATTTGAAAATACATATAATTATAAATCATACATTTAATATTTAATATTTGACATTGAATTAACGAAATAAAAACCAGTCAACATTATTATTATAATTATTGTCATATATTAAATTTATGATCGCAGTCAGTTTCAGTAAATCAGTAAAAAAATAGAGAGATGAATTACACTTTATCAGAATATTGATACAACACAAATTCAAAACATTTAAAACAGATAATCATCATAATCTATTTCATTTGAATATTTATCGCTGAAACATACGTACAATAGGTTAATTTGTAAAACAAATACCGGAAAAGTTTTAGTAATTATTGTATAAATAGAATTGTAGTTATAATTACTATACAAAATGTGTCCAGTATATCCGCAATGTAATTATAAGAATAGGATTTTGGACTGGAAATCTAATAAAATTGAAAAAATTAAATATTCGTATGCAAATAAAGAAGAAATACTCTTATGTGCCAACGCTTTTCCCATTCATTGAAACAATGTGAAAATTCTTCTTCCTGAATAGCCATCAAAAGTGCACTCACTTCTTTTCGGCTTGTATCTCCCCTCGATCGACTGAAAACGGTGTTCCTTGCGTGGTCTTTTGCGCCTATGTTGAATATCCATAAGTTATTGGGTGCTAAATCAATCGAAAATAGTGCTTTATTGAACGCTATGAATTTATGGCGAATGGTATCGCATAATAGTCGCAGTGTGCGATGGCCCATTATCATGATTTAAAAAACCAAAAAAATATCTTTCAATAGTTCTCTGACTTCTTTAGGAGATCAAGCTTCACGCAAACGACAAACAACATACATACCGCCCAAATAATTATCGTTGTTTGACTCGACTCGAAAAAATTCATAATGCACAATGCAACGCGATACTCGAAGAAAACTGTTAACATTATTTTGAGCGATTTTGGCGTGATTGTTTCGGTTTTGGTTCATCTTATTGGCACGATATTTGCACTATTGGCTTGTAGGCTTGAATCCAGGTCTCATCTTGTTCAATGAAACGTTTTATAACCGTTTGATAGTCAGAAATCATATCATTGCCTATATTAACACGTCGCTCTTTATTTCAAACTAATGGAGTATTTTTGGAACCAAACGACGCGTCTGTGACACACAACACATCTTTTGAAATGGTATTTAATGAACCTTTTGAAATTTCAACAGCTATAATTTACATTTCAGATATCGACAAAATGATATGTGAGACAGACGGAGGAGGTTCAGCAATCCCAGACACCCTCATATTTACATAATTACTAAAATTGGGCAATGAACCATATGTCTTTTAAAAGCGTAAATCGATTTTAAAAATTTTTGGTCTATTAAAGGTTGGAAATTGATGAAATTTATTAATTCTGGAAACAAAAATGAAAATCCGTTAAAACTATGAGCCGTATGCTGAAAAAACATGTCGATTTTCCGACAAATTAAGTTCGGTGAACACCAACATTGTTTTTTCTTCATAATTTAGTCTTCCTTTACCCAATTTTAATGATTGTGTTATTGGATACTAAATGGTATGTCTAACGTTTCGCCACGCCAAACACTGTACAGGCAAAATAAAGTTTGTTCGTCAATAAAATAAAAATGATGGGCACTTTTAACTTCAGAAACTTTTGAACACAGCATTAATTATATCTATACATATTTTTATATTGTTGAAGTTCTAATATATGTGTAAATATAAATATAATTTAAGAATTAGCATACAATACAGCACTTAACCGCATACTTATATTGTAAGCATACAGTAAGATAAGTAAGGAAAAAATTCAAACATAACAAAAGGTATAATTTTCGTATATTAATGCGTATAAATATAAGTTAATAAATTTAAATAACTCGTAAATGTGTCAGTGAATAAAAAAATTAATTATTGAATAATCAATTTTTCATAATATTTACGAGACCCATACGAGAGTATTTAATAAATATTAAATATTATTTAATAATAAATATTGTTTGTCAAATAAGTGATTGAGTATTTATTGCTTTTTTTTATGAACCCATAAACGCAACTTTCATTCACGGTACAAATAGACTTTTATTCAATAACATATTGGCCATTTTATTAGATAATGTGTTGCTATCTGTTTGACAACTTCATGATTCCGAACGCATTAAATGTTTGGATGTTATCAGAAAAAAACTGAATCAACCAAACATTATTGAAATTCTGCGGTCATTCAATAAATTTAACAGACTTCGAAATAAATGGTAATCGGTTGGACAACGTTGGTGAAAAGGCAGAAGAAATCAGAAATCCTAAAACCACCCTTCAACAATTTTTGTCAAATATGTGTGCGTGTGACTTGGTGGAACTCAATACTTTTTCATTTTTTTGCAATTTTGGATGATAACATAAAACCTTGTTTTGTTAAATATCAGGTTTGAATGTTAGTTGCGATAGTTAATTTTTTAGATTGCTGCTCGATGATTTTTTTCGATTTACATTATTGTATATACACCCTCTGTGCCATAATAAACTGCAATATATGGATGAAAAAACATCCAAAAATAAATATTAAATGTTTCCCACCAAACCATTTTATTTATTCAAAATAATCTCCATCAACTGAAATACTGAAATCAATTTGCGCACGTTCAACAAGTGAATCAAATGACTATTATTTATGTCTGTGATTGTAAGAACCGCGGTGGTCGTCGCCTTTTGAATGCCTTCGATTGATGCAAAACGGCTTTCTTTCATAGACAAATGAAGTTTTGGGAATAGAAAACTGGTCACAAAGAGCAAAATCTGGCGAATACTCAAAAAAAACTGATGTCTTGAATTAACAATTATCACCGCATAAGCGATTTTATGCATTTGAAGAGTTTCTGTAGCTATTACCATTCTTACCATTCTTTCAATAAAATTTAATATTTAATCTTTATTTTTTATATTGTATATGCGTTCGATCGACGCACAAAAACAACTGCAACTTAATATTTTGTACTTTCGTTTCTACCGAATGTAATGCCATGAAAATTTTACACGATCACAGAACATAATCACAAGAAAAACTAAGAGTTGACGCTACGTGTTCTATGGTTTACATGCGCATTTATTATGGTACATAGGGTGTACAACACATTTTTTTAGTACCAGTCATCAATATCGTTTCAATGATGGAAATGGAATGTTTGTTTCATAAGCAAACCAAACCAGAACGGTCAATCTACAGACAATACGCAGAAATCCATTGAAATACTTTTAAATTTATATTTCAAAAATGCTAAACACTTTTGAATTGAGGTGTTGAAATAAGGTTTTCGAATGTTTGTTTGGTGGGGGTGCCTTAGTGAATCCACTTTTCATCTCCATTTATAACTCTAGGGCAAAAATCTGTTTTTGTCTAGCTCTCAAGTAATTCAAACAGAACCATCTGCCTTACTTTATTATGATTGTCAGATTTTGATTAAACGCGAATATTATCAGTTGTTCTGGTTACATTTAATTATAGTTTCTGACAATTCTTTAAGTGTTTGACATATACAACAACTTCGATTAGTCTTGATGTACATACACACACATACGCACACACATAAATAAAGAATTAAAAAACATGAAATTATGCATTGGTAAAGATAAACACGTATTTCATGGTAAACACCCAATATATTGTATGCGAATACATACGCAGAACGAGAATTTTGTTTGGAATCGTTAAATGTATGTCATAAAAAATTTAATTTAATGTGTATGATTGCATTGAATGGTATTATATAATATTTTATTATGGCTAAATAGCCTCGCTTCATTGTATTATTATATTTATAAAATAAATTATTAACTGCCATATTAATTTTTGCAATTTGTTTCATAATCATCACAATGTAATGATAATAATAATAATAATAATAATAATAATAATAATAATAATAATAATAATAATAATAATAACAATTTTAATAACGTAAACTTTCTCTTCTAAGTTATTGCAAAAACGTTTAATTGGTTTTATATACGCAAAAAACAGATAACACAAATAAAATAAATTATAGATAATTTGACTGCAATTTACAACAACATAAAATACCAATTTCGATACACAGAGGTGTCCCTCTTAATATATGCGGTACTTGAAATGTACGGTTTTGAATTAGTGCAATCATAAATTTGCTACACTTCCTTGCATTATCCGATGCGGTTTTAGATTTATTCGATCACTCTATAAAACGGCATATCTTTGTAACGAGAACATAGAAAATTCTTGACACCTTGGAAATTCTGAAACCGCATAAGTGGCAAAATATGATAAATTAAATTAAGACTCTTATAATATCGTAATTTTTCATTTACACGCATTTCAATGGAAATTTGCAGACAACTTTGGTGGAATACAATTACTTAAAAATAGTTTCCTTGAAAAGTTCTGGAAACATTGAGACTTGACCAATTCTGGGCAGTTTTATGGAACAGATTCTAGAAATTTCGGAACTTGGTGAACTCTTATTCAATTTTGATCAAATCTGTTATATATACAAATATATAATGGGATTATAAGAATAGTTCCCACTAAGCTTCTGTGGAATCGATACTTTGGGTAATTTTATGGATTATAGATCCTGCAAACTTTGGAACTTGGTCAATTCTTATCCAATATTTTGCTCAAATTTAATATGCATAGATGTACGATGGGATTAATATGAATAGATCCTACAGAATTTCAGAAAAATCGATACTTTGGGAAATTTTATGGGGTTTTATGGAGAATATCGATTTCACAAAAATTCAGTAGGAACTATTCATATAAAAAATTTGATCAACATATTGGATAAGAAAAGAATTGACCAAATACCAAAATCTCTATAGCCATGAACATCGATTTTATAGAAGTTTAGTAGGAACTAATCATATAATCCCATGCATTGTAAATCTACATACCAAATTTGATTAATATATTACATAAGAATTGAGTTCGAAAATTTCTATCATCAGGTTCTGTTCATATATAATCCCATTATGCAACTACATATGAAATTGGATCAAAATTGGATAAGAATATATGAATAATAACATTGACAATCCACTAGAAACTTGCCTGTAGGAATTATTAAGTTTCTAATTCTAGTCCAGAGGCAGCAAATCGAACTAAAACAAACAAGTTTAGCGGTTGTCCCGCAGTTTAAAAAGAAATAGAAGACATCTATATAATTTTAAAAGTCAAACAGTGAGCATCCAACAATTGTATGGCCATAGGCAGACACATGCGATCATATCGATGCAAATTATTAAAATATCTAACACAGGAGTTAAATACAACATTCAGTTTAATACGACCAACGGAATCTAATGACATCATGACAGCAACACAATATTAAAAAAATGAGGCAGGATTTAATCAGAAATAATCGAATTTTACGAGAAATTATATCAGTAAATTTCCATAGCTGGCGGTGACCGGCATATACCCTAGCAGATATTTGTACAATAATACCACACTAGGTTAGTGTTTTGTTGAAAACTATTCCAAAATTTTTAATCGTGGTGGAGTACATTATATATTCCAATATGCCTTTGAACAAGTGGATAAAATACTGATCTCTTGGTAATCAGAATAATCGAAGGAAATACTGATGGTGTTAAAACAGAATTAAAAATATCGGTAGTGTGATGATGAGAATAACGGGTAGGATGAATCGATTGAATTGAATTGAACTTTAAAGCAAAGTAGGCATCGGTTACGTCCACATTTGAGAAAGAAACGGATCTAGTGTGGTGTCCATAGTTAAATACGAACCACCGAAATTAGTAAAAGTGAAAAACGGCAGAATAAATTAGCAGTATTTATATCAGCAACATCAAAGACATTATATTTTAACGAATTTTCAACCAAAGGGTAACCAATTTTAGCCGAAATATAATTATAAATATTAATGGGCTAATCACCCATATAAAAATAATAGTATTATGAAAACATCTATCTTTCGTTAATTACAGTACAGTACAGTACACAATTGGTAAATTGTTATATAGTCCCATGCGGAATAAGTTACCAATTTGATTGTAATAAAAGATTTATTAGATGACATAAAAGCTCCACTAGGAGCAAAATATGACTTCAAAAAATAATTATTAATTAGTAGTGAATGTATAAAATATATTATATTATTATAATTATATTACTCACCGATATCATCTATTTATATCCATATCCAGAATAGCGACGGAGATGGAACATATTTTTTTATATAGTATCTTTTTGGACACGCCAAGCGATATAATTTGTATGTATATCGCACACCGACACCGAAACCGACACGCACAACACCAATATTTATATTAATTGTATACATTATTAAAAAAATAGGAATTAGTTTGAATGATTAGGAAAATTATTATATTATAAATTTATAATTTAATATTATTATTGAAAAATACTATGGATATAATTTCCTTATCATACACTTTTTATTTATTTATTCCTTTTTTTGTTCTTCACAAAGAATATTTTCCTATGCTTTTTTTCAACTTTAATTTGTATTTTCATAATCAAAAAATCTTTCTGATAAGAATCAAAAATAAATGCGGTAATGTTTGAAATATTTTTATTATATTTTTTGCTACACAATTAGAAATAAAACACATAATTAATTAATTATTAAAAAAAAAACACAACCTACAAATCAAACACAAAGAAATGCAACAACAACATGGGAAAAAGAAATTGGTAAGAGATAAATGATCTTTTATTACACATTTAATTTACGCACTAAAACTCTTATATTAATGAAATTATAGTTAATTATTTGTATTTTATTATATTAAATTATGAATTAAAAATAAAACACTTTAATGTTTATTTTTAATATTTTTTCACACGATTTTTTTTTGCGAACGAAACGACGCGTGTAAAAATAAAACTAAAATGACACAATTTAATAATAAATTTATAGGAAAACAAATTATAAAACAATTGAACAAATTCCTTTCATCAAAATTTTATTTGTTGTAAATTGATTTTTTTTTTTTATTATCTCATATTTAACGGTTTTTTTTAAATATTCTTTATTTAATACAGGAAGGCATTTTTTTTTTTTTAATTAAAATATAACACACATAACATTATAGGAATTGGTTGGATTTATGCGGTAAGACTAAACGATGGCCTCAAAACAGACCGACTATGAAAAATAAAAACTGTAGGGCAAATATAGAAAACTTTTTTCGAAAACTAGGCAAAATGATAATCTGCCTAAAAAGGGTAGGCAAAACCAGCCTCAACCTATTAATATCAACCATAATAAAGATGGTTTTAAATTGGAAAACATAACACAACAAATTAATTAGGCACACGGAAAATGCGATGTATATTTTATAATGTAGTTATTGTTGTATGCAGGAAATTCAGTAAAGCCCTATATGAATCATTTTAATGTACGAAATCGCATCCGAATAGCATTTGTCAAGCTCTACCTTTGCTACTGTGATGGTTTATTCATTGGAGAAAATAATGTTTTAAAGAATTCTCGATGTGATAAGATAAATATAGTATGTCTTTGGTGATAACATGTTTCGGTATAATTAAATCAATGTTCCGATTATATGAGAATAAGGATGCGTGCGCGTATGAAAAGCTCAAAGTATTATAAGTGTTTAATTCGATAACCATAAAACTACTCGAGTTATTCAAATAATAATTGTTACCTATAAAAATGGAACTCACTTTCTAAGAAATGGTCGGATTTTGCTAATATCCGATCTTATTGGGCCACATATTATACATTTACAAAAGTGCTTCCATTGAAATTCCAAATATATTAATTTATAATATGTATCTGTTCTTTTTACAGAATATTATAAAACAATGAGTTACGAATTAGCATATGATTTGGATGAAGCTATTGAAAGGCAAAATATTTCACTTAAGGATATTGCAAGTTTACGTGACGAACATATACAGGGTATTCCAAAAACTATAACGGATAAACAGGTAAATTACATGTAATTATATTAAATATATTTTTGATAGTTACTATATATTTTATTGTAGTTATAGACTCAAATCGACTATATTTGAATTACCTTAATTTTTACCTCTACAAATTAAAAATCCTTTGCCTCACTGTACATCTTTTCAATATACAATCTTAATTGGAATTTATGAATTGTAAATAGTAAGGGTAAAGAATGAATTGTTATTATTATCACGATATTCGAAAATTGATCGTAGAAATGTCGTTGATCCTGGATTATTAGAAAATATTAGGTCAATACTTTTACTTTATTCAATTTGAAGTATACTCTTTCAAACTTTATATGTCACATATATATTATATCCTAACATTATCCTTATCAGATCCTATGGAAATGTTCTTGATCCATGATCATAGAAAACATTACAGTTCTACTATAAATACCTTTTTAAAGCTTCTTTCATATGCGGTGTCACTTATGCCTATACATCTTAAAATTATCCTTGTTATAGGTCCTATGGAAATGTTCTTTATCGTTGATCATAGAAAACATTACAACTCTGCTAGATGCTTTTTAAATTCTCTTTCAAATAGTCTCAGAAATGAAACCATATCAGCGATGTTTCTTTACGAAAATATTCATATTGTGTATGCAAATATAAAATCAAATACCCTCTCTGCCTGCAAATTTAGCATATGACAGACATAAATATAATTCTATGTCGATTCACCTTTTTTGCCGTTCGACAGTTACCACTCAATGTCCATACACGGCCAAATTCTTGATCTATCCAGGCAGCAATGTAACGCTTTCCCAACCGGTAGGCAAAGGTCAGGATAAATGAAGGCTGATGAAACCATCTGTATAGCAACAGGTACCCAAGGGAGGCAATGTTTTATATTCACACAGAATAGTTTATTAAAAATAGTTCTAAGTGTGTCGAAATCCGATATTATGTCTTCCACGCTCACTTTGCACTAATATTTCCATATTTATTGCGAAAATGTTTTCATTGACCAGAATTCATAGACCTCCTCAATTATGCGCTCTCAATTAAAATTTTGAATATGTCAGCACGGAAATATCATCGGCAATATCGAGGTACTTCATTTGATCGTCTTCCCTCAGATACCAATAGTATCGATGAATGGCAATGATGGCCTTAAAATACAAATTGTTCGAGGAATTCATCGTTAGTTAACTGCATACTGTTCATATATACGTTGTGATAATTAAAGGCATCCATTTTGTAATTTAGGCACCAATATCATAACAAGAGTTATTTTATAACATTAATTTTAAAATCGAAACCGATTGATTGTAATTGGAACTATAATTTTTATTTTAAAAGTTTTTATGATAAATTAATTTTGTACAATTTTAGCTGGCATTGTTTTTGGATGCTTGTGGAAATATTGAGAATGCAAAAAAAGTACTATCAATCTATTATTCAGATAGAAAAGAAGCACCTGAACATTTTCTTAATCGTGATCCATTATCAAAAGAAATCCAGCAGTGTTTAGATAATCAGTACGTATTTTTTCTTTTAGTTTACTTTTAAATATACGTTTACAACATTTACATACTTTTTTTGTTATCGTATTTCACAGAGACTATTTTCATTTACCAAATACTCCGAATGGATTAGCCGTTGTTTACCATCAATTAGCAAATTCAAAACCATCAAATTATCATTTCGATGAAGCTATAAAAACTTATTATATGGCAATTGGTTAGTAACATTGTAATATAGATATTTTATTTCCATAAGCAATTGCATCACTAGAGTTATTAATAGCTCCTGCTGCGTCAATATTATTTGTAATTTTTAATAAAGTGGTAGTCACACACATGCTTCTGTAATTGGAAAAAGTAAGCATAATATATGTATATTGGCCTAAAATCGGAAGGGGTAGCCGGTTAATTTTTGGAATATGAATAATTTTATAGATATACTTTTTAAACAGTAATATCCCACGACATTCTATGGATATCTATAGGATCTCTCTTTGGTCGACTTTTTTAACATCTAAGCGATATCATCTGGGGTATACCAGTGTTATGCTGCAATTATCCTGAGATGTTGATCGGACATTTCACACACCACATAAATACATCCCACCAACGTCTGTTGGATATCAACATCTGCAGGATATGTTATATCCCTACGATAACCAAATAGTATCCTACGACATACTATGGATATCTATAGCATCTCCATAGGACCGGAATAGTGCAGGTATAACCCAAGATGTTCACCGGATGCCGTTCAGACATCTCATCCAACATATAAACGTCCCACAAACATCTGTGAAGATATAACAATCGGGATATTTAATAAGATAATATACCTGATATGCACATATTCAATAAATTGTTAGCGAGATATTTTAAAATTCATTCATCACGCGTAAATTGAATTATTAAATTAATGAAAACATCTATCGGAAAATTATTGCAGATCAATTGACGATGTGTTACAAACGTACTTATACTGTTTATTATAGATGATTTAAAACGAATCGCACTAATATGGCAAGTAGTGGCTTTGTGTATACATCTCGTAAATATGGTGGCCAATTATAGCGAGCAACCACAAGGGAACAACAGGCCAGCGAATGAAAATACATTTGCCATCAGTAAATAGTCCAAGATCTATATGATTCTATTGCTATACACATTTCTACATCCTTAAAGTACAATTTACTGGTACTCTCTCTCGGATTGCCTTGTGGCATGATCAAGAATTTCCTAGAAATATCACGTAGATATATCATAGAAGCTATTATTATATGGATATCGCTATGGTTAATTGCGCAGAGATAATCTGAAATAATCATGACTTCATTTGGAAATGATATGAACGGGGAAACGGAATATTTATAACACTGCCCACTGTGTCAGCCATAACAATGCGTTGCATGTGTGTGCGGTACATACAAATACTATTAAATTTATTATAATTTATAGATGCTTGCCTGCATAAACAAGGACCACGAAAGGGTATAATATTTATATTTGATATGAAAGAGGTACGATTTGGACATTTAACAAGAGTTAAAATCAGTTCAATAAAGAAGTTTTTCCATTACTTACAAGAAGGACTACCGGCTACATTGCATGGCATTCATGTTTTAAATGTTGTGTCATTTTTCGATAAAGTATTATCGTTAATAAAACCATTTATGCGAGCCGAAATATTTAAAAATGTAAGTTAAAAATAATATATAAAATTTTTTCCATTTATTATTACGATTTTATACAGCACATTTTAGTAATTATTATGTCGTTAATTCTTTTAAAATATTGAAATAGTTGCACACTTATCCGCCAAATTCAAATTTAACAGAATTTTATGAAAATGTTGTGCCAAAACAATGTTTGCCATCCGATTATGGCGGCGATTTACCAACTGTTAAAGAATTACATGCAGATTTTAAAAAGGAATTAATTTTATTAAGAGATTATTTTTTGGCCGAAGAACAGCAACGATTGGATTGTTATACAATTGATAATAACAATAATAATAATGTTGATAATAATAATAACAATAATAAAACAAATGGTGGATTTAAAAAATCCCAAATACGAAAATTAGATATTGATTAGAGAATTAAAAAAAAAATGGTTTAGTTAAATTATAACTTAAATATTTTGTAAAGTGTAAATGTAAAAACGAACATATTTTAAAAATTTATATTAAGTTTAAAGTTTTTTTGTTATTTGTGTATGGATATTATTTTTATAAATTTTGTAATATTTCATTATAATTATATATAAGTTATGGGTAAATTGAAAATCATAGACACACCTGAGAGGGCCAGATGATATACAATATATGGAGCGTTTATTGTTGGTCTATTAAGTAGTGATTAGTATTTAGCTATAGTCGTAAGCACAAATGTCATACAAAACACATGCTTTTGTGATATATTTTACCATTTATATCCTGTATTTTATTTGTGACCATTATCTTTGTTTTTATTTACTTAACTGTGTGTGGCACTAAAAGCCTAGTATGGTTTGAGCCTTCTCCTGCAACTGCGGATCTATCTGCAGGTAACATCTTCCAGAATTTTAAAGAACTTTATATCAATTGCCGGCTATACTTATTCTTCGCTCAAAACCATTCAACAATTTTTTGGACAATCGTTTATAAGCGACCAAGTCTTCTTTGTAGTATATTGATTTCAATTGTTTTGACAATATTAGGTTTCCTGTGTAAATTATATCTTCGCTTCCAACCATTTTGTATCCCTCATTCAAAAATTCAAATTGTTCCGCTGGAATACTAATTATAATGTTAATATTTTTTCATAAATTTGGTCTATTAACGCTATCATATGCTGGCTTAAAAACAACAAACCAATACGGTGTGTATTAACATTGTGTACTCCCTACACTTTTCCAAAATATTTGATCAGATGTATAGTTAGATCTACGCAAAAGTCACACTGTTTTTCTCCGATAATTTTATTGACATATGGATTACAGGTTGTGTGTTATTATAATGGATGCAATTCTTCACCCTAACCAGATAATGATCCGAGTCAATTAAAGCACGACAATCTCGAACATCCATTATATTTGTATAGCATGACGTCCATATTAATTAATTTAAATGATCAATACGATTATTTTGGATACCATCTAAAGACAGCCAGGTGTCATTCCATTAATATATCCTTATGTGGGAAGTATGTACCACTAATAACTACATGTTTTTATGCATGGCGAAATCAATCAATCTCAGTCCATTTTCATTCGTTGTTTCTTCATGACTGCGTTTAACTATAGTTGGACTACAATCGTTGCCGCTGTAACAATTATTAAATGTGTATTCTTTTTCCTTTCAGCGCATTTTTTCTGATCATACTTAGTTTCTTGGATAGCTGTTATATTCAATTTAGGTTTTCGTAGTGTATCAGTGTTTCGTAAAGCACCTTGCTGCAACAAAGTTTTAACATTCCATGATGCAAATCGTTGTCCTTTTTTTGTTGCTTGAGTCGTTACCGTTTATTCTGTTCGATCCGAATCTGTATTGTAGAGTTCATAATTAGTTGATTTTCCGAAATTGGCAGTTAACCACATACGTTCAATCTACTTCATAATTCTGTACAGTCGTAGGATATTTATTACATAGCAGGTATACTTCACCTCTATCGAAAGCACTTAATAATGATAATGATAATATTATCAATATTTAATTTAATTTTTAATCATATTTTGTATTTTGTATGCCTTTTATTAAATAATCATCTGCAATAATTGTAGATGTAAGTCATCGAAGATTTTATGATAGGAATAATTATATTATTTTATAAAATTATTATAAATAAAAATATTCATTCTCTAATTGTGTATTTATTTTGTCTTTAATTTATCATTTTATTATTGTATTTCCATATGTTTATAATCGTGCCTTAATACTGTTTCTTTGACTCATCTCGCCGTTATTATTGTGCTTATGCTAGACTCTAAAAGACGAATCACCCCGATACACACATATCACAACACAAGGAGTTTGTTATTCTTGAGTTCAGTTCACTAATTTGAATGCAAATCACTTGAAAATATTCGAAATGTTATATTTTGTTGTCAAAATTCTAGAGTCACTTTTGAGTTAACGTATATGCGCCTTATTATAATTTATTCTGCTAAAGGAATTCTTCCAATTTATGGTAACGCTGTTGTATAATAATAGCAAGAAAAAGCATATGATGATGGTTTCCTACTGAGTTTTCCTTATGGCAATTTTCAGTACTACTCAACTGTACCACAATTAATAATTAATAATCAATTTTAGATTTCAGTCGACTCTCTCAAGGCATTGATATCAGCATATCATAATCTCCAGGCAGTAGTATTTTAAAATCGAAAAATCATCTCACACACTGCAAGTGTCATATTCTAAATGATATTTTACCTCTTATTAAAATAATATTTACTCATGGTATTTGCATATGCGAATATCACCAGTTTGTGAAATTAGCACTCGTCAAAACTTTTGCTTATACACATAGTGATAGTGATAATTTATTGATAATCGTTATACTTGCTAATTTAAGTACCTGTTAATACGGACGAAAAAATTCGAAAATCCGAATTAGATGAGCAATCGCACATATACCACAAATTTTGGTCATAACACCAATAATTTAGGCATTTCTTATATAATTTTGATTAATTTCATGTGAGAATTAGTAGTAATTTATGAAAATATAACATTTTAATAGCAAAACATTAAGACAAATAACTTACAAATTTTATATAAATAGATATTATACTATAGTTGCTATATTAAGAGGATAATTTGAATAATGATTCGATATTTCAGAAGCATGACACGTAGTAGAACTTTACAAGTATAATAATTTAAGTTAACTAACTTTATTGCACGGATCGAAATGTGTAGGCGGTGTACGAAACGAAACTACTTAACTTAGAATATCATTGTATTTTTAAATGTTTTTATGGAATCATTTGAAGTCACGAGAGCCTTGAAAGCTCTTTGAAGAATAAGCTCCACCAAAGAAAATTACTGTGTTTCCCGGACATAGATAATTGGCGGTTTCTTTTCTAAATCATGTAAACAAGACATTATATGACGGACAGTTGACTCATGCGGACGCGATCGCGTCTGATCAAAGATTAAATTTAAAATTTTATAATTTATATTTATGCAAAATATTATAACTTATAATTTTTTACTTATATAAAAAACATTTTTACTTATATAAAAAAAAAAACATATTTATATAATTACGTAAATAATTCTTTTAATATTATTTGATTCTATATGCGCGCTGATATATTGTATAAATTATAAAGTAATTGCTACCTTACATGATATAACGTACACAATTTTGTTTTAAGAGTAACTAAACGAATTCGTAAATTATGGTATTTTTTTTTCTTTAAATCACTTAAGAAAAATTAATAATCCTTTGAAATTATATTATTGGAGGGAATAATATAATAATTCGGTGATTAAAACATGTATATATGCATATATATATTCATATATGTATAAAATAATAAAGTTAGACATTAATTAAATATTTGAAAATAATCATTATCAATATTGCCTATAAACACCAGGCATTGGCATATGTATAGGTCCCATTGGATATGGCATAGGATTACCAGTCGATGAATACGGTAACATATTAGATGGCGGTGTTGGATAAAAATTACTATTTATATTTGGATATACTGCTGATCCTCGCTGTTGCGCTTGTTGTTGTCTCAATAATTCCGACATTTTTTCTGATTTTATTTTTCGTAAATGCATTGTTTTTCGTGATGTTAAGAATTGATCTAAAAATTCATCAATTGATAATTCTTTATCCATTAATTGTTTAACAAGTTTATCAGAATTTTCTTCACTTTCAGCAGCTGCAGTTTGTAATAATGCTAATACAGTATCTTGATTTTTATCTCCAGATTTTGATTCTATATAAACAAAATAAACCGAATGGATAATACAAATATAGATAAAATTTATTATATAATAATAAATGCATGATATGATTTGCACATAAATTACTTATTTCACTTAATTTTTCTTGCACAGAACTACATAATGTTTTTCCTTCTTCGGTTAATTCATTTATACGACCTCTTTTCTCTATTATTTCTGGTTCTTTACCAAGATTTGCTTCGGCTATTGATCGATTACCATTTAAAATATCTTCTTTTTCTGTTTCTAAAGTTTGTACCTTGTTGTTGGTGTAGAAACCAAAAGTAATAATAAATAAATAAATTTATAATTTAATTATTTTGTATTTTTGTATTACCACATTATTAACTTTTTCATCGAGTTTTTCATCATCATTTAAAAATTCTTTTAATTCATCTGCAGATAAAAATGAAATCTCTTGAGTTATGGCTTGTACTTGTTGTTGCTGATACATTTTTAATTAATTGTGGTTTTTTTTTTTCAGAAAATTTTATAATAAGAACAAAGTGAAAATAATGTATCAAAATAAAAAACAATATGACTAATTCATTTATTAAATTAAAAACTATGTTCATAAATAAAGAAATAATACAATATTAATTACATTTTGTTTTTTATTTTTTTTTGATGACGAATGGCATTGACATTTAACTTGACATAAGATGTGGGCATGCAGGCGGGACATGAAGATACCCTACCGGCATACCTTTTGCATACCCGAAACACTTGGTGTAATGGAAGCGTTTAGACTTTCAATTTACTAGTTGAAAGAAAATTGTGCACGCATTTAATTGAAAAAGTGTTGTTTTTAATTTTTTTGTTATAGCAATAATTAAATTAAAAAAAAATTATATATTTGATAGATTCGAGGAAAACTAAAAATGAATACAATTTATTTAATTCAGTTTTCGTTTACATTCTCATCTGTTGTTCAATTACCAATAAAATAAACAATATAAAGTAATTTACCAACACAACGTTGTCACTTGCAGTTGGATAGTCTTACTACAACCCAGACATTGCTCCTTCTGAATATTATTTGTTCCGAACGATGCAGGCGGAAGACGTATGGAAAATATTTTGATAGAAATACTATTTAATAAACGTAGTTAGCAAGGCAGTCGTTAGAATATTTTACGGAATACTGCTCGTCGTTCTTGTCTGCATTTGTTAGGCGATGCTTGGTATAGTTCCATTAACGTTACGTCGAACTATTAAAACACCTAGTGATTTGCAATTATTATATTTGGATCTTATTGCATTTCAGGAATACTTCCTTACTACTTATTGCATGGCATTAGAACACAGGTGCTGTTTTAGCCTTCCCCAACACGTTTCACCAATCTGACCTATATACAGCTACCAATCTACGGTATCTAGCCATCTATCCTAGGTTATCTCGACTCTTCTTCGTCCTTCTGGGTTACCATGCAATTTTTTTGGCACGCGTTCATCCTCCATCCATACGTAAAACGTTACCAAGTACGATTTTCTTGGCAATAATTGGTTTACCGTACAAACTGGCTATTTCAAAAGTTGTATCTTTGCCACCAACCATTTTATTCTTTGACTCCCGCCAAATATGCATATCTTTCGTTTAAAAATCCAAAATAATTGTTCGTCGGTAGGTATGTTGGATATAGCATATTTTCAAATTAATAAACTAGATTTCATATACAAAAGAAAATCTATAATTGTTACATTGTTTTTTCGCTATTTATTCATAAAATTAAAAAATATAAACAAACAATTATGTACTTAAATCTTACATAAGATTTTTATAGTTAATATTTTAAATTAAAACTCATTTTCACGAATTCATTTGAATATTCAAACGTTTTGTTAGTTCACGTTTTTTCCATTTTTTATCTTTTATTTTTTTAGCTTTAGCCGCATCTTTAAATAATTCAACATTATCTTTTGATTCCAGATCCATTTGTAATAATTGTAATGAATATAAATTCATACCGATTAAATTGCGAAATTCATTCATTTCATTTTGTACCGTATCGATGACCATTTGAATAATTGGCAATAATGTTTGATTTGATATGATTGGTTTTTGATGTATACGAAATAAAAATAATGTAATTTTTGTTATTAATTCAATTTGATCGTGCCGTTTCTGTAACAATAATGGAATTTTTTCTAATAGTTGTGATACATTTGACAGTGATAATAGTAATAATGATTCCTCTAAATCGCTGGCACGTATATTTATTAATGTTTGCATCAGAAAATCAATTGAATTTGTACAATTATAGGCTTTCATTAATGTTGGTAATTCGTTTTTATTTTTTTCATTATCATCAACATCAAATTCGGTACATATTTCTAAACATTCAATAATTGAATCGGCTGATTTTTCAGCACCAATGGTTTTACGTGATGGTAATTTTAATGTTAATAAATTTCCGCTAGGTAATACTGTATCATCACCGGTGGCTAACGTACGATTTTCTAATTCTTCACGTTCATCTTGTTGCACGTCCTCAAGTACTAATGGTGTTTGTGTACGTTCAAATAAACGAATACAACGATCCGAACCACATGTTATTAAATATGATCCGCATACACTTACTGATAAATTATACACTTGACCAATGTGTCCTATTGATAATGTTATAATTTTTAAAAATCGATCACCATCCCAATATTTTATTTTACCATCTTTACCACACGTCCAAAATAAATGTGTTTTTGATATAAATTTTACAGCCATCACAGAATCATCGTGGGCAAATAGTTTATGATGACAATCACCAAAATCCATACCCCATATTTTAACTTCACGATCGGCTGAGCCCGTTATTATTAAAGTGGAATCGTCTGATATGTCTAAACATAATACGGGTAATGAATGTCCATATAATGTTAAAAAAAATTTAAATGTATCCAGAAAGAATATTTTCACAGTATTGTCATATAAACCAACAGCTATAAATTTATTATTCGGTGAAATTTTACAACATAGAATCGGTTCATCAACTTTTAATGTATTTTTATGTAATAAAGATAATACTTTTTTCATTGATTTCTTCTGTTGCTGCTGTTCATCGTGTACATCTTCTTCGGCTGGCCGTTCATCATCAATTAATTGAAATGACCATAATTTTATTGTTGTATCATTACTACCAGTAACTAAACCAGTTAAATCGGGTAATAAACATAGAGACCATAGCTCCTCACTATGTGCCGGAATGTCTTCCAATATTTCACCATTAACAATATCAACAATTAATAAATGGCCTGACTTTAAACCTAATATAATGTGTCGATCACCGGGTACAAAACAACTACATAAAACATAACCAACATTTTGTATTGTACGTATATTTTTTAATGATTCACGATTCCATAATTTTAGTGATTCACCCGAGGCTGATGCGATTGCTAAACTATCAGAACTAAAACATATTGACCGTACTTCCGAATTATGTCCTTGTAAATCTAATGTCGTTAGACATTCAATTGAACGGTCTACTTTCTTTGTTGATATTTTCATTGAATATAATTTCATTGTATTATTTGATAATGCTGCTAAAATTCGTAGCTCAATTGAATTTCCAATTAATAAATCTATAGATTTTATTCTATCATTTGTTTTAATAGTATTTAAACGTTGTATTTCATCGGTTAAACTTATATTTGAATCGGTTATTGTTTGTTGTTGTTGTTGTCCTTCAACCGATGACGTCGGATCTAACGTAATTTTTTTCATACGCTTTGTTAAACGTTTTAGTGCCTCTTCTTTAGTACAAAAATAAAATAATTCGATAGGATCTTTTTCTCCATGAACACCTAAATATTGACCATTTGGATCGGATATTAAATGTAATGTACGTCCTTTACCTAAGCGCTGTATCGTACCAATTAATGTACATTTTACAGGACATAATGATTCGTCATCATCATCATCTATATTCAAATCAATATTATTATTATTATTTTTACTATTTGTAGTCAATTTATTTTTATCAGTTGTGTTTTCAGTTATTTTAAATACATTTAAATTATTATCACCAGAACCGGTTACCAAGAAATCCATATCACGTAACAGTGCTATGGACCAAACATCAGTACGATGGTCAACAATAGTTTTAAAACAATATTGTGTTTCACAATTCCAAAATTTAATTTGTGTATCTTTTGAACTTGATATTATTATATTATCATGATATTTCTCATAAAAACATACATCTGTTATCGGTGCAGAATGTCCGGTTAAACGATATTTACCAATTTGTGAAATTACATCCGATATTATAATATCTGTATCTAAACTACCGGTCATTATTTTCATACCACTTAAATCATAACGTAATATTGTTATTGCTGAACGATGTAATGATAATGAAAATACAGATTCATTTGTTACTAAATTAAATATTTCAATTAAACCGTCAGCATAACCAACTGCTAAATGTATTTTATCTGGACTTGCACGCAATGCTGTTACTTCGACTTGTTTTTGTGTTATATCATTGCGTTGATATTCCATACACCGTTCACCCAATCTAAAATATAAAATATTTGTATTAATTGCAAATGTTGCTATATAAAATTTTGAATTGATTTAACATAAAGTAAATAATTGTCAAATATATGTAATTGCAATTATATTCCAAAAAAATCTCATTTGATGAAGTCCAAAAGAAAACAATGGTCATTTGTTTTTACGATTCCAAATGATATTACGCGCAAAGTGCACAAAGTACAAGTGGTAAACGACCACGGTCATGCTCAACAAAATTCCAATCATAGACATTAAAAAAATGTTGTATATGAAAATCACGTACGTAAAAATTCAAAAATATGGTAAAAACAATTACCTTTCTCCTAAAGAAGCATTTCTAATAAACATTTGTAAACGAAGCAAACGTATAAAAAAGCTTTCAACTAATTCATTGCATATATTCAAAGAAATTGGTTTTTTTGTTCTATAACCGAAAAAATGGCAGCTAAAAAAAATTTAAGGACGGCAATTTTAAAAGATTTCTCATGTAAATTTCAAATTGAGTTCAGCACTAAATGTTGAAATGTGAAATGGTCTTAAAACGATCGAAAAAATCGTTATTTTCCGCTTGTTTTACGTTCAGCATATTGGAATAAAACTCAAAAATAAAAGACTGAAATGGAAAATGGATTACAGACTACCTACACCTACCATACTTAAAACTCTTGGCTTGCATGAATTATACATTTATTAGATAGCCATGGACAAATAATTTTTTATGAATGCCATCCATAGTATAGATACAATCTTCTATATACTATACTATTGTAAAACGTAATACATAATATACTAAAATGTAAAGAACAAACAGATATACTGTACCTAGAAATATTAAAAATAAACATTACAGACTGAAATTTAGCAAATATAAATAACATTCTAAATAAATAGAAATATAAGTTACCTTAAATCCCAAATTAAAACATTTTCGGCTGCACCAACAGCAACATACCGGCCATCAGTTTTATTATATGTAATAAAATTACAATTAACGCGTCCACTTGTGACGATATTAAAGGAACCAATTGATTCATATGCTAAATATTGTTTTGTTAAACCCATTTTTTGGCTTTTAAGTTTTTATCTAGATTGGATTTTAATTTTTGGAAACAATGTGGAAAACAGAAAACGGCAGTAACATAACCTCAACTTTAACTTTGTTTTATATGCAGAAATTATAAAGTTCAACAATTATTTTAAAAGAATTTTAAATTTTACAATCAACTAATTCAATATTTATTTTTATTTCAAATTACAATAACACATTTATTTTTAATAAATAAAAAACAGAATCACCTAAAATAAATTTTAAAACTAAATTTGTTTTTATAGTTTTTGTTGTTTGAACTTATCCAGCTTTTGACATTTATTTTTTTATTTAATTCAACATATAACACGTGTTTCAGATAGACAGAGATATGTATATACAGTCACACTTAGCCTCACACGTTTAATGTCAATATAGGTCTTTCTGAAGAAATGTCATAGTGGTGAATGTTACGTTTGTGCAGTGCCAGTGCCTTCATTTCTTCTTATTACATATAACCACATAGAACATAGTTTTGGTTCGGTTTTCAATTTAGTTGTTTACATTTTTATTTGTTTATGTTGTACATATAATTATTATTCAATTATTTGTTAATTATCTAAAAAGTAAATGCCACAAGGAAAATTAAAAAATAAAACTAAAGTGCCAGATAATATAAAAAATAAAAATAAATCGAAAGGGAAAGCACTTACACGTTGTACAAGTGAGTATTTGTTTGTAGTTTTGTGTGCGATGCTAGATCTAGATGACTACTGACTCGACAGGTATTCTTTAAAGTTCATTCTATAAATATTTTAACTTTTTTTCTCTAATTATGTTAAAGATGCACCTATTCAAGCATAAAAAAAGCAAATTTCTTGAACAACAAAAGTTAAAACAAATTGTATCAAAAAATAAAACTATGGTAGAAGAAATTCGAGCACTTGCAGAACAAAACACACACAAAAAAACGGCAAATTTAAGTAAAACTCAAGAAGTTGTTGCGAAACATCATAAAGACAAATTTATGGATACATAATAGATAATTATTTACAGAATGATTTACTATTTAGAGATGTTAAAAAGGTTATGACAAATACAGTAAATAGTATAATACGTAAATGTTTTAGAGAAAAAGAATATTTAGATAAAAACCGTCCAAACACTACTGCTACACAATTTAAAAATTCATTAAATAATTTAATGAATATATTAATGTGTAAAGAACCATCGTATATACGTTGTATAAAACGAAATGATGTACAAACAGCGGACGCATTTGATGATAAATTAATACTACATCAAGTTAAATACTCTGGTTTAATGGAAAATTTAGGTGTACGACGTGCTGGTTTTGCATATCGCGTCGTAAATATGAAATGTTTTTAAAACATTATAAATGTTTAAGTAAAGAAACGTGGCGCCACATTATAAAAATGGTTCAGCTCGTCGTGATTGTGTACAAGTTTTAACTAACGAATTAAATTATGGTAAAGATGAATATCGTATGTGTAAAACAAAAATATTTATACGTTTACCGAAAACATTGTTCGACACTGAAGATACATTTCAAATGAAAAAACATTATTTAGCATCGAAAATGCAAGCCTCATGGAAAGATCGTAAACAACGTAGAATATATTTGCAAATACGTAGTGCTGCCTGGAATATTTGCACAAAAATATATACGACGTTATTTAGCAATGGAAAAAAAAGAGGAACAACGTCGGGATGCTGCCATTCGAATACATGATTATATTAAAGGTTTTATAACATGTAATGATAAACCGAATGGTTATAATGACTCATTTATTGCACATTCAAAACGTTTATGGTTAATACGCTTATCGATTTAATTTACCACCAAATTTGCTAGATAATATCTGGATTTCATGTTCGAGCCGTTTATTATTGAATGTTGTATATGGATGTTGTTGACGTTACTGGTGTAAACGACAAAATGTGAATATTGTAGAAACTACATCGTAAGTATATTCTATTAATATATATATTATATTGTATAGATTATAGATAATTATTTATTTTATTTGCTGCTATATATTTATTATTATTTCGTTTTTATTTAATTGACGGTATGATTTGTGTTATTCAATATCAAATTTAATCGACTATTCCGTCACATGGTACTGTTAATATTTATTGAAAAATGAATAATTATTATATAATATTTATTTATTGTATGATCATATTTTTTTTTTGTATATATTTGAATGTTTTTAATCATTAATTGAAATATGATGGATGCAAATAACGTAAAATTCATGAAATATGCAATTATATTTACGACTAACATTATTTGAAAATGCATTGTGGGCTATTTTACCGATCTTATTATTATTATTTTTTTTATGTTAGCCAATCATTCATAAAAAAATTATTTAATTTGAATTAAGAAAGCAGATATCTTTTGATCAAATTACTATATACTCCCATGAGGAGTATTTTACCAATTTGATTGTAATGAATATTTGATGGATAACATCATATAATTTCTAATGAAATTAAAATAATAGGTTTTTGCAGGAACTAAAATTAATGAATAAAAACACTCATACGGTTTCTAATTGTTTGATTATTATATATTTTACCAAATAATAATATCTTGGGAGAGGAAATATTGTCATAATGATATAGCTATTAAAAAATATCCATAAAAATTTGATCACGTGTCAAATGTCTAAGTATAAATAAAATTCAAAATGGTTGCTTGACGTAACTTTATTAATTATTTTTTTTTATGGATTTGAAATATTAGTTCGATGGGTTTTGTTTTGATTGTGCTAATTTAAATTATTATAAATAAACAAAATAATAAATAAAATATATTAATATTGTATGAAATGTAATGTAAATAAGAAAATGTTTGATAATAATACAAATTATTCAGTTTAGATTGGATGCAATGGAATCTATGTTTAAACAAAAAACGAAGGCAGGCTGACAGCTATTCGTCTGCAGCTCATTCAATGAATTGGAATTGAATTTACAAAGATGTAATTACAAGCAATACAATTCCATCTGAAGGTTTTGT
Organism: Bibio marci; assembly: GCA_910594885.2. Lineage (NCBI taxonomy): Eukaryota > Metazoa > Arthropoda > Insecta > Diptera > Bibionidae > Bibio > Bibio marci. The sequence goes on along the minus strand of OU343116.1, from coordinate 14,893,563 downwards.
TGATATAAATAAAATTGTAAGTATAAAATTAATAAATTTACCAAAAACAAAAACCGAAAACTATCGTATGGTTTCATCACCTAATCCTAACGTATACACATTTTTTTTTATTCAGCTTTTGGTGCCTTCCATATCATCAATCAATTATTGTTATCACCATTTGGCTTCAATATAATATAAGGTCGATGGTTGGTAGATGTGATATTAAAATCAGAAACATTTACATTATGAAGTTTTTAAAGTGTGTTACAAAATACGACATATTCGAAAAGGTATTTATTATAATTTTTAATTTTGTGTATTTTAATTAAAAAAGAGAATATCGAATGGATCAATTAATGTTCTTTAAGCGAATGTTAGGTTAGGAATATTATTAAAAATGTTAAAAGATTTAAATAAGCTATAAATTTAGAAGCGAACGCTAAATATTATTTGGTTGACCAAGCGCTGTAATCACTACGCCACATATTGTATTATATTTTGAAATTTATTTTGCGTAGATTTTAATTAATTATTTGTTTATCAATTTTTTTATTTTGTTTATTTTTTCGATTATCATTTTTGTTGTTCTCTTTTTTTTTTTTTTTTTTTTTGTTTTCCAAACGAAATGAAAGAATAATTTTGTCAAGTAAATTTTTAATAACATTTTTTTATATTATGGATTTATGTGTATATTTTGGTGGTTCAAGTATTCAACAGTGATTGGAATTGTTTTAATAATTATTTTTTTTTATATAATATTTTATTTCTTTATTTTTAAGTGATTTGTTGTTTTACTTTTTCTTTTTTTCTGTGTGATCCCTATTGTTTATATTGTTTTTTTTCCTCTTCGCGAAAATCTTCTTCTATATAAAATCATTAATTTTCTTCTTACATATGAAAAATTTCAATTGAAAATTTTAGGAAAACTTCGGTGTCGTCTACTGATGAAAACAAATGCACATTACAATTTAATTCTATTTTGTTAGATCAAAAATTTTCTTTTATAAATAAACACACAAATATTTTTGTAATTGTTTTTCCTTAGACGAGCATTCTTCCATAGCATTCTGCAATACGCGACGCACACACCAATGTTGTTGTTGTTGTTGTTTATTGTTTACCTTTATTTTGCATGGAAAAGAAAAAGTTAAATAAAAACAAATGACTTGTATTTGTTGTTTTTCGTATGTAAATTTATTTAAAAATTTTTTTTTTAGAAATAAACCACACACACACACACACACACAAATATTTTTTTAATTGTTTTTCCTTCGACGAGAAATTTTTCCCATGAAATTCCATATAAAAACATAATTTTTGTTCATAAAAAGGAAAATCTTAAAATGAAAATTCTGAGAAAACCCGTGAAAATTTCGTTGTTCACTACTTATAAAATGTATTTCTAATATTTTAATTAAGATAATTGGAAATTTTCAGATAAATCGGTGCATTAATTCGATTTGAAAAAAAAGGCACTGCAAAAGTTATGTCTGAAATTGACCACTAATGGTACATCTAAATGTCCAAAACGTTAAAAAAAACACTTTTTATGTAAGTTTTGGGACATTTCCATGTGTTTCAAACACAATGTGGAAAAACCGTCCTGACTTTCGTGGGGATGATAGTGAAAATCGGCTCAAAACATCAAATTTTCTGAATTTTTGAGTTTTAGAGCTAGCGATTTTTCCTTTGGGAATCCAATAGAGGAGGACAAGGACCACAACTTTCCCCTGGGACCACTTCTGGGAAATTCAAAATGGCGGAGTTATTAAGGGGTGAAATTCGGTTTTTTTTCGGTAAGCCTTACTTTGAGCAATTATTGTGGGAACACTATAATACCTAGAGACTTGTGTTATAGCTTAAAATACAGGTCATATAGTCTACTATATGGGATAATTAGGATTTTGGAAAATTCCGTTGGGAAACCTGGAAAAATCCTATGGGAAAACATGCGAAAATCGATGTTTTTCGTTGTTCTAGGTAAATCCCCATTTCTCATCGGAAAATTCCAAAATAATTTTTTTCGTATAGATTAAACCTTCCTTTACCTTTCTGCATCATTAGATTTTAGGATTGTTGAGTTTTACCTAGAGTTCCATCCATCGGAAGAAAGGTCTACATTTGCATTTCCACTCTTTGGGCAGCCATAGCCGGAAAACTATTGTAGATGTGAAAAAATGTTCCTCCATAAATTGTAGGCTCAGGTGGGGGCTATAACTGGTAATAAGCTCATTGGAAATTATTGAATATTCCGGGAGTTAGGGGGTCCCAAAATGTCGGAAAATCGGTACCGGAGAATGGCCATAACTCCGCTCCCGGAGGACTCCTGGGTCCAGAACTAACCTATAAACTGCGCATCGACGTGCTCTACGTTCTGTGAAAAAGTAAATTGGATCGGACGCTATGAGCTTTTTAGTGCCAAATGTTTAATTGACTTTTTTTCAGATCTGCAAAAAGCAAAAAAGAAATTCCCTTTTTCTTTTTCACTTTTTTTTTCTGTTTACTTTTTTCTTATTTTCTTTTCCACTCCGAAATTGTCAACACACCCGGCCGCGCCGCCTGTATGAAACTTTAATTTTTTTTTTAAGAAAATTTTTTTTCTCGGTTTCGACTAGAAATCGAACCCGCCGTATTCATATCCCATATGAATATTCATTACACCTCTACCTCATACACCACCAAGCTTATTAAAGTTTATATGTCGGTTGCGATATATAAGGTACAAAAATTTTGAATTTATTTATTCGGAATGGGTGCCACATTAAAGTTGATCCTTTTTTATTTTTTTTTATAGATGTTCACATGTGGAGTCGTCTTTTTTTTTTTTTTTTCTATATTATTATTGTATTTTATACTCGACATTTTATTTATTTTTTTTTCTTTTCCTTTTCTCTAACGTGATGTTATTATTTTTTATTATAAGTTTTTTTTTTTTTTTTCTCATTTCAGATTTCAATGGACGGAAGTTAAAGGTTGGGGGGGGGGAACTATTGATGAACTTAATAAAATAATTAGACAAATATTTTTGTTTTCTTTTAAATTAAATTAATTACATTTAATAATTATGTTAAATTATTAATACATTAAAATAAAGAGATTCACAATTATTGATAATTAATGTATTTTATTTTATATTATTTTATATTGATGGCTCTTCAAAATACTTGATATAGTCGTTTAACGTTTTTTCAGATGTATATTTTTCTGCAATCCATTGTAAAGTAAAGAAAGATGTTTGTTTTTATTATTAGCAAAATTTCTGCGGCTCATATTTGTAGGTTGTTTGAATGTTTATTTGTTACAATACCTGTATATAATTTCATTCCAACATTACCAACAATACCAAATTGGTACGAAATTAGTTAAGAGATCATTCAGTTGTACAATTAACAAAGATGCGCTAGGTATTAATTTTAAAGAATTGTTGTTAATATATAATACCTGTACAATTCTATTCCAAACCTATATACAACATTTCATCGAAATTGTTCAACAAATGATGCAGATATTTAATTTAATTGAAATGCATAGTATACGTATACACAAACCCACCCATGCATAAAATACTCACAATTACATACATTGACCACAAAAACTTTGAAAAATAACCAAAATATACGATTTTTTAGGAATTAGTTATTAGGCAATCATAACCATATGATAGTGAGAATATTGTTAAATTTTTATTTATTTTGTAGGCAATAACACAGTTGAAATATAATAATAAATATATATAAAATACACAATAATAAAGCAATGAATTGTTATTGAGTTGATTTGTGTTGTACATATCATATATTTTGTGTATGGTAAATATTGATAATAATCTGTGTAGTTTGTAGACTACGGTACGTACGCAATATCATCATTTTTATTATATTTTTTTGTTTCGCCTCTAATGATAGAAGCCTTTGTATTCTATTACCAATAAATATTTATATAAAATAAAACTTAAATAATATTTTCACTTTCATATGGTTATGATTGCCTAATAACTAATTCCTCATTTTTATTATATTTTTTGTTCCGCCTCTAATGATAGAAGCCTTTGTATTCTATTATCAATAAATATTTATATAAAATAAAACTTAAATAATATTTTCACTATCATATGGTTATGATTGACTAATAAGTAATTCCTAAAAAATCGTATATTTTGGTTATTTTTAAAAATTTTTGTGGTCTGTTTATGTAGTTGTGTGTATTGTATGTTTACGTAATGCTATACATTTCTGTATTATTTCTTGACCATTTTCGATGAAATTTTGTAAATAAATTTTTGAAAAATATACAGGTATTTAATTTCTTGTAATACTTTTCTGTATGTCTTATCAAATTGTACTGAGCATTGTAGTCAATTAATATCGAATTCTGTTTCCAGTATACACATAAATAATTCAATTTTTACTTATAATTACATACATAAATATCTTATTTCTATTATTATCTATTATTAATTTTAATCCTTTTAACATGTATTCATAAATAAACATAAACGAGTTAACTAAATATTTATGATGACATCTTAATAATTACAATACTTTTTAAATGAATTTTAAATAACTATATATTCTTTTAACAAATTAATTTTAATATTTTAAATTGAATGAATTCTAATTTTTTAATTTAAATTCAATATATTAAGAAAAAATTCTCAGCGATATTTTTATTTAAATAATAAGTTTAAAATGCAATGTGTGAATCAATTTGAATGAGGTTTACTTTATAATTAAGAGTTTATTTGTTATTTATCTTATATAATTCAAGCGTTACATGTAATTGTAATTGTTATAAACTGAATAATCAATAATTAAATTCAATTATAATAAAATGAAGCTACTATTTAATATTGAATTCTTGGTAAAAATTTTAATTCAGCTAATTTCATATTCATTCTTAATGAATAAATATTACTTCTAATACGAGTATAATATTTAATTGTTACAATATACAATTAGATTGAAAATTTAATTCATGCTTAAATAACTAAAACTAATTTTATTTATATATGATGCCAGTAGAAGTAACATAAGTTTGATACAATTTAATATAATCAAATTATGTGTTGTTTCAATATACTTTTTTTTTAAATCATCTGCAAATATACAAAAAAAATTTAAATTAATATTACATAGAATTTTTTTTATAAACATTTGATATTACCCAGTAAACAAAACAAATATCCCCACGACGAGCAATCACTCAAATAAAATATAAATCATAATTTGCGATAATATTTATTAAAGATCAATCGGTGAATTGTTATAGATTGCCATTAGGTCAAATTTATCAACTTCACTGTAATGATATGATATATGTTCTTGATTTTGTAATATCTTTACGTGCGGCATAGATTTTTGTTGTAGTTGTCACAAATCACAAATAACTGCAACAAATGCTATACATACGCTTCCATTGGTTGTGGTCCTGCAGTATATTTAATAATTATCACCAATGGTATGACGAACGTAATAATTCCATTTTATTTATTTTAATGATGTGATTGTATCATATGTGCAGCATATGTTAATAGCATTGAAGCTAAAATTTGCATTGAACTAATGTAAAATAATATATACCTTGTGCAACTAAATATTTTAACATAATATTACATGTGTAATGAATATTTCCAAAATGTCTCAGCAGTCTAATTGTTGTTTTGCTAATATGGTACGGATAGATATAAATTTAATGTATGTTCTAACACTAACCGGATCAATAATTGACACAATTGGTTGGTAAACTATATCATGGCTATGTTTATAACTCTGCTTGAGGTAGCATTACCATATATATTCTTCAGCTATAATATTATATAAATTAAATTATTATTATTAATTAATAAGCTACATATTATAAAGAATAAATTACCTCTAATACGATGAATTAAATCCTCATAATATGCACGTTAATTTCAATAATTGGTGCTCAGATACCAGAACACATTTCGTCTTTCTAAATCTATTTAAAAGCGAAAGAAAAGTCGGAATATTAGTTAAAAAGGAAATGCAAGTAAAATAATATAATTAATATTATATTTATTTTAAAAGATATTGGTAATATCCCAAATTAAAGGATTCTGAACATATTTTTTCAATTTGATATACATAATTTGTTGTAAAACTGTAAAAGTACATGATATAATTTTGAAAATATTGGATTTCGAGCCAATAAAAAAACATTTGTGTTTTCATATTTTAACTGATTTTAATCAAAAGAAACAAACACAAAAAATAAAACGATTGAAAAACTGTTTTAAACAATTTGAATGTGTGATGTGAAAGATAAAGAATGTTCAACATCAATAGTAAAGCAAAACCAAACGGGTTTCTGATAGCAAAGGAATGCTCTGTATTTGTTAAAAGAGATATTGTGTATTATTTACTTAAAATACGGATCGCTACCGACAACTTTTGCTTCATTATAATGCATCATCACATACAAAAAAAAAACAATTAAAAATATATTAAAATCGGTGGGTTTGGTAGTATTAGTCCAAGCTCATATATCAACAGATTTGGCGCAATCAGATTACCATTTTTCTATCGATAACAAACGAACTTTTAATGTAGCAGGTACAACAATTTTGAAAAACATAATCAATAGAGTTTTTCAATATAGACTTTTTTTTATGATCCATAACTACAAATTGTCTATCTAATAAGTTCTACGTCTGCAGCTTGGAATTTTTGTATTGTATTGCTTATTAATCGGATACCATTTAACTATGATAAAATATTTTGTTGGAACATGCAAAAAGAAAAATATTCTCAAATTGTAACATTTTTATATTTTTAAATTATAGTATTTTTCTTACCTTACATTGAATTGTGTGATGCTTACTGATTTTATTAGACAATTACCCATCATTACGTACTGGATCAATTGATAATTTTCCAAGAATATAATTAGCATCTTAAATGTATTTAACAAATAAACACCACAGCATAGTATTCATTATTATTATCAATGATTGTTCATGTATGATGATTTGTTTCGATACTGGCATAATTTCTAATACTTTATTGCTTCTTAAAAGAAGTCAACAATGCGGTAATGAATGAATAAAATCAATTTTTTCCAAATGACGTGTATATTGATTGCATTCATTATCAACATTTTGAAACTGGTTGCGGACGGTACTAATAGGCACATATTATTTTCGATTTTCTTTACCTCGAATCCACTACTGAAATAATCATTGGCTGCAGCTGAATCCCGTATTTAACTAAAATATAAATTAAATTTTATTTTTAATTAATTTAAAATGTTTTTATAAATTTTTACTATTATTTTGTTTAGAGGTTATGTTACATGAGACATTTTTCAAAAACACAATGTTAAGATGAATATTATTCCCTTTCAGTTGGAAACCGCAAAATCATTAAGAAATATATAATCATCATTTGAAATGATAATTTTTATAATTATTTATGATAAATTATAAAAAAAAAATTGAAAAAAATTCTTTTCTACTTTAAAAATTGCTTTTCGTATTTTAATAAATAAATTTGATTATAGTTGTTTGGTTGAGTGGGCGTGTTTCATTTTCATAAACATGTTTTTTTTTTTGTCATAGCAACCAATTTTTATTATTATTATTATTTTTTATATAAATGAATATTTGTTGTTTGTGTGTTGTTAAACAATTGTATATTATTTAAAAATATATCTTTTTTTTTAGTTTAAAACGCGATTTTAATTATGGATGAATCAAATAAATTATTTATTTTACTTCATATTGAAAGAGGTGGGTAATAAAATTTTTTATAATAATAATATAATAATTGATTGATTTTATATTTTTTTAGCAACTGGTTTAAAGAATATTGAAAATAATCCAATAATATTAATAGCAACGCTTTGTGGAAATATATTGGAATCAGAAATTGTACAACCCGGTGAAATTGCCACAATATTTGACAATAATTTAGTATGGGAAACTGATAAAACATCTATGAAAAGGTTGTTGTGTGAATTATTTATTTTTATTTAATTTTATATTTAAAGATTCGTGTTTTTTTATCTTTTGTAAATTAGAATGAAAAGTGAAAATAAACCTATAAAATTAGAATGTTTTATTATCAGTGATCAAGGCGATCAACGACAAAATATTGGATATGTTATAATACCGATTAGAGTTATTCCAATTGTAGCAGGAAATCGAAGTGAAAGAGTTGTAAAATTTTTTGATTTTAATTTAATTATAATATTTATTTTATTATAGTAGAATTTTCGTTTTTATTCTGTACAGATAACATCACGTTGGTATAAATTTATTGGTGTTTCAGGAACCATTAGTCATGGGAATAAACAAAAACCAGAAATATTAATGTCTGTTGTAATTACAGATAATATTAATATAAATTTGGAAAATGATTCGTATAATTTGAAGGTACGGTTTTCGATACTTATTTAATTATTATATAATTCTGTATTAGTTTTTCTTCTCTTTCCAGAATACTACGGAACCAGATTTTATTGTGTCACCATCAAAATCACATAAAGATGAACAAGATGATAATCAAATAGAAAAATATGGAAATATTTCATCATCACAAAATGGATTATTTATTGAATTATTACAAAATGAAAAATTATTACAAGTTGGTGATTCGGCAGATGACTGTCATATATTTATTGTTAAAATAATTATTAAAAATGCAATAAATTTGGAACAAATCAATCAAATTCAATCAAATAATAATAATACCGAAACAACTGATTTCAAATATACAATGAAATATATATTATTTGGTAATTCAAATGAAGGATGTTTGTTAGCAAAACAATCAAACGATATCCATTCAATACAAGAAATAATAACCATAAATTTTCGGTCATCTTTGAAAATGTTAAAAAAATATTTTCAATATTTTTTTTCAATTCCAATTGAATTTTATTGTAATGATTTAAAAATAGGTAATATTTCTTTACATATATTTTTATCACTCTAAACAAAAAAAAACGGTCTAATATACTTGAAAATTACAATATTTATTCCATATAGGTCAAACAACATTAAAATTAATGAATGCAATATCAACAATTGATTTGAATAAGTTTTTATCAAAAACTATTTCGGTAAATGGTATCGACGGAAAAATATCAATTGATCCAATTCAAAATAGTATTATGAAATTTAATAATTCAAATTCATATTCATATATTGATTATAAATTTAATTTAAAATATTCATCAACTTGTGAAAATTTAAATTTAAATAATAATAAAATCGATATAAATGATCCTCCAGTACGACGACCGCCACCATTACATGAATTTTATGATGGAAAAGGTGATGGAGATCACCACGGTAATATAATTACATCACCAAAATCAATTGACACTAATATTACAATGGATCAAGAAATGTTATGTGGAACAATGTCACCACCTGAAACAGCCGGACACATTCAAATGATTGATGAAGAATGTCAAGTAAATATGAGCGAATGTAATTTGATTAAAAATTATATTGAAATACCACAACAACAACTACAACAGCAACAACAACAAACACCAAAAATTAAAATGATTCCAAAAACATTTAGTTACGTGTTGGTATTAAAATCTATAAGTTTTAATAGAAAACCAGATGCTGGAATTTGGCAAATAAGGTTTTTATACATGTTTTTTTTGTTTCCAAATAATTATAAAAATGTGTCTGGAATAATTTAACATTTGTATACTACTCGGAATTGCACGTTTAAAATGAATGCGAATTTTTCGGATACCATGAAATTAGACCATGTTACAGAAATATAACTCATTGATATGAAATCGTGTTGTCATATCGCCGCAATTATTATAGGCATATAAGTTTCTTGACCATTTTGATGCGCGAATATTATCCTTAGCCATTTGTGCATCCATCCATAGCGGCCAGTTCAGACATTCAAAGGTTCCGATTAACCCCAGATATGTCAATATCTGCTCCACTGTCAGATAAATTTATCGAACAAAGTCTTGATGCCAAAACTTCTCTATTCCATTGTTTGCACGCAATGTAAAATCACAAAAAATTATGATTAATGATTTAAATTATTCTTTCCACAGCCTACAACATACAAAAGCCGACACACCATTTACAATAATTAATTTTGAATTAAATGAAATACAATCAGCATTAATAGATTTTGAAAATTTAGAATTAATATTATATTTTACATCGGATCCTAAAAATATTAATGAAATTATTGAATCCGAACCATGTGTTTTAAATATTAAAGGACCACATTCAACTTATGCAACAGCTGAATTAGATAATGGACATCTTTTAGCTCAGGTTTGTATTTTATCGATTTTATACATGCAGACAATGTGGATTGGTGAAAGTGCATCAAAGAAGTCAAAAACAGTTCATTCATCAGAAAAGATTATGTCCTCAGATTTCTGGTATGCACAAACGGTATTTTATTATTGATTGATTATCATGCAAAAGATAAAACAGTAAGTGGACAATATTATTTCAAAAGTTTTGGTACAACATAGTGTCTGAGTTATTGAAGTAAAATTTCGTTTTTCCAAGGCATTTAAGCGTCTGGGATTAGTTGCCTGAACTCAGTTTTAGTTTCGGTGGCGCGCCCTTCATCCAGTAAAGCCTATGCATCTACACGAACCACTATCGGTCGATAGCATAATGTCCGGGTTGAATGAGTCAGCGCAAATAGCTATATTATTTTAAGTTTTACTCTTTGCAGATTTAACATGTGTGTGGCACGTCAAACATCCATTTGCGAGGTGTTTCCGTGGAACTACATGTCATCATATTAACTAAAATTAGCCGAACGACTGGAAACAATTTATTAATTTAATTTTTATTATATTTTTAGGCAAATAATGCTGGCATCATTTTAATGGAAAATCAAAATTGTGAAAAAATTGCAATGTGTTGTGCCTATGTTTATTTAGAAGATTTAGGTGCCAATTATAATAATCAAATAAAAAAATTTCGCAATATTACAAACGATAATAATTTAGCGTCTTCACCGACAAAAATTCAACTAGACAAAGAATTAACCTATAAATTAATTGAAGAATTAGAACAATGGAAACTGAACCAACAGGAATTATTTTTAATTGAATTAAAACGACGTGAAATTAATCATTTAAAACAATTATCCAATGACTGGCAACAACAAAAATTAGAAAAAGAAAAGTGTTTAGCTGAAAAATTAGAAAAATGTAATCTATTAACAATTGCATTAGAAACAGCACAAAAAACCTTAAAGGTATGCATTAATATTGTTGGTAAAAAAATCCGTTAATTTCGCCTCTATTGCTTTGGTCCAAGTCTAACATAAAAATGAACTATTTTAAAGCTGGAAACGTTTTGTATATCAAATTGTATATCGTGTCTTGTCTTGTATAATTATAATATATTTTAATGTTTTAAGAATTAAAAATATGTTTCTTTAATGTTTTTATAGGAAAAAGGAATTGAAAAATTACAACGTGAACGTATTTTAGAACGTGCAAAAATTGAACTGGAAAACACTTATTCACAAAAATTATTTAAGTTACGTGAAATGGCTAGACGATTAGAAAATGATAGTATCCATCGTATTAAATTAGAAGAAATAAAATTTGAAGAATTAGAAATGACAACAAATTTATTGCAAAAAGAAAATATAAAATTAAAAGAAAATATTTTGGAATTAGAAAATCATATAAAAAATATGAAAATGAATTTTATAGCAAAAGAACAATTAATTGTGTATCAAGAAGAAATGGTAAAAATGGATTATATTTAAACCGTGTCTGTCCGAAAAATAACCTCTGACAATGACTATCTAATATATGGATCTGTGGTAACGGTTTCATATTTCCTTCAGTGTATGATGCCCAAATACAACTCATTAAAGGGGCAATAGCTTTAGTGCGTCGGTCGTAAAGTATATAAAGATCAAAGAACTGTTTCGAAATGTTTGAAATGGTTATTAATATAAAGTTTTTCGGTGGCATCGATGATGTATTTCTCAGTTCAAAGAGGATAAATGCGTCCGAAAAATAACCTTGTCATTTTAATCCGTTCAGAGGTTAAATTTTAGGACAGTGGCTGTATATTATTTAAATTCATATTATTGTAATTTTATAATAATTAAATTAAATTAAATTTTATTTTAGAAATTATTACATGAAAAATTAGAAATGGTTGAAAAAGGCAAATTATTCTACAAACAAGAATGGGCTAAAAACATACAAGAGGTACACAAAATGAAATCGGAACAATTCAGTGAAATTGATTGTCAAATTAAACATAAAATTGCAATTGGGTAAGTTTTATTAAATTATTATGTGGTAATAGGTATTGTATTTAGCTCACCGGTTAACGTTTTGTTCGTACGCTCACTCTGGGTTTCATATGATTTAATGAATAAAACTATAGCTATAGATAGCTGTGGATTGGATTTTAGTGGTAACGACCATTTGGCACACTCTTTATGTACACGGTATATGGAACTTAAATCGTTCAAACATTGCTGCTACCGCTAATTGTTCGAGAATTTCAAAGATTTAAATTAGAAATAGATCGAAGCGAAATTAGATGGTCTGATAGGGTCGAACAAGATATTGATAATTTATTCAGACAATCCTCCAACCCAAAATAGGGGCAACGGTGTTAGTTTATAAATATTATCTGCGTTCAGACTTGGAGGTTTAATGGAATGTCGTATCCCATTTGTGCCCGCATCATAACGTATCGAATTTAAATCTCGACAACAGTTTTAAGAAAATTTAATATGTGAGATGGTTATCGAAATTCGAATAGATGCGGTAATACGGATGAAGCTAAAATGGTTGTGGTTAAATGAATGCCTCTTTCATATGTGTAAGTTGTCGCAACAGACTTACTCGCACTGATTATCCTGTAATGATTGCTGGTGATGATGTGTTGGTAACAATAACAACACCATTGAATAACTTCACCTCGTATATAGCTCAAACGTTACCTTATGTTACTTTAATATCATTACTCCGACAAGCACTGAACGGCGTGATGCAATTAAAATAGTTTTTGCATCAAGTATATTACCTCGTTCAATATATTTTGTGTGGACTTCGACTTTGTACAGTATAAACATGAATTTTCTTCAAGAAAGTATCCGCGTAATATAAGCTTCCCATAAAGTTATATTGAACATGATAAAAAGTACTTTATAGGGACTGAAATTGTATTCAAATTGCGCTATAAAAACTTTATACACACTATGCCGTGTGTGAACTGGAGTAAAACAGGATTGTTGTATCCTTTCAGCGCACATATTATGCATCAACTTTTTTGATTGTGTTAGTACATCTTCTCGTCGTAATAATTCGATTTAAGGACCTTGATTTTGTCAATGATAATTGCTTGGTAACACGTACATGACATCCAACATAAAGTACATACATATGGAAAAATTAGAGCTCTACAGTAACGCACGGTTAGTGTAGAACTTTTGCAATCAGTATTCCAAAAAAGATATATGGGTCAATTAAGCTATCAACTTGTCGAAAATTAAATTGCTATACAGTTGACAAAATAAATTAGTCGTTGATCCGCATTCAAAATCGATGTTAGTATAATTGATTAGGTGGAGGAATTATGCTACCGTTATTGCATTGTAACAATTGATGACGGTGCGGTAAGAGCGATGTACCAGAATAACTAAAATATGCAAAGTCTGGGTGGATAATGTGTGAAGTTCGTATTCAAGCGTCAAAAATATCTTGTGAAATTTGAAGGGTCTCGTGTGTGATCACATATCACCTTGGTGTTTTCATAAAAATAGATGCCTTCGAAGAAACCGTCGCCGCCAACTTAATGATCGTTGATTAATTGATATATCAAACGGTGAAAATGGTGATGAATCGAACATATACTTTGAGGTGTGTGCTTGATATTACAATAGGCAATGCTTGGAGTGATATTCACAGGGTAGGAGGAAGGTGGCTCGACTAAACGGTATTTGACAAAGAACTGAGATCGAAGTATAGTGTAAAATCTGTCTATGGCTATTCATATAGATTGAATATTAAACAAGATGGCACTCTTTTATTGATACTCTATGCTGCCATTGCTGAGTAACAGCAATTAATAATGAATGATGAGGAACAATTGGAAATTATTTCATCGACCTAGTAAGGCATTAGTTCCTCGCTCATAATCATAGTCTGATATTGGGCCAAACTGTGTATTTTTATTAAATTTTTATTTATTATTTCTTTTAGAATCAATGAACTATTGTATAGTGAACGAAATGATTTATATGCTGATAAAAGAGATTTAAAAATAATTAAAGAAGTTTTAGAATTATCCACATCATCGTCATCATAAATTGTGATATATTGTGCGTCTGTTTGTTGTGTACAATAAATAAAAAATTCGTTATTATTTTGATTTACCGGCAGACACAATTAAAAAAGAATACATGATCGGATAGATAAGATTTATAATTAATTATTTTATTTATACAATACTTTATAAATTTTACATTGAAATTTGTAAAGTGCCATTTTAAAATAATCTATATTTTATATATTATTATATTGTTGCAGTACCTGTACCTGTGTTGTTGAGATATTTAATTATATTTATAGAATGTACAAATAAAAAAGTGTATATTTATTTAATATTTATATTATAATATTTGAATATTGTATTAATAATAATAATAATATATGAGTCATAAAAAAAATGTATAAAGTTCTATTTTAATAACAATTAGATAAACAAAATAGCCTGCTTAGGTAATAATTAATATATGTCAGAGAAAAACTACACGCTGTACAATAGAACGCGATGTCCGGTTTTGCAATAATTAACTGATCTGAATGAATTTTCAATACATACTCTCAGCTAAGTTTCCGAAGAATTTTTAGGAGATAATGCGTGCAGATATATACCAATTCATATCTACATCATATAAGAACTTATTATAAAGTGGACTGCAATCAGCAGACTCTATTTGAAGATATGCACGGTGTTAGGGAAAACCCATAGTACCCAAATCACAACACATGACATGATTATCAAAAATCTTATATTTAAATTTACCAAATTTTCTCAAGTAGCGAATGCATGCATCACCTATAAGTTCATATCTCATAGAAGATAATTATATGCAACATTTTGGAACTACACAATTAAAATTATAATATTCAATATTTTTGTATGTATTTCATCATCGATTTCAATAAGATTAACAATATTTGCACATACATCACTATGGGCTAATCACCCACATCAAAATAATTTACTAACTTGGCTGTAATGAATGTTTATTAGATGCCATAAGCTCCATTTGGATATAATATATATGACTTGAAAAAAATCATACGATTTCTTGGGGATGCCATCCTTGGGACAATTTCAAGTCCAGAAATATAGCATGCACATCGTATCGGAAATAGTTTCGCAATGTTCTCAAATGTATTATTATTAGTGTATGGCGGTCACGGCGGACCTTGTGTAAATATATGTGGTAAAATATGTTTGATATGAGTGTTATTGTTGTTGTTGTGAAATAAAATGATCATGAAATGCAAGCAACAGATTATATAAAAACCACAAAACAACCAAAAAGACAATAGATTAGATGTGTTATTTTCTTCGATTTTCAAAGCACTAAAATTATGTACAGGAGGAATTAATTCCGGCATTTAGACCAAAGGAAGGTCCACTGTACTCTACCTGTAAGTTAATTCTCGCAGATGATATAATACCAGAGATGTTTCTTATATATATGTTCCGTTCATTGTGGAAGACCCATTGCGTATTCTCCAAATAACTAATGCCTAGCTTTCACATAGGTCGAACATTCACATAAGTAGCGTGCCATATGCCGATTCTTCCGGCAAGGAACATTCGGCACAAATTGTATTTGTAACCAAAACACATTTTGTGAGGGTGTTAGTTTAACGTGGCCAGTGTCCCATAAACAAACCAACAACCAATCTTAATTTGGACGGTGGGATAGACACACACACATCAACGTAAAAGCAATTGCCGCTCTTAGGACAAAAAAACTGACCTAATCACACAAACATTTAAATAGTTCGAATTGCGTATTCAAACGTTAAACCATCGTTTGTCCAATCGTACCTCGTACTCTTCCGCATCTAAAAAAACTACATCGCTTGTAAGTTTTGGCATTGGTATGAATGGACTCCAAAGTTTTTAATTTCAATACAATGAAATTCGGTGTACATATATTCAAAATGATTTTGAATGTGTACCTTTAAATAATCCAAAGGAGGCAGCAATAGTTCTTAACAAATGGTTTCATGCAATTTAATAAATTGATCGTTTTTGTTAACCGATTTTTATGGAATTTTTTTTATTTATGTGCAAAGTGCGATTGTATGCGAATAGTTCGTTTATATGGTAATTTTTGGAAAATCAATATCGTTGACGGTTTTTCACACCGCAGCTTATCATCGTAATTTGACGGGTCAGTGTAAGATTTTAATAAAATTTCAAATATATTTTCAAAGCAGTACTTTCAATGTACAAATTCTATGAAAATTATGGAAAATCGTAAAACAGTGAATGGTTTTCCTGATAATAATTTGGTTATTTCTTAGCCTATGTATTGAGGAAGTTGTATGCGGGAAAACTGTTCACGATTTTTGATTTTCCAGAGTTTTCGTACGCGAATTGTTAATATATTTATAATCCCAATTTGATGAAACATACTTAATTTCATTAAAATGGGGGGAGAAATAACCAATTCAAATTCCAGGAAGCTTGCAAAATGATCTTTATACTGTGACAATAACGATACATACATGCAGCTAGACATATACACGTTAAGAACGTAACACAGGCACTGAAACAGTATACGTTTTTATTTTTAAAAACTTAAAGAGTATTTATAAAATTAAATTGAAATTAAATATCAGTTTCAGTTTTCGTTCGACAATTGATTCGCGAAATATTGCTTGTTATTTAAATATTATAATTAATTAATTAATTAATTAGTTATGTGAAAATGTTTTATAATAAATTTATTAAATTATTTGTAATAATTATTGTTTATTTAACAATTTGTTCGGCAAAAACGCTTCATTTACAAGCATTTACAAGACTCAATGCATATGTAAGAGTTGAAGATGCTATCGATGGTGGTGTAAAATATTCTGTAAATAGAGGTAAGTACGTGCAAAATTAACATCATCACAGCAAAAATCTTGTATTCTTAATATATATAATAACCGCATGGAAGGTAATATTAACGTAAGAAGAATAAATAGTCCAAATTGCGACTACTCATCCAGACGAACACACCTGCGATGTGGTAATACAAAATTCGTTAGACATATTGCACCATTATATAATACCATTTAGAGATGTGTTAACACAAGTGCGTGACTCCTATATGGATCATCGCATGTTCCATCACCAATATGGTTTTTAAGAAATTAACGTCAATTTATGAACAAACTTTATCATATCGTAACTTTCGTATATAGACCATTTTTTCCAGTTTATAAATATTTTGAATTGTTGTTGATGGTTGACCTGAACCATTTTATCTATATTTTCGTTCTGTCATCATTCTTTGAACCGTTGATGCCTATTACAGAGCTTGTGTTTTGAATAATCTTATTCACTATCTATATATTATAAGCGATTTTAAGTATTTCAAGATAGTTTCACGGTAGCATTTTTACCAATGTAAAAATAATAGTCTTGGTTCCTTATAAATATTTCGACCGAGCGACGCACAAAAAGTATTCTTACTTTGTTGTATTTTGAGAAAAGAAATGTGTCCCCGTATAACTTATAAGTAGACTGCAGTGATAAACACGCGCGCAAAGTATCAACAGCAAGGCCATTCTCGCAACCATGTACCTCTATGCCTGTATGAGGCTAATGATAACCATAACTGTTTTGCTGAGTACAAGGACATTCCTCATATCCAACAAACGTATATCATTTGAGACGAGGACTTCCGTTAATACTATATATAGTAATTATAACTGTAGTATTAAAGACCCAACCGCAAGAGTCAACGTTTAACGATTGTTTGTCATATTATAATTTAATATTTTTATCCACCTATAATTAATTATATTTTTATTTCTTCAATTCACATTTATATATGGCGATGCATAACAACAGCCGGAATAGCAATATTATCGGTGAAATTGGATCCAACCGTTAAAGCAAACTTAATTACAATAACAAAAATAGAAAATGGATTTATTTTGAATGGAATTAATAATAATAATAATAATGCAGTGTTACCGATAAAATTTGAAATTATGGACGAACAAATAAATTCATCGATAATAATGGTGTCAAGAACAATGCAAAAATCCGAAGTGAATCGTGATTGTATAGATTTAAATAGTTCACAAATGAGTTGGTTTGGTGGTCCACAACAAAAATATCAATATTGGCCAATTGAAAAGTTAACATTTACCAATTATTCGTATGTATCAAAAGAGGCCGTTAATTGTGGAATAACTGAACGTTATTGGTTAAATTCATATGGTGTATATGTTTATGTTGATGCTGAAACAGCTCATATATCAACAGATTTGGCGCAATCAGATTACCATTCTTCTATCGATAACAAACGAACTTTTAATGTAGCAGGTACAACAATTTTGAAAAACATAATCAATAGTTTTTCAATATAGACTTTTTTTTATGATCCATATCTACAAATTGGCTATCTAATAAGTTATACGTCTGTATCTTGGAATTTTTGTATTCAATTGCTTATTAATCGGATACCATTTAACTATGATAAACACTTTTGATGCAAAAAGAAAAATATTCTCAAATTGAAACATTTTTATATTTTTAAATTATAATATTTTTCTTACCTTACATTGAATTGTGTGATGTTTACTGATTTTATTAGACAATGATGGGTCATTACGTACTGGATCAACTGATAATTTTGCAAGATACACGGTACTAATAGCCACATATTATTTTCGATTTTTTTTACGCCAAACACCAAATCCATTACTAAAATAATCATTACTGCAAATGAATCGTTTATTTAACTAAAATATAAATTAAATTTTATTTTTAATTAATTTAAAATATTTTTATACATTTTTACTTTTTTTTTTTTAAGAGGTTATGTTACATGAGACATCTTAACATGAATATTATTCCTTTTCAGTTGAAAACCGCAAAATCATTAAAAAATATAAGATCTTTATTTGGAATGGTAATTTTTATAATTATTTATGATAAATTATAATATATATTAAATTAAATTTCTTTTACATAACTTTATTTTCTACTACAAAAATCACTTCACTAATTACTTTTACTTTTTGTTTTTTTATTAATCCTAATATTGAATATGAATATAGATGACTGTTGTTTTTATTTGACGTGACGCGTACATGGACGGACCGATACATCTATAATGACTGCATCGGCTCAGCTTCGTTTGGGTATAGTGCAGTCAAGAGAAAAACTATTATAAAAGTTCTTTTAACATAAACTCAATTGACTTCTCTTTTTCTTTTAAAATTTCAACCAGCGATGGTAAATGCAACTAAAATTGTAACAAAACTAAACCAAAGCGAAACTGGGCCGATACAGTAACTATATCCAACACCAGTGCAAGTATTGTGATATACATCGCTATATCCCTATTCATTTCATACCATTCGGCAGGCATGAGCCGGCATTTACCATTCAATTAGTTCAGCACACACCAGCCACCATACTTCACCGACTATACAAATAAATACATACCACCATGACACCACATTCAGATTGTTGTTTTGTTCTTTGGTTTTTTGTAATTGTTAGAAATGCTAGGTGATATCTAAAATTATTATTATATAAATTAAGTATTTAAGAACTTTCTCAAACTAAATATTATGTGAGATTATTTATTAATAAAGGTACAGTACGAGATATGTTATTTTTGTTATTATAATTTAAGTAACCCATCCCAAACACATTTATCTCTCTCATGCTATTTTAATTTTAGATACTTTCAACGATGAAATGGACGTTCCTAATAATCCTATTCAATATTTAGTTTTAGTTGGAATTACAAAGAGCTATAACATCAATTAAACCAAATGGTTATATTTTGAAATCAAGAATATATACTGATTTATTAATGGAAGTGTGTGTCAAAATTATATTTCTAAAAATAAATGCACAGTATTAAACGTCCCATGTGAATATGCACGTTTTGAAAACCGTCCACGATAGATTTAACAACGTATTCTACTAATTCATTTGATAATGCTATTAATGCAACAGCAGAAAATAATGACGGCAAAACTCTCTTTAGCCGTTGCTTGAAATTTGAAATTGTTACTTATTTTGAATAATGTCAATTTTAATGTAGCTGATAAAATCGAAAAGACACCAATGTTTTACACCCGCCTATACAAAAGAGCTGTGGTGATGATTCTGTTACTTTGGCATTAATTGGTGCTAATATTTAACATCAACATAATAAAGGTGATACTGTGTTAAGTCGGATGTGTTCTGCGTGTGGAAATCAATAAATTATTAATTGTTACGTATGCCTATATTTATGGTAAAACAACACTGCAATATGCGATAGATTGATTGAATTTGGATGAAATTATTATGTTATTATTATAAAATATTAACTATAATAAAAAAATGTATGCTGATATAAAATTAGGCTTTAATGAAACCACGTACGAATGGAGTGAAACATTGTTGAACATAATTTCTACAAATTATCAACAAAAGAAAAGAAGTGAAAAAATTCGTAACGTAATATCAGGTAATATACGATTTCAAAGTACCAGTAAAGATAGTTTCGCACGATTATGGTAATTAATAAAATATTATTTATAATTGCTTTATCGGTATTAATAATTATTAACTTTCAGATTTCTTTCATTATATAGTATATTTAAAAAAACCTATTCAATCTTGCAGCTAATGAATGTGTAGACCAAATCAAATTACATTAAATGTTTCCTAAGAAAAAAAAAATAAATTATCGAATGCTCAGTGCGCTTTTTCGAATTTAATAGGGGAATATTCAACAGTTTTATGCTGAAACGAAATCCTATGAAGTAACTATATTGTTATTTATTATATATTGATATATTCGTAATAATAAATAAAATTTCATTTGTCATATAGAATTTTGTTATAATATAATAGGATTATATGAATAATTTCTGGAAAATCATTTCCCTGGATAGTTATTTTGATCTCGATAGTTCTAAACCGACCGGTAATTTGATAAATTCTGAACCAAATGTTGATCAAATGTTATACACAGGCTTATGTAATGGGATTCTATAAATATTTCCAATTTGTTATAATTATCAGATCGATGTAGTGCTGACTGTGTGATATACGCTTCCAAAATGTTAAAGTGTATTGAAGATGCATATGGATTGTCTGGAAGTCGGTCTCATTTTATCGAAACTGTATCACCATATTGCTAGAGAGATGGGAGAAGGTTGTCGAAAATGAAGGAATATATTGATTAAAATTCCTTATATCAATTTTTCACAATAAATACCTCTTTTGTTAAATTACGCATCGAATTAAATGAACCTTACTATATACTAACCTGGATGCAAAGAAACCGGTAAAATGTTTTTAATATGTGGAGTTATATAGTATCTGTAGAACACTACCTATATACAAATTGTCTGTGGACCACAAAAATCAGCCTCGCACATATCTGCATTGTTTAATTAATTGTACATGTGAGCACATTATGAGTACAATATTTTTCTACGGACACAAAATGTTTCACATCAATTTTAATAAAAGACCACCAAATTTCCCTGTGAAAAAAAAATACAAATTCAGTTATTAAATAATTTTCTAAACACAAATGATTTTCTTTATACCAATAATATATTAATATATTAGAATTTATTCTTAATGATTCTAATGATTATCATTATTATTATTATTATTATTATAGTATGATAAAGAAGGGTGTGTTTGTGTTATCATAAGTTATATCATATAGCTTTAGCTATGTGCCTATGCCTATATTGTTATATAAAATATACTAAAATTCTTCAATACATGTGATGCATATAACACACCACAGACTACACGCACACACGCTTCTTATAAGTTGGAAAAGTTTTAGGAAAGTTAATAATGAAAAAGTATACAATAAAATAATAATAATAATAAATGGAAAACAAATATATTTGGAATGATATTTTTCATATTTATAAATACTGAGAGAGCATTGGCGTTTAAATAAATTAAATATTAAATTTAATGGTTTAATTTAAAGTTCTGTATGACGGGATGGAAATTTTTTCAATACGGCATGATATAAATTATAGAATGCATAAAATGCAACGGTAACAATGACACCCAACGTAGTACATAATACAATACTTAAAAATTGACCATTTATAATGCCTGAATGTCGTGTTGTAGCACTTGATGATCTCGACCATAATTCTTCAGTTGTCGGTGCATTACCATTACCAGTTTTTCCATCATTACTGTTATTATTTGCATTTGGATTATTGTTATTGTGCATATTACGTTCGGCCATAAGACGCTTCATAGCATTAACACGAGCACGAAGTATTTCAACTGAATCATTTGACATATCATCATCTGAACAAATAAAACAAAATACGTTACGTTTAGATTAAAATTTAAGAAAGATTCAATTGCATGCAAATTATTGTAAAATTACCATCAAATAAATTATGCTCCATTTTTCGGTAATTATTTTTCCACTTTCAAAAGTAATATTTTCTTAATGACCACAAAAACACAAACTCACACAAGACAATAAAAACAAAAAAACGAATAATCAATATTTTCTTTTAACTTTACAATATATTATTTTAATTTTTTTAACGCATGCGGATTACACACGTGTGTACTGGTGCAATAAAAAACTTATTAAGGGATGAAATAAATTGCGCAATACAAAATTATATGTATGAAAATAAAACAAATTTGGAAATTGAACTTTTACAGAGAAATATAGTGTGAGTGATTGGATGCTGTAAATCATCTGCGTCCCTATTGCATATACATATTATTCATTAATTTATTTTCCTTGGAGGGGATGTTATGTCGTAGTGCAAATTTCTTAAAAAATACCTATATACTATATGCTATAATATGCGAGCGCATATGATCGACTGTATATTACATTTCTCCACATATAACTAATTGTATGCATGTCGATAGGCATTTAAGGAAAATTTTATATTTCTTTGCAATATATTTTCTAATTAGATAAAGATCTATTGTTTTTGTACCTCTCATCCTGCAACTCTTTGTAATGTTGCATTTCTCATCCTTAACGCTTTCACTGCAATATCGCTTCTTTAATGAATTTAAGGACTTTGAGTGTGTTTAATAGTATGATAATTCGTCGTCACCCAACCAATCCAGATAAGTGATCCACAATTTTAAAGTAGACGGTCTGGGGTTTCTTCTGCAAATTAGCAAACTATGCATTCAGCATTGGTTTTAAGATTTTTTAGATTCTTCCTTAGTCTGCAGTAATCTGTAAATATTCTCATCAGAATCCTAAGCACTTTTTTGTTAATTTTTAATTTTTTTTATGTTAGCTTTAGCGTCAATCAATCTTTATTTATATACTCAGCCTTTTCCGTATAGTGCATCAAACCAGCGTGACAAAAACGTACCCAATAACATGTTATTTTGCTGTTTGCGCTAAGTTTGTTTGGGCTATACTGGAATTGATAGTTTTGGCATCTATAACAATTGCAATGGTGCTATTGCCGCCGATAATTAATTCAGCACATGTTTCGATTGAATACACATCTGCTTGGAAGGCACTTGGGTATGTCTTTATGGGTTCTGAGTATTTGGTTTCTGGACCAAATGTTGTTCAATCACATTGTTGTCTTTTAGTATTCCTAGCAACATGAACATGTTCGCATTGCACCTGTGTTGATAAGACATTGTAATGTCCATTATCTGATGTGGTCTTCCGTAAAGATGATACCAGCCTATTTCCTTCCTTTGCTTCGCTCTGTTTTGACGATTTCTGTTTTGTCTTCTATGTTGCATCCCTATAAAAGTGAGTTTCGCTTAAGTGATAATCCCTTTGTTCCTTATTCATAGACATGAATCCTATTCGGGTTTTATAAATGATAGTCGTTACTTCCGCACTCTGTCTTTGCCTATGCCTTATAAAATCTGGTCGCAGCAGAAGTGGAACTAATATCTTCACAGAAGTCCATAAACGTATTTCTTTTAGCCATACAATATTTCTTTATTGTATTCATTTAGCGACATGGAATATTCCTGCTAGCAATCGTTACGTTTTTGCTTTTGTAAAAAAGTTTACGTACGTTAGATGTTATTCCTGTCAGTTCCTTGTTACACCTACGTTATTGCATTATTTACTATTCCTACAACGTGTTCCAGTGCGATACCTAATATATTGCGGATTTACCCCAATAACTTACCGAATGTTTTCTTTCTATTCATCATAGTATTCTCACCGCACAATAACTAACGAAATGAAGTGTAATCCTCATATCGTTCTGCCATATTAAACTGTATGATTCATTGCTTTGGCCTTTGACATAGTTTGTTCATCATACACTCGCTGCCATCGTTTCAAAATATTCTCTAAAATAGTATTTCCCATCGTAAGGTCTAATATACTTCAGGTAACAAAGTTATATGGTGTGTTTCCTATGTTATAAATATTATAGTTTATTCCTAAATTATATATATTCTGAATAAGTACTCACCCACTCTTTCGGTTGTTATTTGCACTGCCACACTTAGTTATGGGCGTTTGCGCATTACACCCAATAAACAGCTTTTTACCGTCACAGTATAGTCCATTAGCTTCAGTAGTATCATGGGGGAGTATGTTCACCCCAACTACAAAATATACAGAAGATGTGGCAATTTATATGTGTATCCCTTTGGATGTTATCACAAGCCTATCTTGTAAACCGGAAATCTGAAAGACAAATATAAATAAATGTATTTCTAATTACAATAAAAGGTCTGGGTGAGGTTTCTCTCATCTCCCAAATAATCTTAGTATTACTTGCCTGCCAGACTTATGATCTTCCCTTTATAAAATCGTGGTTCTTTTAACAGCAGTAACCTTAGTTTTAGTTTGGGTAAACATCCGCCTTTTGGTGTGATAATGGATGTTCACCTGAACTACCCGGATCTTCTCCGTCGCTGCCCATCTCTAGAATGTATCTGGTGGAATTCGCTTCTACACATCAGCTATACATCCATTACTTCTTTTTCATTCATTAACGGATCTGAACTTTCATCCAGTTCCCGAAAGATAAAAATTAAACTGGTCTACTTTGTGGTCGGTACCCAAGTAATCCTAAATGCTCGATGCACCTGATGTTTCCATTTGTGCATATGTTTATTGCAAATATATATAAACACAGATTTATGTGTTTTAAAGTACCCTATAAATACCCTAATAATTAAATTTGAATAACACTAAATTAAATGTTCCCAACAAATGTTCATTATGCGCTCCACAATGTGCACACATAATGTCTTGATTATATACACAAAACACCAATATACGGTATGCATTATGGCAATGTCATAATGTCAAGATACAACTTTCAATTATGCTTTTACTGTGTAACATCGTTATCCCCATATATAGATATTATTCATGCGATTACGGAGTCACAATCTTTGGGCATCTATAAATCATTCATTGAGTTATTACTTGTATATAATATAAGATTAATTTTTAAAAATAAACTTATAAACGCATACTATAATATAATTTTCTTTTATTATATATATACAACTTCATATAAATATAGATTGTTAAATATATAGATATACGACTGTTGTTTGATAAGTCAATGATAAATCTAAAAAGTTATGTTTTCACTTTTGTTGAACGAATGTGGTATGAGAAGGGGCCCTGCACAAACAACAATTACACTTGTACATATATAAATGTATATATATAGCTACGCACAAGCAGAGTATGCTTTTGTTTGATTTAAAATGTATTTGAAGGTGGTTCTATAGTAAATGGTCAATAATTGTTCGCAGTAAGGGTTTTGCAATGAGGTGCGAGTATTTAAAATTTTACAAATAAAGAGTTTTGTCCTTAATTTCATTGTCAGATTCATTTCAGAACTTCATCGCAGATACAATGAAATAGATATAACGAAAGTGCTTTCGATTTTTGATCTCAACTAAATGCATTTGTTTGGCTAGAACATCTTAAAAATTAATTGTGCTAATGTGATTTTGCAGAAAGTATATTTATATCTATATGATTACAAGTTGTATTGTTAGCCAAACGAATGTTCTGTGTGATTCGTAACTGTTGTGAGAAAACATATGGTAGAAGTTTGTCATTTCATTTCGCTGAACTGGCAATGCAAAAGCGCAAACATAAATAATCGAAATACATAAAATGTGCTACTAATAGTTTTGACATTCATATTTGACACCGTCTGTTTTTTTCTGTTTTTAAAAACTTGTTGGAGAGCAATTAGAGCAATTATAATGTATTCGCTGAAATGGAAAATAAATATATAAATATAAATAACTGATATATCAGATAAACTCACCATGTATTTGCACTGACTTATCAAACAACCTTCGTATTGCATAAATTATTATTATTATTATTATTATTATTATTATTACATAATTATATACAATAGAATGGGAAACGGATCATAATTCTGGATTTGCAATATTCTGAAAAAGCATAATTAATTATGTGTGTATACAAAATTTTGGATTAGAAAATTTCTGCGGCGATTGGTGTTCTTAATTGTATTACCTGTATATGTTTATATATATATGTTAATATATAAAGATGAATTACATAGAATTTCATACTATTTTTCTTGATTTGGTAGGTAAGTAGTTGAAGTTACATTATAGATTATAAATCCTTTACCTTTACCGTAGAAATCGAAAAATCACAAATATTTTCCATTTGCGCCATCACATTATTTTCTATACGGGTTTTCTCGAATAACACAGCTATAATGGTACGTACACTCTAGGAGATTGATAGATTATATAATTCGAAATCAAAAATATTATAAAATACTATTTAAATTCAACGTAAATATACGTTTCTTTTATTCTCGTCATTATACAATTGTGTATAGTTTAGGAACTTTCTCAAACGCTATTCGCATGTAAACGGGGTTGGTCGTATATTTTGTTGAAATATTCTACATAATTATATATAGGCAAACAAATTAATATATTAATATTTTGATATTGAAGCATAGGTGAATCATTTGTTTGAAAATCGAATGCAAATACAAAATTCAACTATTAATCTCAATTTGATATACAATCTGAATTTGTTTTGTGTAATAACGTACAGCGCCGTACAATAGTAACGTACTTGTTTGAACAAAAAAATATAGAAAAATCTGCTTCGCATTTGTCTACGTTACGTTGGATATCAAAACCTCGATTAATTAATCATTAACGTATTTATGACTATTTGAAATTCAATAGAATTCATCTCGTAGCTCGCATATATGTACATGAATTATGGGAAGCATGTCACGCACACGAAACAATATACACAGGAATGTGCACAAACCAGAATTTCATAGCAAAGAATTGGCATTGTATGAATTGGTTACAAAATGTACACAATCATATATTGTGAATGTACTTTTATGTGTACTAATTTGTATATGGCTTGAATTGCGGATAAATGCAACCAGGCTAGGTTTTACAAATATCGATTGTGCACGTACACATAACATAGAATTCCAATGATTTTATAATGCTTAATTAATTATAACTTAAACACAAAATATAAATAACATGCAATAATTAATAATAATATATGTGTTTGCGAAAATTCTGGATGATGGTGTTGCGTGCAAACAAATTAGCTTCTAATCATATAATTATACAAATCCAGGATTTTGCTAATCCAGCTATTATGTTCCCAATCCAATAGACTAATAAGTAAAAAATGTTCAAAAATATATTATTTATGTGTTATATGCGCGTGTGTGTGTGTGTACGTGTGCCAAAATGTATGTGTGTTGTAAGACACGTATTAATAATTATATATATATATATTTTATAAATATTGGCCAAAAAAGTTATAGTAGTAGTATCAAAAAGAGTAAATACATTTATTTATAATTTGTGTATAAATTTGTTTTAGGACGTTTTAAAAGGTAAATTCGATGGAATATATTCGATAAAATTTGATGGAAATTGACCCTGTCGTGTACCAATTTGACCATATAACCAATCAGAATTTATTTGATATAATATTGTTATCATATCATTTTCCTATAATAGAAAAGAACATAACAAATTATAATAATTATGTAAAATATAAATAATATAATTTTAGGTGAGATAAAAAGTTGGTTATTAAATATTAATATATGTACATACATAAATTGTCAAATCGCTTGGAAGTTCTGCATTAAAATTATATAGTGCTTTTACAATTGGCAGCGATTTCATTGTTGCATTACTTTTATCAGTTGTAGTAGTTTCCGCTACAGCCTTTATTAATGAATTATTTGTAGTAGTAGTAGTAGTATTATTATTATTATTATTATTATTATTAGTAGTAGTATTATCATTAACTACATTCACATTTAATGGTACTTTAATATCAATATAATTTATGGGAAACATTCCTTCGCAGCCACGTCTATTTTTACCATATAACCATTCATCATTTAATTTTTTAAATATATATACTTTTTCATTTTTCTGAAATTAAATATATTACAATATTAATTATTATATTATAAAGAATTATGTGACTTGTATGATTTTATATTGTCCAATGGCTGATCACAGTTCATCGTCATCATTTGTTTCTGTTACTGTGCGAGGGAGCACAGTGAGTATCAATAAAAAATCAACACCTTGTTCTATTTACTTTGTGGAGTTCACTCCGCAAGGATTACCTTATAATATCAACCACTGTTTGGAAGTGTTTCCAAACCATTCTTATTTGCGCCCTTTGATTCGAATATAAATTCTTGTTTGATTACACTTCGTCCTTCGACAAAGTTACTTATTATCAATTGTTTCTGATCATCGAACACGAAGGATTCTTTGAAGGCGCTTATTTACAAAAATGTTTTAGGCGATTACAGATATCAGCCTCCAATCTTTCGTATAATTAGAATCGTTTGACGTTTAAATAAAAAATTTGCAATTTGGTATTAAACGAATTACTTTGGACGATCGCCAGATGTTATTTAACTACGTCTTATATCCCTTATTATTTCCGTATCACCATATCTGCTCTTACGATATCATACCGAGACAGCAGAACTTATCGACCTTCTCAATTATATACTTGTTATATATTACTTATCTACAATAATTAAATAATATCCCAACAATAACAACGGCCGGTATTAAGAAAATGAAAATTTCTGGTTGGACTGCGTCATAAAACAATCAATGTAAGTGGAGTGGAGATTTTAATTGCAAACGTGGTTCGAAAATTATGAGTAATGTGTTTATTTGATTAGTGATACATGATTTTTTGTCGAAATGCAGCTTGCACCATGCGATTCTACCCATTATTTAGATTATTTGGTGTGAAAATGTGGGCTATATGAGCTTATAAATTCAGTAACGTGATATCTCTACAATTTGTGCAAAAACATCATCATCACACAAATCTGTTGTGTAGGACGCAGATAAAGCTTTAAAATATATTTCAAATTCAATTTTTCATAAAAACAAGGGTGCGCCAGTATATAGTAGGTAATTTTTATAGCTATTTATTTGAAAAGATTATAAATAACTTCAAATTTTAAAGTTGTTATAGCTTTAAAACTACTGGAGATATTTAAATAATCATTAGTTTTTTTAAATAAAGCAATTCCCATGTCTAAGGGGTTCGAAATGGTGGACAGATTTTCCATGTGAAAATACGATTGGCTTGACATATCAATTTGCCTGCGGACAGAGGATTCAGAACAAACCCAAATTCGCCTCGGTTTAACAATACTGGAACAACGCAGCTATTAACCCTTCTACAATTTTATTAGAAAAACGTTCAATAATAAGTTACTTAAAAATATCAAATATTTCTTTTAAACTCGTATATGTTACAATTGCAATAATAGTATTCCATTACCACATTGTAAATTTACGTAAATAGCGTAAATTGTCGAGAGTTCTTAACAACACAATTCACATAACAACACCACGACATCATATTATTATTTTATTGAATTAACACAAATTTAGATAAGTAGTTTATAACATTTAACAATTAAGCCAAGTAATAAAAAAAAAAAATTAAATAGTACACCCTCTGTCCGACAAATAACCGATTCGATATGTTCTGTCGCAACTGAATTATAAATATATCGATTTGTTCACGTTCAACTCGTTATTTTGACTTCATCAAACGAGTTGTTTTTGGATTATTTTCATCTGTGTGACCGTCCGCCATTCAGCATTTTGACACTTAGTCTTTTTTTTGTACATATTAAAAACACCACATGTTTCAGTACCATTTACAATATAGTTTTTAAGAAATTATTGTCAAGAGTTTCGGCAGAATTTTTAACAATTTTAAACAAACATTTAATTATTTGTTCCATATACATTTTTCGACTGATGCACAAAAACTACTTTCACTTAATTGTGTTATATTTTGGCCTGAAGGAAATGTTATGAAACTGTAACATTTTCTTAGATTCGGTTCACTATACAGCAGTCAATAGATGACGTTAACATATATTTGAAAGCAATTCGGGCGGTTATTTTTTACGACAGACGGTGTATATGATTAAATGTATTAAATATTCTCTCAAACAAATATGATATCCGGGAAATTTCATATGATAAGAAATATTTATTATTAAAATAAAAAAAAAACTATCGTTGTGTTGTTTGTGTTTGATAAAAAATACACCTACTTTTAGCATTTGTTTTTCTGTTTACAAATTGTACAATGAATAAATAATTATAAAAATTGTGACATGGTCAAATAAATAAAATGTAGAAAATAATTACCCGCAAACTAAGATCACCTTCTTCAATTGCATCAAAATCATATAACGCAAAACCATAACTTTCATTATTGTCTGTCGTTTGTTGTTGTTCATTCACATTTGTTATGTTTTCTAATTGTGCCGATTGTGTTAGTGGTGGTGGTGGTGGTGGTGGACAATTCGGCATCGGTAAAGATGTATATGATGATCGATCCATTAAATTATTATTACTATTAATATTACTTACATTATTATTAATAGAACTTATGGTCTGAAATTAAATAAAAATATAATTTATGAAATTTATTAATATTTTTAGAGTCACTTATGCGTCGAGAGAACACAATAATTTCAATCTAAATATATTGGATAATAAGTTCGTAGTGTAAATTTTATATTGAAATACTAAAATAACAAATGGTACAATAAGCATACAAAAAAAAGCAAGCGACCAAGTATTAGACGTAGGAATTGATGTTAAATCCATGAAGACGATAAGGAAGTTGGATGACACATTCAGCTGCTGTGATGTTATTAATGAGATGTGGGCTGTGAAGTATTATCATGAAATACATTCCCCATCCTGAAATGCATTGAAGAATCGGTGTCTGGGGGGAATATTTTGGGAATGGGAAACACATCATTACAACAATGAGTGCGTTTGGTACAATATAGATCTTTTATTTAACAGAACGGTATAGTTGCTATACGACGAAATCTGTATATAGTTGACTATAGTCTATAACTATATAACAAACCCAAATACTTTAAATAGTTTACATAAAGATATTAATGCAAACCATAACTTAAAATTGGAGATTATTGTGTCCGCCACTAAACAAAGCTGAAAAATGTTCATTTTCATTCAACACAAAAAGAATAATCAAAATTTGTACGTACATCTAATTTTGGTTTTGGTGTTTTTATTACTGGTTTTATAATTGTTGGCATCTGTTGTGCTGCTTGGACTGTTACTTTCGATGTTGATAGTACATTTTTACTACCATTATTATTATTATTATTATTATAATTGTAATTACTATTATGCGTATAAAATGAAGTTCCATTATTACCAATAATTAAAGGTTTTTGACTTATTATTGGTTTTGTTTTAATCTCTGGTTTCATTTCAAATGGATCAATTAAATCAAATGGATCTTTTATTTGTTGTTGTTTTTGATTTTGCACATAAGCAAATGATGATGATGATACTGTTGTTCCTAATTTTTGAGATTCTAATGTAAAATCATCTTCAAAACCACTTTCAGCTTGTGAAACATGTCCATTATTACTTGGTGAATAATTATTTGAATCAGAACTACAACTGCCAATACTAACACAATCACTGTTTGATTTTTGCGTTAATGTCGGAGAACTTGGTGGTGAATCAAAACTTATTAATTCAGTTGTTTGTTGTTGAATTTTGGTGGGCGGTGGAAATGTTTGGTATAATGATGATTTATTACTTGTTGTTGTTTGATTGAAGTTTTGTAATTTTGTTGGAGTTCTTGAACGATACGAAGAAGACGAAGATGAAGTAAAAGATGAAGATGTTGATAACGACGATTGGGATGATGTTCCAAATAGATTTGATAAAATATTAATAGATGTTGGTTGATTTGGCTTTTTTAATGGTGGCAATGATTTTATTGATATTTTTGGTGGTGGTGGTCTAGGTGGTGGGATTTTTTTTATTATATTTAAAGATTGTTGATGTTGTTCTTGTTGCTTCTGCTGCTGTTGCTGTTGCTGCTGATGGATATCATTTATTTGTACATAATTATCAAATGCTACATCATCCCAATTTGTTGTTGGTGTATATCGTGATGTATCCGAACTTAAGCTATAATTATTATTATAAATTGGTTGTGTTGCAATGCGAGAAGATATATTTTTTGATTGTGGTGGTGGCGGTGCTGGACGTGACGGGATTGTCATACTAATAATAATAAAAATAATATTTATATATAATTTAGAAAATTTAGATCTTTTAATATATGATTGTTATTGTAAACTAGCTTAATTTATCTATTTCAAAATTGAAATAATTTCAGTTGAGCACATTTGGTTCAGGTCACAGCTGTTACTGTTCCAGTATACCATACATTATAGTGCCACACACATAAAATATAGTTTCATTTCTTCAGTTCGCAAAAAACCAAAATTGGATTGGTTTGGTAATTTTTTTTTAAACTCATATTTTGCTCCTAGTGGAGCTTTTATGTCATCTGATAAACCTTTCATTACTACCAAGTTGGTAAATTACTCCGCATGGGAGTATATAACAATTTACCAATTGTGTACTGTACTGTACTGTAATTAACGAAAGATAGATGTTTTCATAATACTATTATTTTTATATGGGTGATTAGCCCATAGTTATGTGTGTGCAGACATTGTTAATCTTTGAATAGCGTCCAACACCATATTTTCAAAGATATCCGTTTTTCTTTTTATTCCATCAACGAACAAATGGTCACCCAGTAGAAAAATTTTAGTATTAAAATTAATACCGAAAAATTTCCTATGAAAAATAGCAGATTTGAACTCGCTATATTTCATGATTAATATATATAAAATATATATATAATATATCGGCGCTTATGCAACTGCGCTACCGAGTGTTATTGGTGGTTTGGTAATAAGTCTTTTAATTCAAAAATGCGGACAACTTTTTTGGTATTTCAATTTAATTTATGTAAATCAAAAAATATAACAAAAAACAAACATTTAGCAACACAATCAATTAATATAATAAAGAATCTAAACTTTATAATGGAAATTACATGCAGTAGTGGCATTGGGCAGGAAATGCAATTTTATTTTTATATGGCGATGGTACAACATAAATTGAACCTGTTCAATAATCTCAATTGATGCACACCAAACATAAAACGTTTTCGAGGCTGTTCCCATATTCTATGGCATTTATTAATTGTTGTAATAATTAATTTTAATGAATATATTTTTCTGGTAGCCGAGTTGAAAGTGGACTTATATATATTACTCAGTAAACAAAAATGGAAACCTGTAGAAACTATTGTCCAGCGGTCAAAAAATGCCGATGTGCCGGAATACTTTACAAATGAGTCTACTTTTATACAGGTTATAGTATATATGGTATAGTAATATATAGCACACCAAATAAACTTAAAATATTATAGCGAATTTATAGCTCTCGGTATCCCAATCAATTATTGTGATACCACCAAATCAGTCGTTTCACAGGTAATAATTTCATAGTAATTAGTTGACCTGGTGCTATTGCAACGGCAGGTTTTTTTTCACAATGAAAATTACTCCATTGCGAATTATCATTAGTAAGTTATCCAAAAGGTGAATATCTTGAAAATACGGTGTTGTATACGCTATACGCAGAGATTAACAATGTCTTCGAACACACACCTCTATGCGGGAAATTCACTCAAAAGAATATTATTAAATTAATAAGTCATCTAACGAAACATAATTGATGAAATATTATATATAGTCACATGCGGCGAGTATAATGTATCAAACTGACTGTAAATAAAGTCATGCCGTAAAACGAAGAATATCTATTGCGCGGGAGGATGACTTGGGGTAGATCTGAGTAATCAACTCACATATGTGTAGTTCAGTAGATAGGGAGAACGGAAAAAAAGGTTCAAAATAATCGCCTATGATTCGATATCGCTCGATAATGATATTGCACACAATCATGGCGGCTATATGGTGGTAATATTTAAGAAACAATTAGAAATCTTCAAATGACTATCAACCAAATTAATGGATGGACTAAGAAATGTGGTAAGTTGAGTTGGATGGAGGAACATGTGTGAGGGTATATAAGAAAATTAGAAAATTCAAAATGGTTACATTAAAATTATTAAGGCAAATTAGGAAGAATCGGTGAAAAAATTACACATTAATTCGGATTTCATCTTTCGCAAGAAGCTAATATGATTATATAGTAGCACCTATAGCAAAACAAAAAACCACAAAATGATTCGTAAATTAAGTTATTGGAATGCCAAATAAAAATTT
Organism: Bibio marci; assembly: GCA_910594885.2. Lineage (NCBI taxonomy): Eukaryota > Metazoa > Arthropoda > Insecta > Diptera > Bibionidae > Bibio > Bibio marci. The sequence goes on along the minus strand of OU343116.1, from coordinate 14,858,610 downwards.
TTTATGGGCAATTCTTAATGAAAATGTTTCAACATCTATTAGCTATTAGGATTATACGAAATTTCAGAATTTAGGAACTACGAGTGGGCAAATATTAGCCAAGAACATAGTGTTGAGCAGGCCAAAAAGATTAAATGAAGCTATTACAGCAAAACAAACTACAGCAATATGAATTTTATGGGTTTATTATGTGTTTTTTTAATGTGTGTTTTGTGAATGAGATTCAAATAAAAGTTATTGTAATAAAGTATTTGAATTTGTAATTAAAATGAAATTTCCTATACATTTTTTGAGTCCTATATGCACTCAATTTTAACCACTGTCTGTAATAAAAATATTATTACGCAGTTTTTTAATGAGTATTTTTTTCGGTAGTTTTAGAAATAACAATTGCGGTTTAGTGGAGTGAAAATTATAAAATTGAAGTGTTTTTTGAAATGTTTTGTAAACATTTTTATATCAAACAAATGCGTATTAGTAGATAATATGTTTATGGATTTGACAATATAAAGTGTTATTACATTTAGTTAAGATACGATTTAAAAATCAGTGACAATAGTCGTTAAAACTATTTTTATAATTTTAATAATAAATATTTTGAAAAGTAAAGCGGATACACTTAATACATGACATTTTCGCAATAGTTCATAAGTATATTTTTAATAAAACTTAAATAAATATTACCTAAACGCATATGCTGACAAAATTCCACACATTTTTGATATTATTATTAATAATTTGGTTAATAATTTATTTGTATATAAAATTAATTACTAACAATTAATATCAAATAAAAAAACAATATTTAATAAAAGTAAATTGTTGATTTTTCACTTGTAAATAAACATTTAAAACTGAATTTCTTCTTTCTATTGCGACATAGACTGTATCTATTAAGAAGCGTAACTTGTTTGTACACAAACATTAAGCATTTACAAAAGTATTCATTGTATTTTACAATTTTTTTTGGCAAATGAAAGAAACTTTTCTAAGAAAAATACGCCATTAACTAACTACTACTAATTTATATTTTTAGTTAAACGTTATTTTAAAACATATGTGTACAAATACCTAATTAATATCATAAAAATGTTTTGTTTTTAAATTATATTCACAAATTTTTGTTTATGATACGGTCGAATGGGGTGTGTGAAGTCATTCTATTTATTCTAAAATTTTTTTTGTAATTCGTGTTTCTCAGAAGTGTGAGAAAATATTCCCATAAGAAACCTCTGTCAAAATCTCTTGCATCTGCATATTTATTTATATATATATTAATGATTCGATGGCGAAATGGCTGGAGCAGTGGAGGCTGCTACTGCAATTCCGGTATCAATTTAAGAATAAAATTTCTCAGTATTTTTCATACTGAAAAGTACTCCATTACAATTACAATTTAGTTTATTTATGTAAACAAAATGTGTCTACCTTTGATGATACATTGTGTTGGACGTTATTTGTACAGATAAACATGTCTCCATACACACAACACACTATGAGCCATTCTTTTATAAGAATAATTGAATAAATATAACATCTATCAAAACATAATTGCAAACAAATTACTAAATATTGTTACATATGCAGTAAAAACAAGGAGCAATATTTTTGGGAATGCTATTGATTATGTCCGAGTAATCAACCCATTTCCATTGGCTAGGAGAACGAAAAAAATTACTCTACATACCTTTCGACCATCAACACAAACTGTTTGGATCGGGCTTTGTTTTGGCTTAGGCGATTAATTCCAACCGAGTGGTATAGAACAGTAAAATACACACAAATCGCATTTCTATATCACAAATCAGCTATTTTTTTTTTTCATTAAAAAATTGTAGGTGTGAGTAAATTAAAATTTAAATTATTATTGTAAAAGATTACAATACGAAAAATTTCGAAATTATATTTATTTGTTGTGTTGTTATAATTGTTAATAATAAATTATCATCAGAGGCAAAAAATTATCATTCAATTCTACTACGCAGAATAAATATAGAACGTGTATGTGTTGTTGTTTGTAAATTGTAATTGTGTAGACTAGACAGTAAATATAGTATTTAATTATAACTATAAGCTTTTGATAGCACAAATTTTTCTATTCGATAACTGTTTTTTTTTTTTAACATACATTGAATTAAAAAAATTATCTTCATATTCTTCTTATCACAAAGGAAATCGCTTTTATTATTTATAAATTGAGAAAATCAATTTTTGTTTTTTATTTTTAACGTGTGGCACTGGTTTTGATTAATTATATAAATATTATAAATATTACAATAAAATCAATAAATTAATAGAATTATGGTTAATACCTTGAGAATTAATATAATAAAATCTTAATTACGGACTTACGGAGGAACCATGACATTCAATTTATATTTCAATTACAAAAAAAAAACTTTGTCTTTGAAGAATTAATTTATGAAATTTATATGTCATCAAATTTATTATATTAAAAATTAAATAATTACATTGACGTAAACAAAAACTAAACTTTTTTTCTATTATTTATTTAATAAAATTTATACAATTTTTAATTATTAGCTCACTACAATACATTAGTCATTTCATTACTCACATTAATTTAAATAAGAGGAAAAAAAAACAAATAAACATTCACGCACGAAACTTTCCCTATAATTAAATTTACAAGTTTTTTTCATTGGCAAAAAATTATAACTTACTTTTTCATTAATGTAGCACTTTATTATTTTTTAAAAAACAAACTAAAAGTAAAATATATATTAATTTTATTATAGATTAATATCACAAAAACATAATTATATTAAAATAAATAATTAATAATTTTTATTTTAAATATTTAAATCAAAACAAAATGAGAAAAAAAAAGAATCTTTTTATTTATAAATTTAACTATAAAAATGATTTTGAAAAATGACTTTTTAAATTGTCATATGGCCCATGGCATAAATCCATGGAAATTGATAATAAATATAGAATAGCAATTTCAAATGTCATAAATGACAGAATGTGAGGTGAGTACAAATAAGGTGGTGAATATAAGTTTTGTGTTTCAATTCAAAATTACAAAACGGCAATTTGCTTACGTTTGATTCAAAAATCGAAGACCAGAAACGTACACTACTAATGTATAAGTCTTGCATATACTTTCCTTTGGTGCTCATCATGAGAAATACAGTAATTGGCAAGGCTAATATAGTCCAGGTGTAGAACCTGTGAGAAACGTGAAGATTTTGGTTCCAATTAGAACAAAATTGTGCTTGTTTATTGATATGCTATATGCTCACTTGAGGTGTAAATGAAATTCCCTCTATCTGTAGAAGTTTGGTTTGTTGGAGGCGGCGATCTCCAATTATTCAGTCAATTTTTGAAATTTTTGTAAAATAAGTAAACTGTGTGTTCCGGAAAGAACTTGACTACATCGTACGGAACAGATGGTAATGTGAAGTAGCAATGTCTGGTGAATACGACGGGTGGGGTAGCACTTCCCAGTTTTGCCTTTCTAAGTAAAATAGTTTATAACCGGTTGAACAACGCATGTGGTCTTGAATTGTCATGGTGAGAATAATTATTTTGTTGTGTGTTTCCATCCATTGTCATCTTTAGACATCGCCAATAATAATTTCATACGATTTCAGCTTCCAATTCCTATGATGTTTCTTAAATTATTAAAAATGTTTTATATTTTAGTTCAAATAGAAAAATGTTTATTGGTAATTCGGTTAAATAATTCAATTATGGTTTTCGATAATAAAACAAAAATATAAATCAAATGATAAAATTAAAGAAATTATAGTAGCATACATTAAATTGGTATTTAATGAATTTAAAATGTATTAATCTTTGCTAGCTGAATCGTCGGAGAACTGAAATTTTAATAAAATTTTTATAAACAAAAATGATAATATCACATATTGTGTTATTGTTTTAATTCTAATTCTAATAATACAGTCAAAAAAAGTATAACTAAACGAAATATTATTAGCTACGGCAGTATAAATTAATATAGGTAAAATTATATAATAATAAACACCAATATTTATTGTATATTCGCCAAGCGTTTCAAATTTGAATGGCACTGAAACTGTACGCGCATAAAAGAAGCCCAGAAGACCATGCCAAAAGATATGATAAAGTGTTTGGAACATGTTATAAGTACTTAGTACCGCAGTTTTTTAGGGGCGGTATTAATTTCTCTAAATAAAGCATGAAAATATTCTGGAAATTAATTTGTAGATGTAATCAGTAATAATAGTGGCCGAAAGAAATGTATTTAGCAATTAATATAAATATAAAAAGTTACTAATGAAATAATTCCTTACAGGCAAGGAGTAACGCAAGCGTTTAATCGAATTTAAATACAGAAATAGTTTTGCTTCTAATCTTGTGCTAAAACAATTGAAGTTTATGTAAAAATAATATCGCGTTGAAGCATTAAAAGTGATGATATATGTTTCTGATTGATAACTATAATAACTGGCAACACGAAGCATATGAAATGTAAACAGGAATACTAAGTATTCAACTCGAATATTCACTCATATATAGCCTAGTGTGAATACTACGTATACTGCCGTTTTTTTATTGTCACATACTAATTCGTTGTCTCTCAATGCCATTTTTTAACTTTTTACTGCATATTTAATTTAAGTTTAGTAATAGCATGATAGCAAATTTTCTAAAACAAATATAATATTGTAAATTTAAAATTTCTGTTTTAAATTCAGAATCTTTGAAATCGTAGAAATATAATTACCAAATTCTGCTCTTTCTCCTCCATAGTTAAAGTTGTACCGTCTGCAATTGCAGTTTGGATAAGAAGATTCTTGTTATTTTTACGTGTCTTACTTTGTAGACTAAAATTAAACTCTGAAGAATTCCGATCACTAATTATCGTTTCATTTTGTTGATTTTCATTTTTATCCAATTTCTGAATTTTGGATTCAGATGAAGACGATAATGCAACAATTGCCGTTGCTGATGATTGTAAACATTTTTCAATTTTATCTCTATATTTTTGTTGTATCAATAAATGATTATTAGACGGAATTACAATTTTTCTTTTCAATTGATATTGAAGTGTACGTACAGAGTTTTGTACCTGTAAATTTTGTTATATATTATATACAAATATTGTTATAAACTTAAAATATAAAAGAAATTAATTAATTAATAATTACATATGCGCAAACAAAAAAAAAAAAAGAAAAAAAAAGAAAGATCGATCGGTTGATTTTAGTGGGGAAGTAACAAGCATTTTATTAACCATGAGTGATTACATTCAGTTTGTTACAATAAGAATCAAAAGGTGGCCGGTCGCCATCACAATAAAAGAACAGACTTTGATGTACACAACCAAAACCATTAAAGTTTGCTAGCCCAACGATAAGTTGGACACGCAATCAGAGTACTATGATGCACCCACATCAAGATGATTATTGAACACCATACTAAAAGTTTAGATACAGTGGATTGAAACGAAATACATCATCCTCGGTACTGACACCAAGCGCCTTAGGTTTATTACCACTTTTTATCGGTTACTACTTACGGATCAGACGGTAAAATTCGGTGAGAAATATCCGTAAATTTGAAATTAATGTACATATTGGAAGTGGACATAAATAACGGCAAATCATTAATAAAAACAAAGGTTCAAGGATGGAATTTTACATATAATTAGAAAGAAAACGTAAAGAATTGAGTTCAGGACAGAAACTACATAAATCATTCTTAGTATATATGTTTTTCATAATTAATTTCAATGCCAAGAGAGAGTAAAATAATTATAGGATCGAAATCGATTATAGATCGATGAGAAATTGAAAGTAACAAAAATTGTCTTTGACATCGCTAGATATCTAAAGAAAAATATATATTAACTTTTACTTTTCACTTGTATTTTATAATTAAAATAAAGTAACCGTGCAGCTATCGGTGACCATATTACAATAGAATCCACCAACAATACAATTGTAAGTGACGTGACTTCTTGGCATAACACGTGTAGCATTATTTCGATATACAATTAAAGTAATGGTAGTGGTTACATATTGTAGTATCCAATCTGAAGGTTGTGAATATATGATTCGCGCTGGTGACATAGTGGCATTCATATATAGAAAAATACTCAACTGAAATAATGAACTAAGACTTGTTTCTTATCTGCGGAATCAAAAATGAAATAAATGTGAAAATATGGTAAATAAGAAGATTTAGTCGAGTGCAACCAAACAAAGATTGATATTCGGATTAGGAGACGTAAATGGAGATGGATCGGTAACACGTTAAGGAGGGTGTGGTGGAAATAACAGGGGAATCGTTGGAGTCCAGGGCAAAAACTGGAAAGAGATGAAGACTTTGCCAAACGTAAAAAAAACCCATTCCAATACCTTTCCTTCACCCCCTCCCCCCAATGGTTAATTTAATATATATTCTCATGTAAAGCAATTTACCAATTCAAATTGTTCTTTAGATATAGTTGTTTCAATTATATCATTTTTCTGTTTTTCTAAATCCGAATAAAAATTATTACATTCCTGAATAGAATTAATTTGATCATCAATTTGTGCTTTTAACGCATTAATTTCGACTAAAGATGATTGTATTTCACAATTTATTTGTTCTAATTTTTTTATTGAATCATGTAATTCGCATTTCTTCGTTTCATTGTCTTGACTAATATTTTCATTTTCATTATTATAATTATCAATTTCATTTTCTAATAATTTTTTATCATTACATAATTTATCTATTTTAATTCGATTTTCATTTCCAATATTTTTCAGTTTCTCATTAAAATTATCCTATAATAAAAATATATAAATTTAAATATTATTTAGTTGCAATTTATAACATTTTTTTAGTATATAAACAATAATAAACATACAATATCTACTTTTAATAGCCTTTGATCTTCTGCACTGCGATTAATATTGTTTGTTAGATTATCATTTCTAATTTCAATTAAAAATAAGATAATTATTTATGATATATTTTTGTTGTAATTATGTTAAGATAGTGTATGTGTTTAGCATATAGGGGCTAATATATGTATTCCGGGTTGTCTGCAAAGGTTCAAAGGTTCCAATTACCAATTCGTGCCATCGAACAAGAATCTTCGAAGACGTTTGTAGACAACATGTCCTGTGGCCATCCAAACCTTCGTATGCGACACTTTAAAAGTTTGAATCAATAAAATATGTATTTTAATTTACATGTCACGTCTCGTATCAGCAAGCAAATAGCATTTGAAAAATCGAAGTAATCCGCAAAAATTTATTGAATTGTTCACAGGTAATACCACATAAGTTGTATTTTAGCGATCTCATTATTATACAATCCACTATTAATGATATTCAGGAGTGATACGTCTGTAGTTTGTGCGAATATGCCGGTGCCCTTTTTGTGCAGTAGATGTTGTTAGAAAATTAAAGATAAACAAAAGGAAATTAAGTAAAAATCAATTTTTCGATTTCGACAATTGTTTCAAATCCAAGAGGTGAATTGTAATATACTCGTAAGCGAACAAATGTGATGAGCTTTTTATGAATAAATTACTTTTTCAATACTTGCCACGGAGATTTGATATGTAAGATTTAATATAAAAATTCGGGCAAAATATGTTAGCTACGTTAGCACCTCCCTCTTCACCGTCGGTCTTGGAGTGAATGACAGTAAAATACGCGAATTTTGTGAGATATCTGGGGATAAATAAATCTGAGTGACTGAATGAACTTAATGACTGAATGTAGTATGTCTAGATTCCATGTTTCATATTCTGTTTTTGATTTATATTCATCCTAACGAAAGGATGATACTTCTGGATGAAAAACCTCACTCTATACTCTCCAGTGGCATCTTTGTGAGTTGATACATAATTTAGTAATTTAATGACAACAGTAGTTCATGCGAAGAATCTAATCGTGGGATGTAAGGACAACATTTAGGTACTATTTGGATCAGGAATTATAGTGGTTGCCTACTTCGGTAGGTTCAAACTAGAATAACAGTCTTGCAAACCATCGGGTGCAACACATTAAACATTGTATTGATATGTCCAATATTGCAAGTGTGTAAAATCGACTTTATTATTGTCTTCCGTATCATTTTCTAAACATTTATAAACTTGAAGTTATTCTACATAAATAACTATAGTCCGTGTAACATTTATGAATCAACACATAATAATCATAAAAAAATATCATCAGAAGGAATGTTCAAACGTAAAAGAAATTAATAGCAGAAGGTGGTATGTTAGTGATTGTGCATATGATGTGTTTTTAGATTTCGTAATATTTCTTCCTCCATCGTCTGCAAATATTAAAATACATGCAATTAACTTACTCTAAATATAATGATGATAATTCATTTTCCGCTTGTTTTATCAATGTTGTACGTCTATCGGTTTCTAGACTTAATTTGCGCTAAATGTGAAAAAAGTGTTTTATATTACATATATAAAGCAAAAGAAAAAGAAGATCGAAAGACTTAGAAATCATACCATAATCAATGCATATGTTTTTCCATAGTCAGATCCATCTTTTATTTCATTTACTAATTGAAGATTTAAGATTTGGTTTTGCTGAATATTATCGTTTAAATTGTCTTCTATTGCCTATAGAAAATAATCAGAAGTTACAAAAAATTATTTTATTTCTAGAGTACTACAGTAAAGAAATTGTGTCTATAATTACTTTAGTTTTAGTAAAACAAATGCCGGCTGTATATTGAACAAATCAAATTTAGAAAAAATACATAATTATTATATATAAAAATTTAGAAAAATTTTAAATTTTAAAATATTATCGCATTATACCTTTTTCTTCAATTATAGCTTTATTATTGGATATTTGTTCGGTTTTAACAGTTGAATCAACATAATCATTGTGTAATAGTTGATTTATTTGTTCATAATGGGAAACTGAAAATAATTAAATGATTTTATATTATTAATCATATTTTTTTAAATTTTTATTAATATTTAGAAAAATTTTAAAAATGGGCAGTCATAAAACACAAAATTAAACGAAACGTAAAAGTCCGACAACTATTAATAGCTCAACGGCTGAGTTCGAAAATAAGTTACCAAAATATACGTGACCTTTGGAACAAAAACCCAAGGTTAGGCTAATATATTCTTTAAATTTTATACTTGTAATGTTTATAATCTTACAGAAACATATGAATCTGTAATATATTAATGAGTGTAACTAAAGCATTTAATTCATCAAGTCATGTTTTTAGAAGAGATGAATATAAGAATTCAATACAACATCGAAAATGGGTTGATGGGAGGTTATTGTGTATTTTTCATTAGTAATTTATCAAATTTAATTGATCCTTTGGAATGTATACATAATTCGAATAGATTATTCGGGCATATGCTATCTCAACACTCACAGACACTGTCATTTTAACCGGGCATCTACCAAAACGTTAGTCAATTTAATAAATTACTGTATGTACTCATACACTTAACAATTTATTCATGCATTTATGTTTTTATCGATGCATATGTTTTACTTATCAATTATTCTTATAAAAAAATCTAAGTATGCATTGTAAATCTTTGAATAATCATAAATAATGTCGAAATACGAAATTTATATTGGATAATTGTTAATATCTCTTTAAAAACGAAAAAACTTCAGTTTAGTAAAATTGAATTGTCTTTTAAATATATTAAATTAAAAAAAAGTACCATTCTTATCCATTTTATTAACAGCAACTACAACAATGTTGAACCTATCAGTTTGTTCATTATAAAACTGACTTAATTTAACTCGTTTTTCTTCAACAGCATTATATTTCTGTGCATTTTCATTTTGTTTTTTGCTTGTCTCAAATATATTTTTATGAAATTTTATTTGACTATGTTAATAAAATAATAATAATTAGTTATATTCATTATAGTTAATTATGTATATATAATAAAGAGAGAATAAAAAGCGATTAAGTATAATAAAATAGAATAACAATTATTTACATATTTTTAATTTTCAAATTATCTGCATTACTTTGTTTAACAAAAACATTTTGAATACGATATTCTTCATTAAAATTATAACAGTGTTCTTCTAGTTTAATATTTAGTTCATGTAATTTATGACTATCCTTTTGCAATTTAAGTAAATTTTTAACAATATTTCCTCGTCGATTACTATCATAACATTGTATATTATCGGATTTTTCCATAATCTGTAGTTCATGTTTTCTTGAATTTTTATTTGGTTGCATTTTCGATTCCATTGTCTTTGTAAGCTGCAGTACAGACAAAAGGCAGCCAGAAACAGTACTAAATTATTATTTTTAATTACACAAAACACACAACAGTTTATATTTATTTAATGTTTAATGTAATTAACTGGAACCGGGAACATATGCAAAAAATACTGTAGGTAGAAGAAAATTCAATATATTCGTTAAAAGAAAAATAATTAAAACAATTGAAAATAAAATTTTGTGAAAATGAAGAAAAAAAAAAAAAAACAAAAACCAACAACAAAAAAATATTGATAATGAAGTAATTTGTTTTTAATGTGGGTTTTTCAGGAGAGCGTTCCATTCAAAAATTTACTTATTGTAAATATCTGTCAAACGGATACTCATAACATAACCTCAATATATTGGCTATGTGGTCATGATTGAAAATGTTGCAATTATATAATAAAAATAAATAAATAGATAATCATTAAGCACAAAATAAATTGATTAATTGATTTAAATATATACATATTCTCTATATATAGAGAATTACTATTAGACAATCATTCAATTATTGTTAATGTCATTAATTAATTTATATAATTTAACCATCAATGTTATTTGAATTTATCTCGGATATTACATAATCACGAATTACTTTCTAATTTTAATAACATTTCGTTTTTCGCTTCGTATATGTGTTCCTTTGCACATTTTTCCATCACTAAATAAATTTCTCAATGGTAGAAATTTATTTCGTTAGAAGCGATCCAGGTGTCTAGTCGTTTTTCATATCGTCGTATGAATTGGCATCGCCCGGAACAAACTTAGATGGTCTGGTGGATACGCCGGATGAAGTAACAATTTTCCAAATCCGCATATATAAACATGTTTTATATTTGTTTATTGTGGATGTTCTTTATCATTGGCTTATTTATACGCTCACACTTAGTCCTGGCGGTTGGTCTAGCTGCAGCAGCATATGCGCTTATGCGCAAAAACCTATCGTTAAGCATATTGAGCTGAATATTTAGACACAAGTAAACTTGGTAGTGGTAAACAAATAATTATAGCTGAAGCTATCGCCTATCTTCCAGCATAGCCATTGACATGAAACACTCACGGTTTAATCATTTCTTTTTCCCATTTCTCTATTCATTTCTCAAATTCATACATCTTTCATTTATATTTCAATGTATTTAGGTAATTATTATTATTAATTATAATTATTAAAAAAACACATAAATATTTGTAAATATTTATTATTATTATTATTATTATTATTATTATTATTATTTATTTTTAATTTAGACTCCCGATAACTTTGACCATATATAGAGTTTCTATTGTAACAATAATTGTTTGACCATATATTGGGTCTATTGATAGATTAATATTAAATTTAATGTTTTCTTGGGAACTGAAAAATACCTATTAGTTTATCCGTCATGTTTTTTTCAACTCTATTATTATTTTATATAAATTTGCAATTATATTTATATTATAGTCGTCGCCTTCACTTCGATACGCAAAATAACTTTGTAAATTTTGTGAAAATGCGAAATGAAATGCAATTGTATTTTTATAACTTATTTATTAATTATAGTTATAGCGATTTCCATACACACAATCTCATTTTAGTCTATGATTTTTTATGAAATGAATGACAAAATGGTTGTGTATTGCTAGTGTGATAAAAATACACAAATTAAATTTACGAAATTATTTTGTATCGCAGTGAAGAGACGAGTATATTTATATATTGTATTTTATTAACATTTAATATTATTATTATTTCTTACAAACTATATATATTCTATATTTCCTTGATTATTTGAAATATTAAAGCATTTAAAATATATATTACAATACTTATGTCGATCGATATCTTCAATATTTTCAGAGATAAATAATATAGAGATAGTTATTCGATCATATGAAAAAGGCGATTGGTTATAGTAGTTTTATAGACCTCGAGCAAAATTATACAGTTCTTTTTATTTAATTGAAAATACCACAATGCACAAAAAAATTAGCAATCACTTAAGAATTATACAGTTTCGAAACAAATTTTGCTGTAGAACGACACTTATATATCCCAGTCGCGCGAGAATCAATTAAATATCCGTTTAATTAAATATTAGGTTACACAATAGCTTTTAACGACATTTGTAGTTTCAGCTAAGTCATTGTTATGTTGCAAAATCAATTGAACCCATTCTGGTCGATTTTTCATCATTACTTGCTTCAAAACGCATTAGTTGTGGTTGGTTCACATCACCAGTGATAGTTTCTGAATGTTTCAGCAATTCATATAGTATAAATAACGCATTATTCACCCCACCAAATATAGAGCTGACCTTATCGGCATGAAAATTTCGCTTTGGCTGTGATGATGGACCAGCTTCACCAGGGCTATACCTAAGCTTTTTTACATTTACAGGCTTTTTATAATAAACCCATTTTTCATCTCCAGTGCACAATTCGATGTAGAAAATCCTTTCTCTTTGTTTTCATTGTAGCAGCAATTCATAAGAGATTTTCCCATTTTCTTGTTGTCTTTCTGTCCATTCATGTGGGAACAATTTTGAAAGTTTTTCAACCATTCCCATCTAATAATTAAAGGGTACGTAGTAATGGGTTGCTGCCAGTTGTGATTGTGTTTATTTGGTACAACACTTTTCATTTGCCTGCGAATAAAAAACAAAGTTGTTTAAATACATTAACCAAATGTACTACGTTTTGAAGATTATAAAAAGAGTTTTTAAAATACGCACGTAATACCGATTCACACGTAATGACATTGCAATTAAAAATATGTTGTTACAAAACAATAAATTTTTAACAAATATTTAAATTAACAGAAATCACAAAAAATGAATTTATTTCTCCTAAAAATTTTAATTTTAACACAGTTTAATACCGGCGGTCAATAGTTATGGTAAATTATGGAAAAACTGTTGAATTGTGTTTTACATGTTCTAGTATAAAAGAAGGAGAGCCGAAAGGCCTTAGACTAGATGACTAGATGCAGTAAATTTTGATATTAAGATCCTTAAAATTTGGTATTTGGAAAACGTTAGCAGCTGACGGGTCCCGTTAGAGCAACGTATTAGAGAAGATTTAAAATAGCACCTAATGTTCTAATGTAAAACATTTGAAGAGAAATAAATAATCGTTGCATTAAAAATTTGCTAAAAATACTTCTTTATGTCTTTTTTTTATTCCTTCATTTTTTGTAATCAAAATAATTTAATTAATAAGTAAAATTTATTCTGATCGGTTACACGGGTTTTTATGGCTAACGCTTCAAAATCACGGCACTCTGTAAAACATTTTTAATAAATTAATTTTACAACTATTTTCCAAAATAATTATGATGATACACTCTAGTCACACACACACACACACATTAATCACAACATCAGGAAGGCAAATAAAGAATTATAATAATCAATCACATTATCCTCTTAACGCTTGAATTCCATTTCAAAATTTTCCAAAAAATTAATTTTCGATATAGTTTTAATTTAGTTTGTTGTTGCTTAAATTACTGTCCTATACAACTACAATTGACACGGTTGAACGCGACAGATAAAAATTAAATTGCGCATATAAAGCGGATAAACAGCTATTGAAGCAGCGTTTATTAGCACAATGACTTGTAATTTTTATCATAAATAAATATTTATTTTCAATTATCAGATAGGCGTGTGTTTTCTTTTAATTGGTATAATTTTATGTTCATAAAACATTTTTGACATCGCGTCGCTCTTAATAAATTCAAATAAATAAAATTAAAACACATGCATCTGCTAACGCTCACACAACTGCGTTAATTTTAGTTGAACACTTAGTAATTTCTACATTTATATATATTTTAAAGAATATATATATATTTTATTTTATTATATAATTTAAAAACAGAAAAACGTGGCAAAACAAATGATTAAATGATAGAAATTTAATTGAATGTTATAACATATAACTATTATTTCAATTAGTAATTTTATTGTAAATTTATTGGCTGATACTATCTGAATATTGATAATTGTTCAACACTTGTTCCAATTACATTTATAACCGTTAAAAATTAATTTAAATTAACTATAACAATTTCCAGCAGAAATTTTGAAATGGAGTGCAACGTACAATCATCAAGCTTATTGCCGTATTCCAATCGAAAAATTCAACCAGCTGCATCATTACCGCAGCGTCTTATCTAATCGTCAAGATTTTTTTAAAATTTGAAATATTTAATTTTTGGCATTTTATGGTTAACAATGTTATTCCGATACGCAGCCAATGTACAGTTTAATTTAAATATTTAATTTATAATAGATTTTTTCTGTAATTAAATTGATATTAGCCTTAAAACAACCGATAGCCGCTTAATTATATAGTCACCTTATGCGAACCACCCACTAGCCAAATGCTAGATTTGTCTTCATTTACTTTCAAACCCTTAGCGGCTTGTTGAATTTTTGGATTGGAATTCTTCGGCGCATATATATATATTCTATTATTTAGATAGCATAATATCATTTATATTTTACAAATAATTAATTTCTAATCTAAATATATTCAATATTAATTATAAATATATATTCTAGGCTATTCTATAACATAAAAATATATTATAATCCATTTTTCTTAATCAAAATATTATTTATTCAAACAAAAAAAAGAAAAAAAAATAATTAATTATATGAAATATTTAAATCTTTCTTTTTAGTCAGGTATAAGAATTTATATAAGACTAAAAGAAATTATTATTTATTATTACAGTGAATTTTGTATACGGTTCCAAGTGACGGTGGCAATAATATTCCATTGAATACAAATATTTTTAAAAAAAATATATACGCAAAACCAGTAGCGAAGCGTGAATCTATGTTTTCAGATTACAATGTCACTATATTTTTCTGTGACCGGAGCCGGACTTTAAAGTAGAAAAAAAAAATAATAGGAATGTTCACTGAACTAAATTTTCCGGGTAAAATATTTTTATTTTTATATTTTTAATTATTTATAGTTTTAACGGGTTTTTGTGTATAAAATTACAAATTATAATCAAAATTTCCAATCATTTCATAGATGAAAAATCAATTCACACTTGTTCAAAAGATATGACCGATTTTCCGTTTGATGTCAGTGAAATTTCGTTAGAAATAATGATTTCAATTTAAAAAAAAAACTATGACCGGTATGATTAAAAATAGTGATAATTCGTAAAAGTGTCAATTTAGTTTGGTGAACACCCAAAATTTGTTCTCATCATCATTTAGTATAATTTCATTATAAGAAAAATTTAGTGATATTGAAAATTTGATTGCTATTTATGAGTTTTTGCCATTGCTCAAAACGTTACTATATAATATTTATGTTCATATTTATTGAATGTGACGTGGAGTAATATTGGATTGAATGCAATTTTCGCTTATATCGTGTATTGGTTGTATACAATATTCACTGTATTATTCTTAATATAATTATTTATTATTATTATTATTATTATTAATATTATTTTTTATTATTATTATTATTATGACAATATTATACCACTAATTTCGAAACAATTTTATGTCAGCTATACGCTACTTTAGCGCCAAGATTCAAATAACCTAGCTGCTACAAATAGTGGATACTCGCTACACAACTCAATCATTTCGAAAGTAATCGTAAATAAATGTTCATATACATATACATATAACATAACTTTATTAACATATTACATAGAAATTATCAATTTTACATGAACACAGGTGCATCTTTATTTAAATGTGTCTCAATATCAACGCGACAAATTGGACAATGTTTATTTGTGATTAACCATTGATCAACACATTCCATATGAAAAAGATGCATACACGGCAAACGTCTGTAAAATAAAATAAAATAAATATAAATAAATAAATAAATGTTAATTGAGTTGTTGAAGTTGTGTTGAAGTTGTTCTTAACAAAATAGATTTTATATGTATACAGTGGATTTTGTATAACTCGACATTTCACGGAAGTGTCGAATAATATACAGACTATTGAATTATATAGAGAATTCTTATTTCAATGGTTAAAACTCAAGAATTTTTATTAAATTTTAAACGAATTTGGTACGTATAAGTTCATAATGCGATATGGTGTCAATAATTTGTTTTGAAATTATTTAGAATAGTATAATCTAGTTCGCAGAATAGATTCCAGCAACATTACAATATTGGTCATTTCTTCACTAATATGTTCCTTGTATTTATGTTAAACCGTTCAGTGGCATATTGATATTTATGTCGAAATTGTTGAATGCATTCGTCGTGTTTCACAACTAAGATTTCCGGGTATAGATGAAGACGTTTTCGTGTTGCGGTGGATTTCAACTTTTCCAATATTAATTGGAATGAATCCCTTGATGTTGATTACTATATTTCATTTTGAGATTACAACGGAAATTGAAAGACAATTTTTGGATGGCATTTTTTCACTGGGACTTGGTAAACTCAATTCAATTCAAAAATAACAATAATAGAATATTGGATATTCAGTCTTATGATAATTGTTGCAATATTTCTAATAATTTGCATGCCGACCATATTCAATACTTTGACTATTTTGGCTATGGCATTAATTTGAGTGATATGTCTCCGCTGCTATCATTAAATGTGAAATACAAATGTTTTATTATTATTTATTTATTTGCGGGAAGTATTATTAATTTGTTTGCATCCGCTGCTGAAATTGTAATTGGAGATGAAAAATGAGAATCCTTAGCGTAAAAAGTTTGAATACAGCCTCGTGAAGTTGGTCCATCACAGCCAAAGCGAAATATTCATGACGATAAGGTTATGCTCTGTATTTAGTGGGATCAAAAAGGTATTGTGTACTATGAATTGCTGAAACTTTCTAAAACTTTCACTGGTGATGTCTACCGACGACAAGTAATACGTTTGAAGCAAGCAGTGATGAAAAAACGATACAAATTAATTTTTTCAACACAGCAACGACAATGTCGTTACAAACTATTTACAAGTACAGCACAGGGAAATTCTATCCTACTCACCGTATACACCAGACATAGCTCCTTCAAACTACCACTTATTCCGGTTGATGCAGCAACCCTTTAAGACATAAGATTCACTTCGTATGAAAGCATCAGAAATTGGTTCGATGAATGGACCCGTTAACTTAGTTAGAAGAGTTTTTAAAATTTAATTCCGTTATTTTTTCACAAAATTTTAAAACAACATAATTACCTGACATCATTACCAACATCAAATGTCGACAAACATATTGTGCATTTTTCACTTTCATCATCGGGATCATTTGAAATCCGCACTTTTTTGAATTTATGTGGAAATGTATAACGTTCAATAGTTTCCTAAATAATTTAATAAAAAATAAATATAATGAAAAATTAATATAAAAGAATATAATTAAATTTTAAGCTTAAAATTAATAAGGCTATGTTTAAGTAAAAAAATAAAAAACACTCAACACTCCACCCAAATTTGAGACTCAAACCAATCTTTTGAGTATATTTGGATTCTATTGCAGCACGGTTGGTAGCGGTGAGGTTGTGTTGTCACCTGCTACCTCAAACATTTAAATCTTATTATTGCATTTCAAAATTCCAAAATAATCGGATAAATTACAATCGACCAATATTTGCAATATTTGATATTGCATAGGAAAATCCGGCCGGAGTAGTAGCAGTAGGAGTTGTAGTGTCACCTACTTTCACAAAACTTTAAAATTTATTATTATATACATAATAAAAATAAAGAAAATATAATTTCGGAAGCACCCGAAAGGAGTTGAGGTAGAGCTACGTGATTTTAGAAATCATTAGAACTTATTATTATAAAGACTTCTATTTAAATTTGCAAGACCAGCGAAAAAATTGTACATTAATTAATCCGCATAGGAGACAAAAATTCAGTAGTAAGTTCATTACAATGTGTTAAAATTGATCATTAGTATGGAAGTTAATGCAGTAAATAAGGATTCAACCACAGTACTAGGTTTAAATTGGCTTACAAGGTCTGATGAATTTACATTTCAAATCAGGCCGCTTGAATAACCTGTAGTGAGCACAAAACGAAAAATATTGTACAGTAGCAAAATTATTTAATCCAACTGGATTTATTAGTCCTGTTACAAAAATGGGAAAACTATTTATGCAGCGATTACGTATTCATGGGTTAGATTCGGTTGAAATAATTGTTTCAGAAATGTTATTTTCATAGTTAAAGCTACAGTCTACATTAAAACATTTCAAATCACTTAGAATACCTAGATGCTTAGGTACATCAATTGTAGTTTTTGTGATGCATCTCAATTAGCCTATGCTGCTGTTTTTTAGGTAAGATGTAAAGATCATGATGGTATTAATACTACACAATCAATATCAACAGAGGCAAAATGGTCACCAGTTAAAACTATAAGAAATTTATTGGCGAAATTGTTCACAAAGGTACGATTAGCGTTTTAATTATAAGATGCAACAAATTATATTGAAATTTATACATCCAGGTGCTCCTCATTAAGGTGGACTGTGAGAGGCTACTGTAAAATCGCTTACAATTATACAATCCAATATATACTAGAACTATTGGACAATTGGCTAGAATTTTTATTCCGCGGTTAAAGGTCGTTAAATTAGCGATTTATGTCTTTCATTTAAATGGTACCCTAAGTTTTTATTCTATATTTGTATAAATAAAATGTGTATATATATTTTTATGCATTTATAATATAATTATATTTGTACCTGTGTGGCTCCACGATGCATAGATCTACCAAGTCCAGTCTCTTCAATGTGTCTTACAAAATGACTTAAACGTAAAATACGTGATACTAAATATGAGGATGAATCATTCTCCTCACGAACGCGAGGTAACATTGGGTTAGTAACTGGAAGCGGTAATATGTTAGCTGGATAACCAAAATTACGGCCAATACGAGCACGAATATGCGCTGGACAGTTTCCATAAAATATGCCACATGCATTCGAAGTACGTGAGTCACTAATATTATGATTACCAGTATATTGTCTATTAGTTTCATAATAATGTCTAGCATAATTTCTATTGATATTATCATTATAATGTCTATTATAATTATTATTATTATTATTATTATTGTCATTATTATTATTATTAATATTATTATTATTATTATTAGTATTATTATTATTAGTATTATTAGTACTAGTATTATTATTATTAGTATTATTATTATTATTATTAGTATTATTATTATTAGTATTATTATAATTACTATTATTAGTATTACAATTATTATTATTATTATTATTATTATTATTATTATTATTATTATTATTAGTATTATTAGTATTATTATTATTACTATTATTAGTATTACAATTATTATTAGTATTATTATTAATATTATTATTATTATTATTAATATTATTATTATTAATATTATTATTATTATTATTAATATTATTATGATTATTATTAGTATTACTATTACTATTATTATTCCTATTACAATGATTAATATTTGATTGATTTATATTATTTGGTTGAATTATATTATTTGGCTGATTTATATTATTTGGTTGATTTATGTTATTTGGTTGATTTATATTATTATAATCATTATTATATGTACTATTAATATTAGTATTATTATTAATATTATTATTATTATTATTATTATAATTATTATTATTATTATTATTATTATTATTATTATTATTATTATTATTATTATTATTATAATTATTATTATTATTATTATTATTATTATTATTATTATTATTATTATTATTATTATTATTATTATTATTATTAAAATTATTATCATAATCATCATTATAAGTGGCAACATATGTGCGCCTATGTTGATTAAGGCAGTACATTCTCATAGGGTAGTAGTTATGGTTTCTATTGTAATTATTGCAATGGGTGCAGTCATTTGAATGATTGTTGCTATTATTGTTATTACTAGTGCTGCTGCTATAAGTGAAAAAATTATTGTTCCTGGTATTAGTGTTACTGTTTATATTTGAATTGGTGAATGCATTATTAGTCTCATTTAACATCCGATCGATGGCATATTGTCGAATCATTGCATTACTTTCAATATATGAAGGAAATGACCTTTGAGCAAAAGATGACATTGAAGATTGTGGTGAATTAGAATTTGGCAACTGAAACAAATATGTAAAATAAAAAAAATTAATTCATTTAAGTTGTAAACAAGAAAATATATATTGTATTAATCAATAATTATTACACCGAGGCTACATCTAAAATTACGATTTGAACATGATAGTGGTGGTGTCGACGGTGGCGGTGGTGGTGGTGGTGGTGGTGACAACTGTGGTGGTGGTAATGTCGGTTGCGCTGGTGGTGGTATTGTTGGTGGTGGTGGTGGCGGTGGTGGTATTGTCGTTGGTGGTATTGTCGTTGGTGGTATTGTCGTTGGTGGTATTGTCGTTGGTGGTGGTGCTGTTGGTATATTGGATGCTGCACCAGTATATGTTCTACAAAGTGTTTTATAAAACATTAATTGAATTTTTATAAATTATTTATTAATTAAAATAAATAAAAATCGTTAGATTTTATACCTTCGTTGTGCAATATTTGAAACATCATCACGAAAATAATGTCCTACATACTCTGGATCTCCTATATCCACATATGGTAGTACAAAGTCCTAGAAAAAAAATATAGTACATATTATATATATTATATTAATAAAATTATTAATTCAAATTTGTATTAGAACTAAACTAAGAAAAAGTAACATGTTAATTATATAATTCCAAGTTCTATAATATAGATAAATGTCAAAAAATATTATACCAGGAAACACTAATTTTCACAGAAAATACCTGCACCATTTTAAATTTTGAAGTACATTTTTTTTTAATTTTTGTAACTTTCACGTCTCACCAGAATCTTAACAGATAATTAATTATTTTATTTAGTTATATTTCGCGTATTAAACCCGATATATTTCGCACGATCATCATTTATCATCATTTCATGATTATTTGAAAAAATTATACTTTTGTGTTTATTATAATAATACAATATAAGTTTATTAAAATGCACCACCACCACCAGCCACTTCAAAGTTGCTGCTTTTGCATTTGTTGGTTAATCGTCATTTTCTGGTGTTGTAACAGTCATAATAAATGATTGTTCTTCTACTTTTGGCGCCGGTTGGAATTCTTTAGCAGTTGATTCTTCGTTTTGAGTTTCATCAGCATCACGATAAAAGAATAAATCGACAACGACATTTGAATCATTTTGACGTGAAATTAGTTCACGTAAACGCAATACTTCTTATGAAAATAGCCACTACATCAACCCAATCGAAAGAGTTAAGTTTGTATTACATGGAATTGCAATATCTTTAAATGGATTATCCGTATTAACAATAACTGGAATATTAACATATGACGCTTCAATGATTGTATGATGATCGCAGTTAATGCATCCGTAACAATTAATAAATGTGGTTGACGGTGAATGCTGGTTGAATTTGATTCATGTACGTAACGGATGTGAAACGTCCTGCTATTGGTGATGCACGTATATAATTTGCAAATTTCAAAACAGCACGTTATTCATATAAACGTGTTGAAACTACCTGAACATCTTGTGGTTGTTCAATTGCAGCAATAGCACGTGCAACCAATAATAATTTTTCCCATGTACGTCCAAGATTTATAATATGGATTCCATCAGGATTCCTTTTACGCATCTATATATCTAAAACTTCAGACATTGTAACGTCAATTAAGAGTCACGAATAACGTTGTAATACTAGCGGAAGCGAAACGATTATCATGGACGTTACCCACGGCGTCATGGAATACTGTAAAGGCAGCTCCTTCCATACATTATTTCGAAAGAAATATTTATTTATTTATTTGTCATTTTTGTGTGTAAAATATTCACTCCACGGACGGTAACAATTTACGAAGGTCTAAAGTCCTATAATAATAGTAGTAGTAATTTTAGTTCACTATTTCGGCATAGCCTCGAAAACAATTGTTGAAGATGTTTGTATACGGTCAAAACACCTCATCAACATTAACCTCACTTATTATTTAATTCCCATCATAAATATTTAATAATAATAGATAACATTTTTTTTTTAAATAAGTTAGTGAATGAATTTTTTCAAACATTCACCGGTTGTGATGTCCCTAATGAATAATCTATAATTAGCCGCGCGGATTACTGAAAGCGGTACTGTTTGATTTAAGAAGAGTCAAGTAGTTTGGACACGTATGCGGTTAACTATCAATTCCGGAACATTTTTAGATTTTTCTTACCAAAGTACCTTAGATACAATCATAATAATGAAAATTTTATACATTTTAAAATATTGTTCATATCTTTACTCTTTACTCTATATTAAAGTTGTATATCAATTAAAAGATGAAGAATTTCTCCATCGACTTTATTTAAACTTGCTCCTTATAAAACTATTATATGCATAAATTGACATTTTTTCAAAATTCGTTACTTTTGATACACCCTGTGACCAAATCCAATTAATTTCATTTATTTTGTGAAATAAAGCACATTTTAGACATTTATTTCTCTTTTATTATTATTTCCAACTTCAAAATCATTGTGGAACTTCGAGTTCAAAAGTTATAGATTTTTAAAATGCACTTTCAAACTGCTCAGCCATTTATAGCTGAACCATCAATACACGAAGTAAAGAATGTTATTCTAAAGCTCAAGTATAATAAATCAACTGGATCAGATAACTTAATAGGTGATAAGGTGACTATGACGTTGAATAATGGTAGGTCGCGTGTACGATTCCGGGATATATTATCTGGTAATTTTGAAATGGTTGATGATACAATTATCGACACTACTTTTGAATGTTATGCTCTGGAAGAGGCAGTAAAGGGCGTAAATATTGATAAATAAGGCACGATTTCTTATAAAATCGAGTCAACTATTAGCTTATGACTGAAGATATAGACGTATAATGGGTCGAAATATAGTGTCTGTCAACGTAGCTTTCGAATCGATGAATAAGGAGTCATCATTCGTTCTAGGTCTTAAATTGAATTCAGACGAAATTAAATATACGGTGACACAGAATGCATCAGGAATTCAAGGTCAAATATAGTAAAAACAATCAAAATCAATAGACAAAGATTACTTGGTTACATATTCGGTATGGAGGATGAACGTGTGTCCAAAAACTGTTGAACTATGTAAAAAACATTAAATACACAGTTTTGGGAACAGAAAATAGTCACACGGGGATAGATCAAACTCATTCACTAATTCAGCACGACTTTTAAATTCTCGACGTCCTGGTTTGTGGTTATCATTTAAATCCTCACGATCATTTTTGTAACGTGAAAACTATTTATAAACTTGCCGACGAGACACCATAAACTTTTTTCAACAATTTGTAATTTTTTTCCAATTTTAAAACAAAATTTAATATTTGTTTTTTGTTCCATTGTGTTCCATGTATTTTAACGACTCCATCAAAACTACTGAGTACTGACACTCAAATAATAGTGTAGTTTTTTAACCTGTAAACCGATTTGCATGCAGTGGATGAGTTTGAAAGAGGAAAGATGTATCTTTTAAATGATGCCAACTGTAAATAGATAGCACTACGTGTTGTAGTTGTTAAATTCAAATTGCAATTATTTAAATGACATCGCCGGGCAAACTTTAGCAGAACTCTAAAAATGTAGATATCAAAGTGAATAATTTATATTGTACGATACATGGCGATAATTACAGATTATCACTTCGACATGAAGTTGCATTTGGCGTATCAAGGTATAAATAAAAATTAGTTTTTATAAAAGTGAATTAAAAATGCCATTAATTTCATAATAAATATAATAATCTAAAAAAAAACAAAAAACACTTACCCTAATTGTATTGGAAATTGGTTCTAAATTACATCCAAATAAAGTTGCACGACGACGATTTACTTCTCTGTTGTTTTGTTGTTGCTGCAACAAGTTTTCGTGTGGTGGATATGGCCGCATTATTCTACAATTAACTATATCACGAGACTGTGAAGCCATTTCTATAACAAAATAAGTAAAAACACAAATACATTATATAAAATTTTATGCATACAATTTTACGGATCATGGCATTTATATAATTTTAATTAAAAAATATATCGTATAAATTTATATTATGTCGCAAATATTATTTTAAGTATTATTTTTTTTAAATTAATGGGTATATATTTTCAATATCAAAAGCCAACGATCATATTTTAGCTGCAAAGTGACACATAAGGACGATTTAATTGTTTCGTCGCATACGATCCAGAAAAGAACCATGCCCGAAAGAAAAAAAACAATTGTTTTATATTTTTTTCAAGTCATATATTAGTCCAAGTGGAGCTTATGGCATCTAATAACTCTAATAATTCAATAAAGGCAATTTGGTAAATTACTCCGCATGGGAGTACATAACAATTTACCTAATTGTATTGCAATTAACGAAAGATGTTTTTATAATTCTATTATTTTTATATAGATGATTAGCCCATAATGCGGTGTGCAGACATTGTTAATCTTTGAGTAGCGTCCACCACCATATTTTCAAAGATATGGTCACCCAGCTGAAAAATTTCCGTATTAAACTATATACCGAAAAATTTCCTATGAAAATAGCGGGAATTGAATTGAAGCCGCTAAATTTCATGATTAATAAACATCTGAGTGTTTTATATTTATTTTATCAATTATTATTGAAATTTAGGCTGGCAGAATTCTTAATGAATTACCTATAAAACATTAATATATAATATTTATTATTTAGCTAGAAAACAATAGTACCATTAAATTTCACATAAAGTACTAAAAATATATAAGCAAACGATTGCACATATACATCGCGAGATGATGCTTAATTACAGCGAGAATTTAATAAGAACCTATATAGAATTGTTAGACGTGATCAAATAACACGTTTGGAGCAGAATAATAAGATCCATATTAAAAGTTGCTGCATTACATAGCGCTTTGCAAGTAAAAGAAAAACCAGATATAGTCTCAAAAATATCAAAAAGAGGTTGAAATTTTCGAAAAAAAATTATATATAAATAAACCGGAACTGCTCGTATTTATTTAAAAATATATAGAAAAATATGTATACAAACCTTCTCTTCTACGCAGTATACGTGCTACACGTTCACGTGATGGTGGTGTCACATTCATTGGTGATGGCACATTCAATGGTGGTGGCACATCCATTGGTGGTGGCACATTCATTGGTGGTGGCACATCCATTGGTGGTGGCACATCCATTGGTGGTGGCACATCCATTGGTGGTGGCACATCCATTGGTTGTGGTACATTCATTGGTGGTGGCACATTAAATGGTGGTGGCACATTGAATGGTGACGCCACATTCGATGGTGGTGGTACATTGAATGATTGTGACGGCACAAGTAATGGTGGTGGTGGTTGTGTTAGATATGGATGCCTTAAATCGGGCAGTTGCTCTGGTTCTAAATCTAAACTCAATCTACGTACAGGTGGCCGCCTATCTCTCCTTCTATATAATAAATAATAATAATATTGTAAAAATGAATTTTAAATACAATATATATGTAGTTCATTTTGATTTTTAGTTGAATTTTTTAATATTACGATGCTCTTTTATTTGTTTATCCAAAACTCAATAATAAAATTAAATCATTTATTTATTCCAATTTTTGTATATAGAACACTAACATTTCCTTCAGTGTAAGCTAAAATACAATGCATTAAACGACAGTAAAGTTAACTGCAGCGATCGAAAAATGTACAAAGATTAAAGAACCAACATTAAATATTGTTTTAATATTAGTAAAAATTCTACCGAAATGCTTAAAATGTTAAAAATTTATGGTGATAATTGTTTCTCCAAAACAAGAGTGGTATCGATGATTCAAAGAAATTGCTAAGCTTTATTGGTTGGCCATCAACAACGATTATCGATGAAAACATCGAAAAGTGTGTGATTTCGTGAAACTTAACAAGAAATCGCCAATGGAATTCATGCAAATGGAACTTAGTCTACCAAAAACTACAATTCTTGAGATTTGAACTGAAATTTTAAATTAAATTTGTAAATTTAATGTTTGTTCCACATCAATAGACTCATCTCCAAAAATTGAACTGAATGATCATTCCAATTGATGAAACATTGTACCAACCGAATTGGCGGTCACTAGATGAAGGAAATCCAAAAAAATCTCGCTTCATGAAATCAAAACATTTTCATTTATATTTACGATTCCAAAGCTATTTATATTATAATATGAAAATAAACTAAAAAAAATATAATGAAATATAATCAAATTTAATTTTACAATCAAAAGTCAACGCATTAAAATGAATATATACACTAACTTACGGAAGTCTCTGCCATCTTCTTCCTATTCTTGACGGATGAGATGGACATGATATTCCATGAAGACATGATGAACCATATGCACTCATATTAATTGGAGTTGCATTTACTTGTGGTACCTGCTGTCGTGGTTGTTGTGGCAATTGATGTGTTTCTGGTGGCAATTGTATTTCTGGTACAAATGATAATTGTGTTTGCGGTTGTGATTGCGGTCCTGGTTGTTGTAGTAATCGTTGACATCGTTGCACGAATAATCTGTCAACATTCGAACTACGTCTTCTACTTATACGTGCTGGACGAAATATTTGTCGGTGACGTGGTATTACACGTGCTGCACGTAGACCCATTTGATATTGATGTAAATGTAATGGTGTAATGGTGTTAAATGATAATGGTGATGGTGAACGTAATTCAGTTCGGAAAATCCGTGATGAAATGTTATGATCGTCTACATTACAATTATCGGTATAATCAGGGGATGGATCAGTTATATCTCCCATCGAACTTAATAATGATGACATTGAATCATTTCGTGGTGATATTGAACCATATTGTGGCGACATTGAACCAACACACGACAGCGAATCATTTTGT
This sequence comes from Bibio marci, assembly GCA_910594885.2. Classification (NCBI taxonomy): domain Eukaryota; kingdom Metazoa; phylum Arthropoda; class Insecta; order Diptera; family Bibionidae; genus Bibio; species Bibio marci. Next base: position 14,831,438 of record OU343116.1, on the reverse strand, counting down.
GGTGATAATGATGCTAAGTCCGATCTTAATTCAGTCGATGCAGTGGTGTGAATTGGAATGTTTTCTGTTGCTAGTGGTGTAGACGTTCTTAGTCGGGTAATTCTTACTGTCGGATTCATAGCAGCTGCTGTTGTTGTTGTTGTTGTTGTTGTTGTTGTTGTTGTTGTTGTTGTTGTTGTTGTTGTCGTTGTTGCTGCTGTTGTAAGATATAATTTAGTTGGAGAAGTTGTAGTAGTGGTTGTAGTTTTAGTTGTTGCAACGGTTGTGGTTGTTGTAAGTATTTGTTCGTGGTTTAAGCAATTTAGAAAAGTGACTTGACCAACCTCAACATTTCTATAATTAAAATTAAAAATTAAATATAAATAAAATATAAAAAAATATGTCATCATTAAATTTAAATTCACCAATTGCTCTGCAATTATCGAAAGATAGAATGTTTCCTAAATTTCAATATTTTTATAGAAGGCTAGCATTATATAGGTTCAGACATTGCTATTCTTTGAGTAAATTTTTAAAGAAATTACAAAAATTTCAATATTAAAATAAACGCAGAAACGTTTTTCATATCTAAATTCCGCGAAGTGAATCCGGTACTTCACGATCGATGGGCATAAATACGTTACCCACTGCGCGACAATGACTTACAATGAGTGTTGTGACAAAAAATATACTATTTTAAAATAAAATTATATACCTTTCAGCATTCATATTATTTAAATGAAATGAATTTGATTTGTGTCGTTTACAAGAATTTCTTAAATCATCGTTATTGTTTTGCACAGCTTCATGATTAGAATCATCATTTGTTAAATCGATCATAGGTGCCTATGAAATAAAATATTGGAAGAAATATTATAAAAATGTTTAAAAACAAAAACCAAACATATTTATAAATTTACATTTTCATCTGAAGGAACCAGTATTACGTCATCAGAAGATGAAGATGATGTATCTGTTAAACAATCCAATTGTAAATCAGGTGCTGTTAAAATTGGTGGTTGATGTACATTTATGTCATCACTATCATCAATAATTCGATCTGACATTGTATTATTTGAATTATTTTGTATGCGAGATTCCCTATCACTATCACTATCACAATCAACAATTACTGAAGGTCTACTCATATTCATCAACATATGTTGCAAACGATTTCGTTGAATAGTTCGTAGTGTTTTTATCTGTTGCAATTGTGATTGCGTAAATTGCTGACTTGATCCAGGTTGTTCATTATTCCTATGAATCCTTATTATAAATTAAATGTTCATTATCATAGGAGTTTCTATATTAAAATCAATTAAAATTAATATTCAATATTTTATATATTATTACATTGGACGAGTACTGCCTTCCATAATCTCTGATCCATTATTATTATTATCATTATTTACAATATTATTTGCATTATTATCTGTATTTGAATTCGTCGACGTTGTTGATTCTCTCTTCAAATCTCTAAAGTAATATAAAAAAAAAAATTTGTTTGTCTTTAAATGTACATTTAAATTGCTTTAGCTAAACAAATTGACACTATTTACATTACAAAATTCTGTCAAATAATGTCAATTTCTTAAACGATAACATTTAGAATAAGAAATTGGCATTTTTTTCAACGTTTCGGAACGAAACAGCAGATTAATAGATAATAGATAATAAGAAATGTCGTTCATTATGCACTTCTTGGCAACAGGTGAAACTGCTTGAAGATAAACGTAATCAACAACAAATAATCGATATAAACGGTGTATTGAACCAAAAACGACTAGTAATTGTCAATAAACGACGTGGTTCAAATTTTACATTGCAATTTTGTCTATGTAGAATGTACGTTGATGTGTTATCAGACGTATACTCACGTTTTACGATTTTGTATTATACTAAACACTTAATCGAAACATAACAATATATTCTTTAATTTTAATTACATAAATTTAATTAATTGTATTAACATATTTATAAATAAAGTTTGAAATTAAAATGGTTCGACGTCATGTGGAACCGAATTTTGTAACAATAAAATGATAGATAATATGATGACATTAGTTTGAGTTTAGTGAATTTTTGGCCAGAAACATTTTTCAATATAATTAAAAACAATACATTATTATATTATTTCTTACAAAATATCAACGGAAATCTCGTTTATGAAATGGAAAAATTAGTGATTGATTATATTATCAGTGTGTGCAAATAAATATTTTTAAAATTCGTCAGCAATTGGACGCGAAATTTAAAATAATATAAGGTTGTCAAATACCGCCTTTTTGTCTTTTTAATTTCGCGGCTATGTACAAAGCGCTACAGAGCTCGTATCTGGCAACACTGTACATAATTTGAAAGCTCTTGACATAACAAACAAAACGACGCTATGTATGATTAGTTTGGATATTGCGTTCAACAGTTATAGACGTGTAAACATGGAGTTCACTAACGCCGAAATTCGCGCTATTTTAAAGTTTTCCTTCGTTAAAGGCAAATCCGCTAGAGAAACGTTCCGTGAGATTAATGGTGTTTTGGGGGATGGTACTCTATCACTTCGAACCGCGGAGGAATGGTTTCGACGATTCAGAGCCGGTGAAAACGACACCATGGATAAGCCAGCCGGCGGAAGACCTGTGACGACAAATACCGATCAAATCATGGAATACATCGAGTTAGACCGGCATGTGGCATCTCGTGACATCGCCCAGGAGATGGGAGTTAGTCACCAAACCATTTTAAACCATCTGCAGAAGGCTGGATACAAAAAAAAGCTTGATGTTTGGGTGCCACATGAATTAACAGTGAAAAATCTAATGGACCGAATTTCCATTTGCGAAATGCTGCTGAAACGGAACGAACTCGACCCATTCTTGAAGCGGATGGTGACTGGCGACGAAAAATGGATCACATACGACAATATCAAGCGAAAACGGTCGTGGTCGCAGGCCGGTGAATCGTCCCAAACAGTGGCCAAGCCGGGATTGACGGCCAGGAAGGTTTTGCTGTGTGTTTGGTGGGATTGGAAGGGAATCATCCACTATGAGCTGCTCCCATATGGCCAGACGCTTAATTCTACCATCTACTGCGAACAACTGGACCGCTTGAAGCAGGCGATCGACCAGAAGCGTCCAGAATTGGCCAAAAGGAAGGGTGTAGTGTTCCACCAGGACAACGCCAGACCACACACTTCGTTGATGACTCGTCAGAAGCTACGGGAGCTCGGATGGGAGGTTTTATCGCATCCACCATATAGCCCGGACATAGCGCCAAGTGATTACCACCTGTTCCTGTCCATGGCGAACGCCCTTGGTGGTGTAAAGTTGATCTCAAAAGAGGCTTGTGAAAAGTGGCTGTCCGAGTTCTTCGCAAATAAGGAGGGGGGCTTCTACGAGGGAGGTATTATGAAGTTGCAGTCTAGATGGAAACAGATTATCGAACAAAACGGCGCATATTTGAACTAAATCCGATTACTGTAACACTTTTTATAAAGCATTGAATAAAGAGCAAAAAGGCGGAAGGGAGATAGTTGACAACCTAATATATGTATTTCAAAAATCATAATAGTTAACATTTACCAGAAAAAACTTTTGTTCGCAAAGATTATGCCATTTTTTTTTTCACGGCACACCCTTGACAGAAGGAAACTATATTTTTGTTCACTTACTTATTGTCATTTCTAAACATTGCTCCCGCTTCATATGCATCTAATTCGTATTGCCGTCGTCTTTCAAGATATCCAGGATAATGTGGCGGCTCAAAACAATACGGCGGTGGTGATGACGATGATGATGATGATGATGATGATGACGATGATGATGAAGATAATGATGATGACGATGATGAAGATGATGATGATGATGTTGAGAATGTAGATAATGATGATAATGACGATAACGATGATAATGATAATGCTGATCTTGATGTATATGATTGCAATGACGTAGTTAATGATGATGCTGCTGGTGCTGATGATGAAGATGAGGATGATGATGATGATGATGACGATGATGATGATGATGATGAAATTGATGATGAGAATAATGAAGATGATGATGATGAATATGGAAATCTTATCGATGTTATTAAACTTTCAATAACTTGTTGCATTGAATTTGCAGTAGAATTATTTTCTGAATTCACTGGTGACGATACGCATCCTAAACTGGAATATGAGCAGTGCGTACCTTCTTCAGAACTAAATTAGAAAAATAATAATGCTATCAATTTATTTTTATACTATTTTTTATTTTTTGGCTATTAATTTTAATAACAAAACTTAACATCAGTGAAAAAAAAAACACATACTGAATGATAAAGATTTTTGGCTGTACCCTAAAATTAAATTTATAAAATGATAATGCCATCATTGTGTTCGGCCGGTTAGTGTCATCCATTGAATAATGGAATGAATCATTAATTTCACTAACCAATGTGACATACAAAATAACATTAACATAAAATTCCTCAATGTTTAAAATGTTTCAAGAAAACTGAGAGTATAAATGAGATAGATATGTCTACACCTACACTATTGAAATTTATACTATAGACGTCAACTGTTCAAGAAACTCAGTTATATCAAATCATAATATTATTAATATATTGTAAAAGTAAGTCAAATGTTACTCCAAGCTGAACTTATGGCATCTACTATAAATTCATTATAGTCATTTGGTAAATTATAACAAATGATGTTCATGTATTGAATCCGTTTTCCTTGTCATTGCCATTCTTGTTTATAGCCTTCTGTACTAATAACATTCTTGCTTATTAATTTCGTTGTTAAATCTATCGATTATCGCTTCTGTGATTATTAACTCATCGGTTACCACCTGTTTCGATTTTAATGATTTTTATGTTAATGAATGACAAACCACGTTGTCTAACCAAAAAAAACTGTAACAACGAATTGCACGCATTCTATGAATAAGCTGAAAGAGCTAAGACTTACTGAAGCACCATTTTTTTTCCAAACATTTACATGCATTGGGAAAGATGCTTATTAATAGTTTAATTTAATTTATTGGTTACAAATGCAATTAAATAATTTCTTTTTTAACAATATCATGTTATATTTGCTAAAATAAGGAGTTGCCGAATCATTTTTCATAGTTATAGGCATTCTTGTTTAAAGCCTTTTGTATTAATAACATTTTTGCTTATCAAATTTGTTGTTAAATACAATAGTATTTACGATTATTGTCTTCTTGATGTTTATTAACTTCTTGGTTATATAGTGGACTTCACCATTGTATGCGAGACGCAGATTGATCATCATATCATTCGTCAAGTAATCAACAGGTTTCTGGTATACTTTTTTTAAAATCAAAATAGTGCAACAGAAATGGACAATCCAAAAACCAAAAAAAAACTTTATCGCATTTCAAAAAATTATGCTCACACACACATATACAACAACCGATAAATAATTTGAGAATAAACAAATGTCAAAGCTAAAAAGAAACGCTAATCAATAATTTATTAAACCGTTTAATACTTACGCATCTGGAAGTGTCGTCATACGATACGTTGGCGAAGATGTTTCCATCAATCCAAATTCTTCATGGTTAGTTAAATTAATGGTACTTGTAGGGCTGTTTGGAACAAATGTTGAATTTATTGTCGATGTAGTAACACTAGCATTTGATATTGTTGGAGATGGTAACACAGCAGATACATTACATTCAGTTCCATTAAATTCACCAGTAATATATACTTCAGAATCAACACTTACATCATCATCATCATCATCATCTAAACTTAAATCAATAATATTATTATCACTCATATTTAAACTTCCTATGGTAGCATTAGGTGTAGATATTGGAGACATATCCGAATCAGAAATATATGTTGTAGTATCATTATTATCATAATTTTCAGTAGCCGTACTAAGACTAAGAAAATTAGAAAGTGTTGTAAGTTCTGATTCTTGTTGTGGTATAATTACTTCCATATCGATATTATTATCATCAATGGTGATGGCGGTGGTGGTGGCATCATCATTTACATCATTATCTGGTTGATTAAATAATTCAATAAAATTGGTTGTTGTTGGAATTAAATCATCAATTGGATTAGTAATGTCACTAGCCATTGCAAATAAGTTTAATACCGAAATTAATTTTAAATTATATTATAATTGATTTTATTTCTGTATAGTTGTTGTATGAAAAGTTTCCACTCTCGTTGAATGGTAAATTATTTTCTGCAATGGAGAATTATAATAATTAAAAAACAATAAATATAAATTCATTTATTTCAATTAATTAAAAAAAATATTATCCAAAAAAATACTCTGCGTGCACGAATTATAGAAGTCGTGAATAATAATCGACTATCGTTGCAGCGATGTGTATTCCCATTATACCATAATGCAAATACCATAGATAACCGATTACAGTTATCGACTTCCATAATACATATCCCCTGGCACAATTGTATATTTCAACCTATTTTATATTTTAAATTTAAATTAAATTTAAATTTAGAATTATTCAGAATTCAGTTATTGTGACTGAAGTAAGAGTTGTTATTTTTTGTGTCAAGTTATAATTTTTGATAAGAACAAAGTGTTAATATGAGAATTAAAATCATATAAATACATATATAGATTCTCCTTCGCATTTTACACTAACTAAAAATATTATTTACAAAAAAATCTTTGAGTTTTTATTACCATCAAATTATATTCCATTTTGGTTGGGTTGTATAGCCTCTTGAATACCTTATTCCGGTTACTGTTCGTAAAAAATTGGTAAGTGAGTGTTTTATGTCTTTCTTTATTTATTATGTTGTAGTTTTGTCCTCTATGATTCGGCTGGGGTCAGTGGTCAGATTGAACATTTTATTTAATAATTACATCCACATTGTGTATATAGTTTGTGACGATTTGATCATATCATTGAATATGTGTTCCATCTTTGCGTAGCTACTTTGGGGAACTATATCTTATGTGTATAGATGGAATGGACATATTTTTATAAATTGATTGGAATTTATCGAACTCTTTGTATGTATTCGTCCTGCCCCTATCGATGATTTTGATGAAATTCAATATGCATGTTCAAAGTGGGATAACAGTTACCATGAAAATTCTGCAAAATCGATACACTAAATCGTATTTCACACCAGGAATTTGGTTATTTGATAATTTCTCAAACGATTTTAATGAAATTTATGTATGTGTTTAAGGTATTGTGTGGTAACCAAACATCATAACTTTTTCTTGTATCCAACCTTGTGAAAATGACTTTTAAATTGATTGGTGGCGGTCAATATTTAGTGTTTGATGTGATGGTTTTATTGATCTTTTTCAAAGATCACATCGACTTTTTCAATGTAATACATACATGGACATGAAACTTTGACATCGAAGTTCCATAAAGCAAATTGAGCATCAATTCACCTGCAAACTGTTCTCGCTAATATGCAGCGACATACATTGAAGTAAATTTTGTAGTCATCTGCTTTGCGTTCCTCAACTTTTTATAGTAATACACTTTCATCAACAATTTTTGATTGACTGTATAAACGAAATGAAAAAAGATGAACATTACATGCATTACCTAAATATATGCGACCGCACAATAATAAATTGGACCAACATAAATAAAGGTTCCACATTGTTTTCACTCTGTAATTCAGTCATTTTCGGATTCCCTGGAAAATAATCACAAAAATGTTCTCTGAAAATATTATCGTTGTATGAAACAATATGTTTTATAATTATACGTAACGCAGTATCAACGCTGGTGCCATGCTATAATAAAAAATGTGTAGCTCAAATTAAAGGTCGTGAAGACTTTCCTATAATTGAAAATGCAATTATTGGAATCGCGGAGTCGACCACATCGAGTGATGTCACTTGTTACTTGGCGAGATTAATGATAAGATTGAAACCAAAACCGTGCATGGGTATTGTGTTCTCAACAGAATTAAAAAATCAAATAAATTAAAACTAAACTAAAACAGCTTGCTTTATATTATAATTATAAAAGTTCTTGTCATTTTAAAGAGAAAAATTAAAAAGGAAAATGATAATAATAATTCTAAATTTAATAATTTATTTTAATCTATTGATAACAATAATAGCCACAACAAATAATACTCCAATTGATCCATACATTCACATTAATGTTCCACCAGAAATTCATAATAATCCATATAATATTGAAAATTGGGTACTACAATTAAATTTACAACAATGTGTTTTTATTGAAATTGGTAATGAATTTTGCGCTATATTTATTGAATTTAATAATATTGAACAGAAAACATACGATGAATATTTTTTGGGAATATGTGAATGTAAAACAATACAAAGTTGGCAATTATGTTTGTCGGCTTTAACCCATGAAAGACCATCGGATTGTACATTTAATAATGGTAATGCTAATTTTATATTATAATCTTTGTGATAAATTGATTTCTTTTTTAATATGTCTTTTACATGTTTTTACAATGTGCATATATGATCTCCTGAATCAGATAATCATAATAATTTTGGTAGTAGTGTACGAGTACATCGTCGATTATGTGATGTAACAATAATATCGGAATGGGCAATGCAATGTAATTGTTCAAAACAATTATTTGGAAAAAATTTAACAGAAGTTATAGGTAAATAAATATTTTTATGTGTTGTAATTCTTTCCATTGCAAATGTTTCACAAAGAACTGAAAATATATATGGTTTTCGATTTGCCAATTCTGGTTGACCCACCAAACTAAAAGCATAAGTTACTTTTAATTATATTATCAGTTTTGAATGTTCTTTGCGCTCGTTCATCTTACTTGTGCCATACCATCTTTTTCGATATTAACAACCAAATTTATATTGTCGCCAGTCATCTATCATTTCAAAAATGGATCATATTCGTTACGTTTGATTAGCAAATTGCGTTTATACCTTGTATCAAATGAATTTCTTTAAGTTCATGGGGACCTGATAAATTAGAAAAACATTGAAATTCTCTGCAATCGCACATGTTGTGTATGGATGATCCGCATATCGATTATTACTTTAATTTGGTCGTTATCAACTGCACAACAGGACGATACGGACCTGAACGTTGTTAATAACGAACCAATTTTATATACTAACGCTTTGTAAAGATGTGAACTTTTGAAATGTATTTGATTCCGATGTTCCATTTTTCAATTGCTGCTGCACAAAAAATGCAATCACTTATTTCATATTGTAGTTTGACTTATAACTGAAGTAAAAATAGATGAAACTTTGACAATTCCAACTATATATTTTTCGGGCAGCGATAGGTACGTAAAAATTCAACTAAACCTATCTATGTATCAGTGAATTTGTGAATTCACATATTAGTTATCAACCCAATATTTATTTTAAAAATAATTAACAAAAATGAAAATATCTAATATTTGTTATCTTTTCAAGGTTTTCCAACTTGTACACTTCAACCATTACCTGAATCAATATGTGAACCGCATAATGTGTGTGGTGTATCAAATTGTAAAACCGAAATTGTTAGTGGTGGTATTTACAAAGTTATTTGTAATAAAAAATGTTATCAACAACAACCGGTAAAATAAATAAAATTACGTAACTATAAAAGAATTTGAAGACCATTCATCGACGAGACAATCCTAATTTTTCATATAAACCGTACTTACTGTGTATAGGACCGTTGCCGTCGATTTTATTCAAACTCTACCTTAGTAGTAGAATGAAAAGTTACTTAAAATAGAAACAAGTGCAACTGAAAGTTAATTCTGGAGATTATTTTCAGATAAAAGTTGCGATCAAATTTTACCATAATACCACAAAAATTAAGTTGATTTCGGCGAATCTATACAATAACATAATATTCGATTCACTATTACCAGCAAGACACATATTAGTAAGTCAATGTTTAATCGGGATTCGCTATTCACATCCAACTATACGAATTTTCTTTTAATTTTTTCTGTTTTACCCACGTCCAGGCCCTAAAGAACAGTTTGAAGTGAAGAACTTCAAACTTTACTTTATGAAACCCATCACAAACTCAACAAGAACTTGGAACACAGTTTGCAGTTACTCAAGTAGCAAATTCAAATCGATTGCATACAATGAGAAAGATCCACCAGGAATTAAAAAATGGGTTCTTCATGAGCTAGACAGAATTTTTGCACAAAACCATTACTGAAATAGATGAAAAGTGGATTCTAGACGATAAGCGTTCACACTTATTATTTTCTGACCACGAGCCGATAATTTTGAATAAAAACGATGAGAACTTCAACCTTAACTTTTCATAAGAAGAAAACATTTTACGACTTCAACGTTTACATTCATAGTTTAATTTGTCACAGTTGCGGTTGCAATAATGTATTTTCAGCATTAGTTTCGTGTAGTAATCGTTTGGATTTATGTCTATATAGCCGATATTATTACTTACTCCATGGCATTATAACCCAGATGCGTTTTTAGCTTTCGCCAACACGCTTCTCCAATCTGACCTATCCGCACTCTCAATGCCGAATTTTAAGTATCTTTATATCACAGTTTACTGCATCTAGCCATCTCTCCTTTTACCTAATGGATTACCATTTAACAGTTTTTTCGGAACACGATTCTCCTCCATGCGTAATACGTGTCCAAGCTTAACCTATTGATTTTGATTGTTTTGACAATATTTGGTTGACCATACAACTTGTCTAATTCAAAATTGTATCTTCGCCTCCAACCAACAAATATGCCACGAAGTACCTTTCGTTCAAAAATGCGAAGTAATTGTTCCCGGTTCTGTGTCATGCAACAAGCCGCCGACCCATACGTTAATATTGGACGTATTAATGTTGGTATATAGCTTGCACTTAAGATCTCGTTGTATTGTTTTCGATTGGAATTATTTTTTTAGCCCGTAATAACATCTGTTTCCAGTTATCCAGGCCGATATTATTAGTAATCTTTAAATAACGTTCAATAATATAATTCTGAAAGATACTTGGTATTTTTGATTTCATAAACGATCAAATAGTAGTTCACAATCAGTTAAACGATTGTGATTCGTTGCCTCACAAAAACAAATAACATACACACTATCCAATACACTACTGATATAAGCTATTACTTCGCCAATATAAATCATGAGTAGTGTGTGAGCGGACGAAAGAGAACTACTTGGTTTAACTAAGCAGCAGGTTTCCATTCCTATTGCACCATTTTATATATATTATAACAATAAAATAAGTGTCCATCGATTTTTTTTAAATAAAAATGGGCGAGTTATACAAAAAATGTTTATTTATGAGCTATATAACAAAATATATATTCAATACGTTTTACCACACTCACAATTTATCTATTAATTTAATATAGTTTTGTGAATCTCTGGGACCACATTCCAGTAAATTTAGGATAACAAATTCATCATGGTCTAATTGGAGTATCCCTGTAAATTATACAAATGGATTTTCAATTTCAATTTCAAAATGTCTGAATAAATATAAGTAATATATTATTTATGATTATTATTATTATTATTATTATTATTATTATTATTATTATTATTATTATTATTAATAATAGAATTGTTAATATTAATTTTTAATTATATCCTTATACAGTAAACAACCAGCTGTTGATTGTTTTGGTCCCGGTACTTTATGGTAAGAAAATAAAGAAATAAATTTAATTTTTAATTATTTCATTTGTCAATTTATGCTAATGTGTTTATAAAATCATCATTTATTTTATTTTATTTATTTATTTATGTATCTATATCAACAGCTGTCGGACAGAAATAAAAGAATGCACATGTTCAATTTCACATAACAATGGAATTTTATTTCTTAGTAAAACATTAAGTAAAAAATAATTGAAATGATTTGAGATTTTAATATAATTATTTATTTCTGTATAAATATATTATAAATAAATAAATTGAAAATTAAAATATTTTCTTTGTTTATTTATATAACAATTAATCCTCAGAAATTTTTTCATTCGATTATGAAACCAATTACATTAAATGACAATAGAAATATTAAAATATTTAACTAATGATGGCACAAATGAATATCAATTAGATTCATAATTCGTTACAATTAGATGTTTATTGTAATGTAAAATCGATTACACAAACTCAAAGTACAATAGGAAATAAATAGCGAATGGAAATTGTTCGAATTAAATTCCAAACTTAATCATAACACCAACTAAAAAAAAAAAATCACATATGCAAAGAAAGTAAGTGTAGAAGAAATTCGCTTTCTTTTATTATGTAACAATATACTTATATAAGAGATAGTCGTGGGAAAGGAGTGTGAGAATTGTCAACTATATTGTTACAAATCCTTTAAACTGATCATTCAACATTAAACACTGTAATCGAACAATTATATTGGAAAATATTTGACTACTAATGAAGCACTCGGTAGTAATATTGGGGTAGTCTAACCAAATTTAATAAATCTTTGGGACAAATAATTAAAACCTTGAAGCGAAAAATACCAAGATGACAATTCGATAGCAAATTCTCCTCGAGCTATTCTATTTAGATAAATTAGAAAATGTTTTATTGTGTATTTTTAGTGTATAGTAATATATTTTTAGTGGGCACAATTTTTCTGCAAACTGCTTATGATAGATATAATTTGTAAATCTATAGACATATTAATACGAACACACAGTGGCGGCAAAAAATTTGTTGGAAAAAGTAAATCCAAGATCTGTTAAACAGTAATATACATTATACGCACACAAACACACACACGCAATCACACAATCGCACATATATATATATATATCATTAATTTTTTTTATAAAAATAATAAATCAAATTTTCAATATGGTCGTTTTTGAACGATAGATGGGCATCCATTTTGGTTATATAGAAAATTCTAAAAATTATTCAACTTAAAAATTTTCTGAAATATTAAATGATAATTATTTAGTATCCTTTTATAATATCTATAGTATAATATATAGTCTTTATTCATAAAAATGGATTGTGTATTGTTGAGTATATGAAATATGTCTTAGACATTATCATCGTATACCATCAAATTTTAATATAACAAAACATATAAAAACATGAACGTTACTTCCTAGTTCGTACTCACAAATGTAATAAATTACATACAAATTAATTTAAAATTATAAAATTATCGCATGTAATAATATGACTATAGATAATAAATAAAAATATAAATATACCTACTATTTAATTGTTTTTTCTTTACTTATTTCTTCTATCTATTAATAAATTGCAATAGAATAATATTTTGTTCGTATATATATAGTAATTTGCAATATTATTAAAGGAAACTAAAATTTAATTACAAAGCTTTATTATTGGTCTTGGTTATGTCTACGTTGGATGATAATAATAATTTACCAAAAATTACACTTGTATATTTATTAAAAATATGTTCAAAGTTTTTTTGTATTTTTTAATTTTTATTTTTCCATGACCAATCAACGTCGCACAAAAAATGCATTTAACAACACAATGGCCAGCCTAATGACTGACATATACACATATATGAAATGTTTCGCTGTAAAAAATGAATTTCTTTTTTAACTTCTAATTTGTTCTGTTCTTAAAATTTATATTGTTTATTTCTCATAATTGAATATTTAAGATTTTGTTTTTTCTTTTTTTTTTAATAGAAATAACTTTTTTATAATTAATTAATTTTTATTTCACAAATGAAATACAAATAAAACGAATAAGACAATGTAGATGTACTCAATTTACTTCATTTATGTAGCATTTACATTACATTATGCCCAATTTTTGAATCTAGAAAATTTCTAGGAAAAATAAAAAGAGATAGTTATAAAAAAAATATACTGAAGTAAGAGCAGTAAAAAAAATACCAAAATATAATCTGACAATTAATTTTATAGCACATTGACAATTGTTTTTTTTTTTAGATAATAATAAAAACAAATAAATATTTATTAATTATTACATTTTATTTGTTTTAAAATTACAATAACATTATAAAAAAATTGTATTTACATTTGCGTTTAATATATTTCCATATAAATACCATTAAATTTTTTATATTTTTATTAATTTTAAAACAAATAAAATGTTTGTTATTAAATTTGTTTTATTACTGTCAAACTATATTTATATTTTATTATAGTGAAATGACAGATTTTTTTTTTTTTTTCTACAAATTAGCAATTCAGCTATAAAAAAAGATGAACATGTTCATCTTTGAATCTAGTTTTTCAACCTAAATTATGGCTAGGCCCATAATTAGATTCTAATTTTTTATACTATTGTGCTCTTCCAACTAGTTTGACATTTGTATGTTATATCTCAATTTTTTCTAGATTCAAAAATTGGGCATAATGTAAATCTCCCATTACTTACAGTTTATACAAGCTAAACCTAACACTTTTACAACCACATTCAAAAGCCAGCAATACCGAATTTCTGATACCGATCACGAAAAAGCATCGCATATACTGTCACTGTCAAATCGGACTCTTTTCTTCCGATGACATAGCATTTATAATTAATTCATCGGCTGTCCACCAGCGCGACGTTATTGTTAAAATAGAGCTATTTGAGCACATTAATTGTAATTATTATTTTAAAATCTTTCTCGAAGAAATGTCAAATAATTATATTATAAAAGCGAATGTACTGAACGTTCGTTTACAATTGAACACATACAAGAGCATATCGTTTTAGCCTTGCGTTACCTGAAGTGCTTTGCACACGATCGCGATTTTCGCGAATGTCAAACTCCATGTAAAAAAAATTTCCATCATGGCGGAATTATTGCTCAATATTTTTCGCTGGGATGGGAATTGCTCATCGCGACGTTAATTTTTTGTCGTGTTAACATAACCAAAGTTTTTATTTTATTTTATATCAGCGAAAAGGAAAATAAATAAAAAAAAAATATAAAAAAAATTAGACTAATAATAATAATAATAAAATTGATAATGAATAATTTTGATGAGATATTAATAATAGAAGTGGAAGGTTATCCATTGATATATAATAAATTTTTGCAAGAATATAAAAATGTAGAAAAGAAAGACGAAACATGGCAAATAATTGCTGCTGCTTTGAATACTTCTTGTTTAATATGAATATAGAAAAGTGTTATCGCGACGAAAAATCGCGCTATTATACAAGTGTTTTTTTTTTGACAAGCGAAATAGGTCATTTCGCGGCGATAAAATCGCGATCGTGTGCAAAATACTTGAAGAATTTTGCGCCACTATATAATACAATTTTTGATTTTGAAATGGTACAATTTCTTGTGCATTTTGAAGATAAAATTATTTTTGACGTTTACGACTTTCATGTGCAAAATTTTTCAGAGAACGCAAGGCCTTAGATTTTCTTAGATCTATTTTTGGTTGAAAGAAAATTCCATGAACATTCTTCTACATGTCTGGTTGTATGACTTATATTTTTATATTTTTTATTTTTATAACCACCCGAGGGATTTATTCTCGAGCGTAGTGACACACCGAGAAAAGTGTACGATAGAAAAAGGTGTTGGTTATTTTTTTATCGTATTTTATATGTGCGGAAAGAGAAATTTTGTACTATTTGTAGAGTGCGAACTTATAAAAACTAAGGCTTGTTTCCCGACAATCTTCAGTATATACTGTACTGTTTACGAACATATTAATTTAATTTTATAGTAAAATACTTCCCATATCGTTGTATTCATTTATCTATGACAATAAAACGCATGCACCGCCACCTACCTTTTGGTATTAGAACTTTTTTTTTAAACTACATTTAATCGGTTATTTAACAACAAAATTACAAAACCATATTTAAAATTAAAATATAAATAAATAAACCAATAATGATTGTAAGTAACTAATGGGTGCTTATTTTGTTTAATATACAAATATAATATTTTTAAATAATTAATTTTTAATAACTGATATGCAAAATCATAATCAATATCGAAATCATTGAGTTATTTATATTAAAAAAATTTGCAAATAACAAAATTAGGTACATGGATCAAGAATAGGAGCATCGATGTGAGAAACGAAAATTTTGTAAATATTTTGAGATATAATTAACAAATTGTCGTTAATTAATATGATTTTATATTTTCAATGCTATATATTAAAATATAACTAAAAAAAAAATATATAACTTACGCAAAATTTTTAAAAGCAATCGGTTGATTATTTGTGTATCGTCAACAATATTTGAAACACATATATAATTATTTAGTTAGTGTATTAATTTTACAACAATTTATATAAAATTGAATTTACATGATTGTTGGACTACATATTTTAAACAAAAATGTTACATTCATTAAATAAAATCCTAATTATTTCATTAATTATAACCATGTTCAATTTAAAATGTATACAATTACTAGGCGCATTCAATATGGAAATTGCAATGGCAAAATATGACATAATACCAAGTGTTATAAATGAAGGACCAGAAAAAGCAATTGAAATTTTATATTTAAATGGTGCCCGTGTAAAATTCGGTAATGAATTGTTACCGTCACAAGTATATGAGGTACCGTTAATATCATGGAAGGCTGATCCATTACAATATTATACATTAATAATGTTTGATCCGGATGCACCAACACGTGAAAACCCAAAATATGCTAATTTATTATTATGGACAGTTGTTAATATACCAGGTAATCGTGTTGAGGAAGGCGAAACATTATGTGAGTACATCGGTGCTGTACCACCGCCTGGTACTGGTTTACATCGTTTTATATTTTTAGTCTATAAACAAAAATCGAGTCAACCGTTTACTGGTGAAACTCACATTTCAATCAATAATTATAGTCCACGTAAAACATTTTCGTTAAACAAATTTATACAAAAATATTTTTTAGGTAAGCCAATAGCTGGTAATTTTTTTTTAGCCGAATGGGATGAATATGTTGGTTTTATAAAAGAACAATTTGTTGAATAATATAAATTTTATAAGTTATAAAAAACTATATAGTGTTTATTGTATTTTTTGTTTGAATAAAATTAACTATATTATGTATTACAATTCATTTTCTCTACAGCTTTCAATAAATTATAGATTTACCTGTTGAGCAGCGATGCATGTAGATGTAGTTATAATTGCACAATAGATGACGCGTCGCTTTCTCGAAATTACTTCGACTAAAATTAAATTTGTTGTATTAAACTTCCTTTGGAGAAAAAATCACTATTGGCTGAATCAAATCATTGAATTTATGCATTGAAAGACAAAATATTGGATTTGAGTTAGCTAAAAATTAAGTAATTGCACTGAAGCTACGCATCGGAATAGCATTTGAAAATTTTTGTGGAGAAAGAAAATCTGGACATCTTTCCTCCCGCGAACTTATTGTACTGAAAGCACATAAAGGACCTCAACTTTTTATGACGATTACTTTTCATGACTTAAGATACGGGTCCAGTGTACTGAATTTGAATAATATATTCCAAATATGAATATGAATGCTCTGCTATTTTTCTATCCATTCACTAATAATTAATTTTTGGCAAACACAAAATGATTTAAGTCATATAATTTTTATTTTAGATCCGGTTTTGACTGTTCGCATTTCTCACTACAGGAATGACTATCTGTAGGCGCAGTCCCAAACCAACATTTTTGCTTCTGTAAACCTCGGAACCGCTCACCTGCCCAATAAAATAAATTTTTTTTTTCTTCTATGTAATCTAAAGATGTTTTCACGGATATTTTTCTGCATGTACTGATCTATGCTAGTCAGTTCGACCTGAACGATTTTCGCTTGTCCATGGCAACTGGAATGAATATAATGAGTATTTGTTGCCTTTTTCGTATTGACCTTCTCTTGTGTGCGGAATACATTCGTATATTAAAAATTGACTAATTGAAACTTCAATTTAATAATTTTTGAAGTATTTTGTTGCCATTACATCCGAATTGAATATCTGTGCTCTTCACAAATCTGATTTATATTCTTTCTATATGGTAATAACGATAGTTCTAATTGACTTACATAAATTTAAAAAAAATATTAGGTTGGTGTTAGCATTTAAAGTCCAGACATGATCAACGAATGAGAAAGATAATCGAACGTCAGAGTACATTGAATTAAACATTATGGGGGCTGACAACAACGCTACGAATCCGAATGCAAGAATACGGATGATTAAATGTCTTTATTTTCTATTCTCATCGGATTGTTCATACAATCGATGTGACACCTATTCATTCCGATTTTCATTTCATTTTATTTTAAAATAACAAATTAAATTAATATAATAAAATGTTGTGAAAGTACCCCGCTGCATATAATTGTTAACAAACATATGTGAAATTGTGAATGGAGGGCAATTTGCATTTCCCATATGGTAATGTCAAAATGATAACAAGCGACATAGACTAATGAGATGTCTAGAATTTCTATTGTAGTATTGAATGTATCGCTAATAATATACAAGGGAAACTATTTATTTATTTGAATATTTATCGATTGTTTTATAATTTAAATAATTATTCACGAGATTAATTTTAAAATTATGGAAATGTACTTTATCGACACATTCCGGTTATCGATTGCCGATTATCGAATATCTAATGGACTCTACATTTATTTTATAGAACACTAAATATAATCTATAATACACATTTTGTTTATAAATCGGAGGTGTTTGTAAGTTACACAAACCGCAATCTTTTTCCAGTCATATCAATCAAAACTAATACCGTCTAATAGTTTTTTAAAATTAATAATTATATTTTTATATTTATTTAAATCTGTACTCATACGGTCTTTCTCTTCCATATATATTCGTTTTGGCATTTGAACATATTCTTCACCTTTAAATATGAATGTTGTAATTTCATCTTTTTCTGAATATTCTTTCTTATTTTCATCTTTTGTTGTGGTCAATGTTGAATTTATACTTGTAGTTCTTGTAGTTTTTGCAATTGTTGCTGTGGCTGTTGTTATTGTTGTTGTTATGGAGTTTATTTTATTACCAGGTGATAACATTTCAGCTGATGGATTAATTGTTTTTGTAGTTATTGCTGGTAAATTATTTTGAGCGGTTTTTTTCGTATTGATATTCTTAAAAGTGTCGTTGTGTGATGTTGTACTTTGTTGCAAACATGGTATATCGTAATTTATACCAGTTTCGTATTCATTCAAATTATTTAAGGCATTTGAAATACTTTTTAATTTATTAGTAGTTGGGATTGATAAGAATTCTGCTGATGGATTATTTGTTTTTGTAGTTATTGCTGATAAATTATTTTGAGCGGTTTTTTTCGAATTGATATTCTTAAAAGTGTCGTTGTGTGTAGATGTTGTACTTTGTCGTAAACATGGTATATCGTAATTTATACCAGTTTCATATTCATTCAAATTATTTAAGGCATTCGAAATACTTTTTAATTTATTAGTAGTTGGGGTTGGGCTGTCTTCAATGTCCATACCAGTTGGTATAATTATTGAATCATTACTTTGATCATTATCAGTTACAACGTCTTGATAGCCAATATTATAATCTATGCCTATTTGATCTTCACATATCATATCATCAGGTATTACAATTTGATGTTCTTCATCATCTTCTGATATTGGATCTATTTCATAAAATTCACGATTTATTTTAATTTCATCTCCTCCATCAATTGAATTTATATCTGATAATACATTTTGTTCCCAATACTTTACAGGTAATGCATTTCCTAACAAAATTTTACGTCTAGGATTACTCGATATATATTTAGAAAGAAAATGTTTTTCACATATGCATGATTGTGTTGTTATTTCATTTCGATTACATTCAGATCTTTTAATCCATTCACAAAAACGATTTACTTCTTTTGGAAACGTAAATAATGTATAACTTCCACCTAATTTTGAATGACAATTTTTATAACAACAACGTTTACTCATACTGGTAAATTGTAATCTTTGTTTTTTATTATTTTCTATTATAATGTATTAATTAAATGATTTAAAATTTAATTTAATTAAACTCTACTAAACGAAAAAAGAAATTCGACAAAAATTCTATATTGAAAATAAAATGAAAGCCACCAAGAATAAATACTTTTTCTAATTATCATTTTCAGTTATCAAAAGTCAAGAAACTAAATCAATGTCAACCCAGAAGGAAATATAAGCGTTACATAATCTTTTATGAACTATGTAGTATACAGAGACTTTCGGTTAGAGGATCTAGTTACGTAGCTCGAGTGCAAAAAAATAATTGGTATGGCATCTATACACACATCTATAATGTTTATATAATTATTTTCATTATTACTTTAATCAAATATTTTTTAATTTTTTAATGAATTTACGATTATAATTTGTCATTTGTGATTATTTGACGTTTGATATTACCGGGACTACGTTGACATTGATATTTCTATTAGTTCTATTATATTAATAGATATTAATAGAAATATTATTTAAATACTACTCCATCGCAACGAGCAAGTGGACGTTTGTTCTATTCTGTTAAAGCCATCAAATGTCAAAATAAAATATGGAAGCAGTGGAAGTTGATGGAAGTAAATTCGAAGAATGTGTGTGGTGTTGGTGTTCATGGTGTGTACAGTGTTCGGTGTAATGTAGGTTCTATACAGTTAAGAAAAAGAATAGTAAAAAAATTATTTTCAAACAAATAGTTTGTTTACATTTTGTTTAATTATTTTTAGTTCATATTTAAATTTATTCAACACTACACAAACTACACAAACGTAAATATTAAATTAAATTATAGATTAATATTTCATTCTATAATCTGTGGATGCACTATGCACTCGTAATAATGCGTATGCATTTCTAGTTTGTTTACTGCATTGGTAATATCCTTTCTTGGTATTATCTCGGATAAAAGCGATAATAATAGTTGTTTTTGTTCTTAATTTTTTTAATTAAACTAAGTTGTAAATTACAAAATATAAACATTTCATTTATTATAAATAAAAAAATGTATTGCCTTCAATTATTATTAAATAAGAGAATAGGAATCATTGTTTATATTTAAGGTGCAGCCAACCTCAACTATTCATTTGTATTTTCAAGACCTTAGAAATCTAAATAGAAATAAGTAGCCAACTGTACCATAAATTTATCAAAAATATGTTACGTGCTCTTTTATATTATTATATTTCAATTACAATATCATCTTAATAATTATAAAAAATTACAAAATAAATAAATTTATTAAATAATTATTTACATTATTTTTTTTGCTATAGCTATCATAAAATGGTACGTTTTTGTGTTGTAACTGATTGTAAATCAAATGATTTAAATATATTATCACATCGATTTCCTCGTAATAGTACAACACTGTCATTATGGATAAAGTCTTTACAAATTGATAATATTCTTACACATGATCTTATTAAAAAATATGTTGTTTGTACAAAACATTTTAACATATGTGATTATCGAAATTTAAAATCAAAACATTTAAATACTACAGCGGTTCCAACATTATGCATTAAAAGTATTAATACTAATAGAACAAATCAGTTATCAGTCAATTATGATAAATTGCAAAATGAAAATGATAATCTAACACCAGAGTATTTAAATACAAGGCTATTGTATAATAATCAAGCATTCGATTCTGATCAAATCCTAACGAAAAGTAATCAAGCAGCATCACCTTTTATTACAAATTCAAAAGATAACTGTCTACAGATTTTAGAAGACCACAAAAAAGATGATTATAATTTGATTGCTAAACATTGTATTTTAAATTCAGAAAAAAATGATTTTAATTACGAAGATAATAATAGTAGTTCTGATAATATGGCATATGATTTAAATAGTAAACAATTAAATGACGAACATTTAAATGAAGAACATTTAAACGAAGAACATTTAAATGACGAATATTTAAATGAAGAACATTTAAACGAAGAACATTTAAGTGAAGTACATTTAAATGAAGAACATTTAAGTGAAGTACATTTAAATAAAGAACATTTAAGTGAAGAACAATTGAATAGTGAAAAATTTGATGAGGAACTAGTGAATAGTGAAAATTTTTATGGCGAACAATTAAATGAAGACCATTTAAATAGTGAACAATTTAATGAAGAACATTTAAATAGTCAACAATTTAATGAAGAACATTTAAATAGTGAATCTTTTAATGATGAACACTTAAATGATGACAATGTTAATACTGCAGTTGAGCATGAGTATAATAATAATGTTGGCTTACAAATTTCCAATAATAATAATAATAATATTCAAAATGTAATCGATGATTCTATTTTATATGATAATAATATTGATAATGATGATTATATAAATGTTCAGAATGATGTTAATGATCATATGGAGCCTATAAATGATAATTCATTAGAATATTTACAATTAAACGTATCATCTAATTCGAATTTTGATGATGATAATCATAATTATGTTAAAGAAGTTTTGCCACAACATATAGAGCAATCTTGTGTAAAAAGTAATGGAATAACGGATGACGTAAATTCTATAATTGTTGAAGCCGTTAATATTGATGATAATAATTTAATAACTGAGATAAATTGTCATTCTAATGATTGTGTTGATGATGAAACTGTAGAATTATTACATTTACCAAAACATACGTTAATTGAGCGTTTATTAATATTAAATAAAAAAAATATTGAATTAGAATCAGAATTACAGGCATATAAAATACAAAATAATAAAATGGAAAGAAATTTGAACGATATTAAAAAATTGTTAAATATGTAAATCAATTAATTATATTATTGATTAAAGTCAATTTAAGTACTCGGACTATGTATTGCAACAATTTGTTCGAATTCTACTGAATCTGTTTTTTGTTTACATACATCTTTTATGAAATCATAAAACATTTCAGCATGCAACGTTTATGCAACATGTCTACTTTATAATAGTGGATCGGTACTCCATGTGATGGAAATTTTTGCAGTACAAGCTTATGTGATATTGCTTAATAAAGAAACAGAAAGAATGCGAAAAAATGTTCTCGCTACAAATTTTTGTACCATGTTTTAAAGTAGAAATGTACTCGGACTCGGAACAAAATAAAATTCCATACAATTTTGGAGAATTCTTATTTTGCTATAAGAATTTATGGATTTTTTATAGCTGCTGCTGTCAAATATAAAAAATCTCAAAATATTATAGTGAACAATTGTTTACGTGTTGTTAAAAATTACTTGTTATTAAATTATTTTTATTATTATTATTAATATTAAAAAAAATCTTATGATTTTTATATTTTTTGTTCTCGTTACAAAAAAAATGGAGATCCACAAATAAATACAATTGTTATTTTAAATACTATTGTTTAGTTTTTAATTAAATTTTATTAATTTATTAACTTTTTAAAAGTAATAGTAAAATATAAAATAAAAATTAATTCATATATGTTTAATTAAAATGTCTGCATTTCGATTTTAAAACATTTACATTTATGTAGCATTTACATTACATTTAGCAAATACAAATACTAACTATGGATGAATTTTGACATAAATATAAAGAAATACGTACAAGTGGGTAAACGAGGCAAAGTGAGTGCAAGCAAGTGTTTTTTCCATGGGTTTTTCTTTACTGACATTTTTTTCGAGTTCATCGTTGGTTTTTAATAATCCATTAGTCACAGTCAGTCATATTAAAACATTACAAGAATTATATACATTTTTAATTTTGTTGATTGTATTTGCATTTGTGTGTTCGTTTTTATAAATAATATTTAAAAAATAAGTTGTTTCTAATAATTATTAATAATAATATTATACTTATTTAAATAAAAATACACAATTTAAATTAGCTTCAAAATGTCTTTAGTTCCTGTTGAAATGCTAGAAGAAGACGCCGCGGATTTACAATTTCCAAAAGGTAAGGTTATGTTAAAGTCTATTAGTAATTTTACTTTATAACTCTATGAATAAAATTGTATTATTATAATTTTATGGAAATATCTTATTAAAATAGAACTCACATTCAATAATACTAAAATCCTTAAACTCTTATATTGTAAGTAAAACATTTGCAATTGGTGGGTTTAGGAAGGGACTCAAAATTGTATTTTAGTGAATTATCTTTTTTTTTTATGAAATTTAAGAACATTGTGTGGGTGGAATGCTCATCCGTATTGTTCATAAATTAATAAATTTAAATATGTTCATACATTTTAAGCATATGTATTTATATGAGTATAAAAAAAAAACAAAAACAATATAAATTTTTTTTACAGAAAATTTATCCTATCAAAATATGAACATAAATTCGGAATATTTTGAGTCATCTATGTTACCAACAAATAGAAATGCCATCGTTAATCAGGCACCAAAAAATTCGTGGATAAAAAATTCTTGTAATTCATGTCACATATTCTTACAGGAACCGTTTATTAAATGTGCTGAATGTATAGAATATTTTTGTTTAAAATGTTTTGCGAAAGGTGTAGAAACTGAATTACATAAAAATATACATTCGTATATAATTTATGATGATCAAAATTGTAAAGTATTTCCCACCACTAATTGGTCAGCCAAAGAAGAAAAACTATTATTAGATTTATTATTAATGTATGGTTATGGAAATTGGGAAGATATAAGTCGTGCAATGAAAACAAAAACATTAGTGGAATGTCGTGATCATTATTTAAAATATTATTTTAGTGGTATATTTGAAAAGCATATTGGATTAACAAATAATACATCTCAATTTCCAAAACATGTACCATATTATTATAAATTTAAAAATAGTAATGATCCACCACGTCATGAAGTTGATTCAGTGATTTTTCAATCAATGGCTGGTTATCGTTGCGCTCGCGGTGATTTTGATGTACCATATGATAATTCAGCTGAAACAATTATCAGTAATTTACATATTAAAAGTAATACGGGCGGAAACGCCGAGTTAAATGATATTGAAAAATTATTAAAT
Source organism: Bibio marci (assembly GCA_910594885.2). Lineage (NCBI taxonomy): Eukaryota > Metazoa > Arthropoda > Insecta > Diptera > Bibionidae > Bibio > Bibio marci. The sequence goes on along the minus strand of OU343116.1, from coordinate 14,806,568 downwards.
TGTGCAGTTATAAATTGTTATATTCATCGTTTAAAGTAAGTAAAATTAATTTATAGTTAAATACTATTAATTATTAGATATATTTTTAGTATTGAATAACAGACTACAGAGCAGTGATAAATAGACTACCATCAAAAATATAATTTATTTAATCAATCGGTATTTTGTTCTTAATTCGATATTATTTCACATTGTTTAAAAACATCATCCATTTAAAATTAATATCAAATTTATATCTGAATCTATCGGCTGGTGGATGATGATACTCCATCCCTTGCCTCCCAAATATTTGCAAAATTAGAATGTACAGCCTCTACAAAAAAATAAGAGGAAAGGATTAAAAAAATATAAACCATTTTTTTTATTCGAAATGTTTTCGTTAATTGAAATACATCGATATTTGCACGTTCAACATCTGCATCAAAATGAATTTTTATGATGTCGCTGATTGGAATGTTGTTGAGTATGGCAGTCGTTAACTGTTCATAATGTTTTAGATTGATGCATCGCCAAATGCGGTTTAGAGCTAGGAACTAATTCTTTTAGTGAATAATACTTTTAGAATCGTAAAAACAAATGAAAATTGTTTTGAGTTTTAATTTTTTTTCGTATATATGTCCTTTATCTGATGGCTACCATTCTGCAATTTAACGCTTTTCATCTGGGTCGTATTGATAACCCCATATTTGTAAAGATATTCGTTTATTGATTCATTTATGAAATGATAATTTAGTTGAATAATTTTTAATATGGTGATGTAACTAGCAATAACCAGATTGAATGGCATACGCTTTAATCGCACTGCTCCACTAAACGGCACGTGCTCTTAGAATCATCAATTCGCTGCAATTTTAGATTATCAGTCTATTGAAGTGGAATAAAATTTAAAATTCAATGAGACAGTGCACAATTTTTTCAAAAATCTCACTGAACTTACTTTTGTGAAATAATGCACCTTTTTTTATCATCCATATTTTCTCTGCCGTCTTGGATTCTGGAGGGAAATGGTGGATCCATGTTTTATCCATTATAATGTATCGACGTAAGCATTCAGGCTTATTCCGCTTAAACATGTTCAAACAACGTTCTGAATCATCAATTTGTTATTGTTTTGTTGTACTGGTGTGAGCAAACGCGGCACTCATTTGGTAAACTACTTTTTCATACCCAAATGTTTGCGTATAATATTGAAAACAAATGCCTTTTGATAATTTCAGAATGTCAGCTATCTCTTGTAACTTCACTTTGCGATTACTCTAAATTAATTTTATGGTTATTGGTGGCTACGTATAAAATCAGGAAACTAACGTTTGATGGTTCGTTGTTGATGGAGAAGCAGAGTACGGGTAACATATTTGAAGCCATTGCTCTGCTTGAACGGTATTAAAAAGCAAGGTTAAATCAACACACGAAATTGTTTTGTATCTATTTTTCTACAAATAACAAACAAATTGTCAATTAATCCACTATAACTACTAAACTAATGGTCGAATTGTTATGAACTCTTGACATATATCTATTGAAGGTTGGCACTATTAAAATATCATACGCATATCATTCGTTAGAGGCGCCAATCGGTCGTTAGGCCCGGGAGTTTTTGATCAAAACTTTAGTATAAAAAAAATTATTATTATTTAAAATATTAATAATTTGTATTCAAACAAAATTATTTATAAATAAATAAATACACGTGTATATTAGAGAACGTAAGCGACGCTACCGAGTTTTACGTGAACATGGTTTAATATTAACAAGTCGTACACGTAGTTGGATATCAAAATATACCGAAGCATTAGGATGTACAACACAAGGAGGTCGTGTATCAAATATCGGACGTTTAATATCATTTATGCAATTAACAAATGCTATTGCATTTGATGCATTAGTCGAATCATTACAATATGAATATACACTTAAACAGTATATATTTAGGTAACGCAACATTGAACACTTCTTTTTTATGTTGTTAATTGTTGTAACAAACCTTTTTATTTTTGATTATTTTTTTAGATTATGTGAACTACGTAAAAATGGCATAACTACAATTTATGGTGGAAAATTATTTTATAAATTACGTTTAAAACGTTTAACCGATAAGACACGATCAAATGATAAACGTAACAATAATAATAACAATAATAATAATAATAATGATAATAATAATAACAATAATAATAATAATAATAATAATAATAATAATAATAATAATAATAATAATAATAATAATAATAATAATAATAATAATAATAATAATAATAATAATAATAATAATAATAATAATAATAATAATAATAATAATAATAATAATAATAATAATAATAATAATAATGATAATAACAATAACAATAATAATAACAATAACAATAATAATAATAATAATAATAATAATAATAATAATAATAATGATAACGATAATAATAATATCGATAATAATAACAGTAACGATAATAACTCTTATGATAATAATAATAATAATAATAATAATAACGATAATGATATAAATTATAATAATAATGATAATTATAACAAAAATGAACAATTAGAACAGTTATGGGATTGGCGACATTTATTACCAAATAATAATTTTAATAATGTTAATTATTTTTATAATCACAACGCATTCAATTTAAATTATGCATTCAATGCACATTTTTTGCCAATAAAACGTAAATCAACGCCACTAGATATTTTAGGTACAAGGAAGATATAAGATATTCATTACATGTAATTTATTGGATTGATAACAAATTTATTATACTTTTCACATATTTAAATGATTTTTGATGAATTGTTAGAATTGTTAGATCCTTTTTTGAAATTGAGTGAGAAGTGGTAATGAAAAATGGGTTGTGTATAATTGATCAATAATAATGTAAAATCGGCGCAAGTAAGATAAATAAGCGCAATTAACATTTAAAGTTGATATTAGTATTGTAGCCAACATAACTTAAATTATTAAAGAAATTTGGTTGTGATGTGCTGTCACATCCACCATATACTACTGACTACGTACAATCCTATTACCATTTATTTCGCTGTGTGCAATATTTACGAATGCTAAGAATTTCAATAATGATGACCTCACTTGATTCAATTTTTTTTGTAGCGATAAGGACCATAAGTTCGCTATAATCACACGGAATTATAAGGCAAAAGAGCATCGAACAAAATACACAATAAAAACATTCTATTAAAAAATTGTGTTGAGTGTTTTAAAACAATCGAAAAAAGAAATGTAATAAATTAGTTATCGTCCCAATTTTTTTTATGTATTTCTTAAATTCTAGATTTTTTTTTATCATTATTGATACTGTTGTATTTTTTTTTATTTTTTTTTAAATATAGGATTACCATGTTACGATAAATTAAATGATGAAGAAAGAGATTTATGTAGTTTAATACGTATATTGCCTTCATCATATTTGTCATACAAACATTTATTAATTGGTGAAAGTACAAAAATGGGTTATCTACGTTTGGCCGATGCACGACGTTTAATTAAAATTGATGTTAATAAAACTAGACAAATATATGATTTTTTAATAATCAATGGATTTATAAGCAAATCTTTTAACTAGCTTCTTCAATACAATATATAAAAAATTATAATAATAATAATATAATAGTCACGTAATTCCAAATAAAATAAAACAATAAAATGGAAAACTACTAGATGCATTTTAGATATAATAATATTAAAATTTAATATTATGGAATTCAATAAAACTATAGTAAAGTTTAACATAAACAACAATAAATTAATGATATTTCTCTTTATTTTAAAACTTTCTACATAATAATATAACGATACAATCGGTGGGTATCATTTTGGAGGCTATAATCAAGTGTGATCAATTGAATTCAATTCTCAAAATTTGCATGTAATATTTTTCGGTATTTATTTTAATACTGAAATTTTTTAGCTGTTAACATTTGTTCGTTTATTGAACAAAAACAAAACAATACGGATATCTTTAAAAATATGGTGTTGGACGTGCTACTCAAAGACTAGCAGCACACAACATTATACGGGGAAATCGCACACACATATAAAAATAATGGCATTACGGCAACATCTACTTATCGATAATTGTTAACCAATTGGTGGAGTAGCAGTTACAGTTGTATAAAAAAACATGGTATATTATGAAAATCTATACATTTTGAAGTTACACAGTCTGGTGGGTAATGTGTAAGGCGTATATTTTTGAATTTCGTCAAATAATTAAGTTAAATTTTTGAAAAATTTGCTTATAATGAAGTCGACGGAGACAATTCTTCACCCTTTTTAATTTGAACTATATAATTTTTCAATGTATGGCGACCAGTCGTCATAAACTTTCATAACCAAATGTTTCATTTAATGTTAACATTTTAAAGTTCTAAACATTTTCATTTCGATGTAATTGAATTTGAGCATTTTTTTGGATAGGAACGAATCCGCGTAAAATGATGTCAGTTTGGAAAATTAAACTGTAACCAAAATGGTTGGAATACATGGTGAAATTTGAGTTTTCTATTTTGATGACTACTTTTGTAGTCATTTCATTGAAATCAGAATGTCGAACAATTCATAACGTGGTTTCCTTGTCATAGATTGACTCAATGGATTGTATACTCTATACGAGTGTCCTTTCATTCCATATAATTTTAAAAGTCTAGTATTTATTGCGATTTTAGTAAGCATTGACTGCGGTAATTGAAATAGATGTAATTTACACTAGGTATGTAATTTAAAATAATCTATGGAAGGTATAGTTTAAGCTCACTCTAATAAATAATTCTAAATCGAAAAAGGATTTGTCTTACTCTTCAGAGAGTAAGGGATCCTTTTTTCTTTAAAAATAAAACTAAAATTTAAACTCACTGGCAACAAAATTCAAACTCACTGTGTTGCAGTGGCTGCGTCCGTGTGTATATAAGTATACCGAAACAAACTTGTAATTGAAACCATAAATATTTGTTATTGTGTAAACAATTAAAACCATAATTTTTGTAATTTATTTTTTTCAGAATTTGAAAATGCCGAAACACTTTTAATAAGTGAAGTTCATATGCTATTGGATCATAGGAAAAAACAAAATGAATCGGCCGATGAAGAACAAGAATTTTCGGAAGTATTCATGAAAACTTATAGTTATACAGATGTATTTCGTAAATTTAAAAATAAAGAAACAATTACGGCCGTTCGAAGGTATTACATTTTTCATATTCTCGCATATATTTTAAAATAAAATTGATTTATTATCCATTGTTGTAATGAATGGCACAATAATAATCCATAATTTTCAGTTTATTAATGCAAAAAAAACTTCATAAATTTGAATTGGCAGCATTGGGTAATTTATGTCCGGAAGCATCAGAAGAAGCAAAAGCATTAATACCATCACTTGAAGGACGTTTTGAAGATGAAGAATTACGTCAAATACTAGATGACATTGGGACTAAAAGAAGTCTTCAATATTAAAGGAAAAAATTAATAATAAAATGATTTTAATTATTATTAAACTATGAATTCCAAATTAATTAATAAAAATAATTAAAATTAAAAATGTTATTTTATTAAAGTTGCTGTTTGTTTGTGTTGTTGAATCTTCGTTGACCACGTCATTGGTATTCTTAGGGGTTTAAAAATGTATGTATCATTTTTCTGTTACTTTTATTGGTGCAATTTCCTATCTGCCAAATAAGTTTGTAGCAGTAGTATGACTATATGTTGTTTGAGTAAGTCTGTACACCGATCCGGGTCAATACCGCACTCTCTAACCCTTCCACAGCAGCGTGTTTCTTGTCATTTTCAGCATCTGTTTATTGAAGGTCAACCATATCCTTCTCTTTGAATAGGTGAATTCCAGTAATTATCAACTTTCTGATTGTCTATGACCTGGGGTTTAGGAATCTTAATTAGTTATGATACTTGCCACTGTGTATGGAGAGTATATGACAAATTCTTTATTGTTGCATTGGTTCAGTATATGTTCGCCTATCAAATCGTTTAACAAAAAAAAAGTGACGCGAGACCCAATATAGTGATTATTAATTAATGATATATGCACACATATATCCATAGTGACACATATCCCCACTCACTTTTCCACCTACTTCTCAAAATACGTTAATAATATAATGATGAAATGTTTTAAACAGTAATTTATTTTTATTAGATGTTTCAGATAATAAATTACTATCGATCACAGGGAAAAAGACACAGGACTATGAAAATCATTTAACAGATGTCATTGATGCATTTTGGGACGAAAAAGATACAGAATTCCATATGGAACAAATGCTTGTAAGTTTCTTTAGTACTTTACATTATTTGCGTGTGTATGATTAATTTATTATATTTGAATTGTATTACAGGCATATCTTATAAATTCAATGAAAAATGAATTTACCAATGATGAAAATTTATTTATTGATTCAAAAGATTTATTAACAAAACTTTGTATCGTTCAAAATGAGGTAAATTGACATTAAATAGTATATGTTTTATAGTATAGGCAATAATTGAATTGAGATTGATATGCATTCCAGCTACCTCGGATGTATGGTACCAATTTAATGATGGTACGGTAAGGGATATGCGAAGTAGAAGAAAAAGTTTTTGATAAGCAAATGACTGTGAGGGAATACCTAGAGTTCGCACGTCAGAAACAATTGTTAATAAGAAGCTTTGGTCCAGAAACAAACTAATGAAAAGTGTCAAATATGGGCTAGTACCTTATATTAACATGTTTGCTGCCGAGCGAAACTTTTTTAAAAGCTGGTCCACCACGTCAACTTAATTAATTGTAATATACGTTCGACCTTCTAATAATCAACTATGGCATACCATACCTCTACGTTTTCCATGCACATAGAATTTCCGTCTGTTTCAGATGGACCGCAGAAACCACAATGCGCCGTGTTCATCCCGCAGTCTTGAGTGAGAATTGACCATTCTTAAGTTTGTTTACACGATTCTCATAAGAATAATTTGTTATTCTTATATATTCTTATTGTCTATCATTGATTTTGAGTTGTGTTACTTCGTCTTCACTTGATAAAGTTAATAGCAATCTTAGGTAAAAAAGAGTTGCATCGAACTTTTTGAAAATAACAGAAAAATTCAACGCCAACCAAATCACAAATAAATTTATCGATGGTATACTAGGTATACTAGATATTGGTGTACTTACATAAGAAACATATAAAAGACTTAATCAATTATATTATAATAAATGTGGGATAGGCACATATTCCACATCCTAAAACATCTGAATTTATTGCGGAAACATATCTACTTAGGAATTTTACTTTACTATATAATATATAATAATTTTTTTAAGTTGCTGATGCACATTATTAAGGATTAATATGAATTTAATATAAAATATGTATTCATTCAATTTAAATTATACCTCCGTTTTCTGACACTATATTTAGTTTATAATCAGCACATTTTGATATGTATAAATCAGCAAATAATTGTTATATGTTAAATACCTTGTCAAAATATTACCAACATTCGTTATAGAAATGAATTGGTCAAGCATTACATATTATTGAACCTTTGACTTACTATATTATATTAATTATTTTTTACATTATTCTATATTTACATTTAACATTTAACTTTTACCTTTTTTAAGTTTAAGTAATATGTGATTTAAGAAGGTTACATTTTATAATTACATTATAATTATTTTTCCAGAATAGTAGTATATATTTTAGTACGGAAAATAAACATGAAATTGAAATAATTCTAAATTACATATCGTTAATGGTAAACAATAGTAATGACACTGATCGCGAAATTACAATTTTAATAAATTTAATTAATACAGCAATAAATTTAAAAATCGATGAAAATTGTCGTCAATCATTTTTTCAACATTTATGGAATATAACAATTACCGATTGTACGTATATTTAAAACACAATCATAATTTTTTTCTTACAAACTATATTTTATAAAAACTAAATCGTCTAATAAATTATTAATAACTATGTCTATTATTATTTATTATTACAGTTAATCGTAAATCATCGAAATTGATTCAAGAAAAATTATTAGAAGTTTTTCCAAATATTTTAATTGATCTTATTGAAAAATTAATAAAAGATAATTGTAATGTTCAAAAACAATTGGATGAAACTTTATTAAAATGTAATAATGAATATTTGGCATTAATTAAATGGTGTACATTATCGAAATCATATTTTCAACAATTGTGTAAAGAAATTGCAAAATTAATGTTGAACAATTCATTTCAATCAAACGATCATCAATTATTTTTAAATTTTTTATTAAATGAAATAAAATCAAATATGAAAATATCAACATTTCATAATTTGTATTCTGATGAATTAATCAATTATATTTTAATAATAAATAATAATAATAATAGAATAGAAAATATTGAAAAGATGTTAGAAGTTGTAAAATCAGAAAATCTTATCAATTTTATTACTTTAATAACTCATTTTCCAAATTATTTATACATGCTAAAAAGAATAAATATGTTTAATTGTTAACTTAAGCTTAAACTTATTACCAATAACATTAAAACAATGTATTTAATTTATATATTAATTTCTTTCAGACGTCGTTTACGCTGTTCTCGTATCAATTTTAATTCTAAATTTAAGGCAATTAATTCATTAGCTTGATCAATTTTTATAATTGAATGTATTTTTATTGATGGTTCATATTTTAAATTAATTTTTTCAATTATTTTATCACATTTTCTTTGAGTAATAATTGTAGTCTGATGATTTTTATCCGGTAATAATATACAGCTGATGTCGTCATCAATAATAATTTCTTGCGATTTATTTTCTTGTTCTTGACAATATAAATTGCTACAATAAAACAAATATTTATTAATTAATGGTAGGCGTTACGGGATGATGAATGTAAATGGAAAATTTGATGCGAGATGGTAAAATCGATACCGTAAACGACTAGAAATGTTGAGACATAACATAATGTTTTTACATGGGTCTATGTTGCACGCTAAATCAAAATCTGGTCGAAGAATAGGAACCTATACCCGGTAAGATAACGAAAAAAAAAACTAAAGAGAGATGATAAAGGTTAAGGCCAAGGAGCGGTCGAGTTGCAAGTTGAGAGGTTATTTTTATACTCCTTACCCAACCCAAAGTGAGCCCATTTCGAGTTGCAATCCAACCTTTGGACACATTCCAAATCAAAAGATGTAGTCATCTTTGTCCGTTCTATGCTTCTGATCACCGTCTGGTTATCGAATGCAATAAGAATTTTCTTGCAGCCGACCCACCTCCAAATTATCTAAAGCATGTATTAAGGTTAAAATTTCAGCTTGATATACTGAGGTGTGTTTCCCCAGGCTAATAGGCTAATATATTATCTAATACCTCCACTCTCTTGATTTCATATCCATATCGGCATATCCAGTTATGTAATCGATTTTACAAATTCAAGATACTTCCATGCCTATATATTGTTTCAGTGTGATGACATGTACGTTCAGTTATTAATCTGACTGCCACCACTATCACTGCATTGGATCTCGTGGGATGGTGAATTGTTAACATAAAGTTATTTCTTATCGACTTGACTGTAATGTAAATTACATTATGTCGTATGCAAGTTAATCAACTCAACAAAAGGTTGTCTCAGCATTAAATGCAAACAATTTATTGAGCATTTGGAAATAAAATCCAGTGAGTGAAGTTTATTCATTACAAATAGTAACTAAATATTGTAAATTTAATTTTTAATAATAACTTACTTAAAGTAATTGGTTATATCTCTAGACGTTGTTAATAATATATTTTCCATATCATTCTCATCTGCTAATTTATTATAAAATACAATGTCACCAAATACTTCAACTGTTAATCCAACAGGTAAATAATGTTTATAACATGTTTGCACAAGACGTAATTTTATTGAACCTGTATATAATTGATATTCTCTGAAATATTAGAATACATTTAATTACATAATAAGAGTCATATAATTCTATCAGTTACAATTTAGATTATTATTATTTACTTATTAATTGATGGAATTTTAATATTTTCTAAATAAAATGTTCCGGTTTTACTGCATTGCCATATTCTACCAATTACAGAACATAAACCATAATGCACTTCCATTGGATTAGATTGAAATACAACATCTTCAATCAATAAATTTTTGTAATAATCACAATATACAGGTATTTTTAATAGATTCATTTAAGTAAATTTACTAAGAATAACATCTAAATTAAATTAAAATATCAACAAGTAAATCCTGTAAAATCATTTGAAAATAAATAACAAAACAAAATAAAAACTAATTTAACGTAACCTGACCAATCCCTGACCATAGACGTGATTTGTAGTAGCGAACCCAGCCAATTTTCTGTCATAATGAAGAATGTGCTGGTACAATGGAAAAATGTAAGCTTACGTATACTTGCATGGAAAACATTTCAGTGTACACAATGACAATACGAATTTTTTTATCTTGTACATGAAAAAAACATTAGCTTGCCCGTTACTGTAAGCCTTCCAAGTTTGGTATAAATCGATAATTTTGTATGCATGGAAGTTTTTTTGAAAACGTCAAAATACACAATTAGCAATAAAAAAGCTATCACAAATTCATTCATTCATTCGTTCATTTACACATCGATATATACCTGAAATAGAGAGGATCGATAATTACTGCTGGGAATATATATGCTCTATTTTTATTTTTGTCTGAATTTCAAATTGGAAAGACAGAAGAAACGTGTATTTGAAAAAAATTATTTCGGCGACATCATATTAATAAATAAATAAAAAAATTATATTATTATGGCCAATAAAAAATCAAATTGGTTGGATTTAGAAAAACCATTAAATAAAGCAATCTTAGATGTTATTCAAAAGTTTGGTTTTAAAACCATGACGCCAATCCAGGTAAAACTCATTAAAAATATATATCATAATATGAAAACTATAATTAATAACTTTTAATTTTGATAAAAGGCTGCAACAATACCATTATTAATGTCATGTAAAGATGTTGCTGCTGAAGCTGTAACTGGTTCTGGGAAAACATTAGCATTTTTGATACCAATTTTAGAGTTATTGTTTCGTCGTGCAAACGATTTGAATTGGAAATTAACGGAAGTCGGTGCCATTATTATATCACCGACGAGAGAATTAGCATTGCAAACAAATAATGTATTAAAAGAATTCTTAGCACATAATGAAATTATTTTTACACAAAAATTATTAGTCGGTTGTGGTACCAGCGTTGATGAAGATGTTAGATATTTAAAAAAGAATGGCGCACATATAATTATTTGTACACCCGGGCGTTTTCTGGATTTATTGGAACGTAAAGATGATTTGAATTTGGCTGGACGTGTTAAAAGTTTAGTATGTTTTCTTTTGGGCTTTTTTTCTTTTTTTCATCTATTATTATTTTTATTTACGTCTTCGTTTACATATTTTATTTTTAGGAAATATTAGTATTGGATGAAGCCGATCGTCTTTTAGATCTTGGTTTCACTCAAACAATAAATACAATTTTAGCATATTTACCAAGACAACGACGCACCGGACTATTTTCGGCTACACAAACAAAAGAAGTACAAAATTTAATAAGAGCTGGTTTGCGTAATCCCGTAATGGTTAGTGTACGTGAAAAAGCAAGCACAAGCACACCGTTATTGTTGGAAAATAATTATATGATTGTTGAACCAGAAGAAAAATTTTCAAAATTATTAAGTTTTATAAAAGAAAAACATATAAAAAAGGCTATGTTATTTTTACCGACCTGTGCATGTGTTGAATATTGGTCAAATGTGTTACCAAAATGTATGCCACATATACGTATTTTAGCATTACATGGTAAAATGAAAAATCGTCGAACAAAAATTTTACAAACATTTAAGGAATTGAAAAATGTATTACTTTTATGTACGGATGTATTAGCACGTGGTGTTGATATACCTGAAATGGACTGGGTATTGCAATGGGAACCACCATCAAATGCTGCAGCATTTGTACATCGTGTTGGACGAACAGCACGACAGGGTCACACCGGCAATGCGTTAATATTAATATTACCATCGGAAGATGCATACATTGATTTTTTACAACGTAACCAAAAAGTTCGTTTAAAACCGATAACAATAACAAAAAGTCATTTCACTTATACAGATATTAATGAAATAATTTATAAATTACAAATTAATGATCGTTCAATTTATGATAAAGCAAATCGGGCTTATGTATCACATATACGTGCTTATAGCAAACATGAATGTAATTTTATACTACGGATAAATGATTTAGATTTAGGAAAAATTGCTACTGGTTATGGTTTATTAAAAATGCCATTAATGCCCGAATTAAAAACAACAAATGTCATAGATTTTATAGGTCCTAATTATGACATTGATTTTGAAAAAATTGCTTATGCTAATAAAGAACAGGAGGCGTCACGACAAATGAAAATACAAAAATATAAAGAAACTGGTGAATGGCCGGGAAAACAGAAACATACGAAAAAAACACAACCATGGGAATTATCGAAACAAAAACGTGCAGAACAAAAAGCCAAAAAAGATGTGCGCCGGGAAAAGAAACAACGTTCAAAAAACAATAAAATCGACAATGTTAATGATGTGACTAATAAAAACAAACGGAAATCAAATACTTTTACAGCTGCCGAAATCGATGAATTAGCAAATGATATTGCACTATTTAAAAAATTAAAAAGGAAAAAGATTACAGATGAAGATTTTAATAAAGAAATGGGTATTGAAGATTTTGATTAAATTTTAGTTATTAAAATCAAATCAAGTGGTTAATTTTTTTGTAACATACATGTATTCACTGAAATTTCCTAAACATATACGTTGTATCAAAAGAGTTCGTAGCCGCATACAATATAAATTTTAAAAATGAGATTAAAAATATAAAGAATAAAGAGAAAAGTGTAAACTTTTAAAAAATACATAAATTGTTATTAAAAATTGTAATGTGATTATGGTTTACTTTAAAAACGACACATAAAACAATACATTTGCCTAGTATACGTAAAAAACGTTTCCAAATAGTACCGTAAAACTTGTTAAGAACGAACAGAAATGTTTTCTTGTTCTTCACCCTAATTTTACGATAATAAATTAAAAATGGAAGACTTATTTTAATGTCAACTTCCAATGTGCAGCAAACAATAATATTTTTATAGTGCACAATTGAAAAAAAAAACTCCAAATTTAGATTTATTCAAGCGAATAATTTAGTTTGAATTTGTTTCAGTTTGGTTAATCCTGACGTTTACTGAATTTCAATCAAAAATCGGTAAAGTAAAAGCGTGTCTATAATATGAAGTAGTGATATTTATGTGCTAATCGAGCCTGAAGTACCGACTTCAATTCCAGAAATTAACGTGAGAAACATTTAGGTATTTATTTTAATTCTAAATTTTTTAGTTGTGTTACAATAATAATATCTTCAAAAATATTGTGTTGGCCGCTGTTTAAAGATTTAACAGATTTAAAAAGAATTGAAACAAAAGGAATCTTGAATAATTGCAGAACAATTGGAGAATTGATATATACTTCCATGGGGAGTAATTTACCAGCTATACTGTAATGAGTGCTTGTCAGACGCAATATGTTCTTGATATCCATTTCAAGTAAAAACCTAACAATCAATATATCTGAAATAACTCCCCCCTCAAAGTTAAAGCAAAATAAATAAAAAATGCACAGTAGTAGCGAAAAGTTTATTGTAATGTACATCAGATTATTATCTAATTTTGAAATTAATAAAATTTCTCGTTTTGCTTCAAAACTCATCAAAATAGTCGCGTGAGGTTTTATCCAATATCCAAATATTAGTAACGAGTCATTTTTGGTTTTTGTATCACTGATCAGTATATTTTGCGTAATTAAAGATATAAATTTATCAATCAACCTCAACAACATATGCGTATTCACGAGTCGCACCCAGCAAACTCTATTGAAATAATTTAATATTTAAAACATTGATTTTAAGTGTCTGATAACTCGTGTGAGTAATCGCTGTAAAAGAAACCAAAAAATTATTACAACTATTTTGTAAAAACTAAATATATATATTTATCAATAAAATATTTTCTAAGAGTAATTCAACATTTTACTATACAACATCAGTGTTTTTTTTTTTTTTTTTGTTTAAGATGTAGCCGGTGTTACTGATAAATTTCGTCCTTCTAAAGTATAAATATTTTTATTAATGGCACTGTTGTATCCTTCACGTGTGCTAAATGAAATAAACCCATAACCACGTGACATACCCGTCATTTTATCGAAAATAATATTTGCAGCAGAAACATGCCCAAATTTTGAGAAATATTCTTTTAATTCTTTATTACCAACTGTCCACGGTAAATTACTGATAAATATTTTTTGTAAGTGTTTCACAACTTTTCCTCCGCCAACTGCGGCTGCAACTTTTGTATTCATATTTCTATTGTTACACTTTATAAAAACAAAAAACAATGAATTTTAATGAATATATAAATGTTGAAATGTAATATAGAAAAAAAAAAATAAAATTGATTGATGTTCTTGTTTTATATAAAAATGTATACAATTATTTATATTTTTGAAATTTCTAATAAAAATATAATATGACCACCCATAAATTCTGTAATATCAATACCAGAATTTCGTCCAATTGTATCAACACCAATATAAGAACATTTTAAATTCCACTTTTTTAGCAATGCATCAATGGACCAATCAACACTACGTTCTTGATATGAAAATATAAATTTTGCTTTTGGATTACGTTCAAATAGAATTGATACGGTGAATAATATATTTTCAAATACCGATGGATCATAAAAACAATCGGATGCAATAATTATATCAATATTATCTAAATTGGTAATGTTATTCAATACTAGTCCCCAACTTAAACCTATTATTTGTATATCTTTATTATGTTCTAAATTATTTAATTTGCAACACCTTTTTATATGTTCTAATGTATTTGGTAATAAACAACTATCACTTAAAATAACTTTTGCACCACACTTTGCCGCCAAAATTCCTGGTAAACTTGTGCCAGCACCTAATTCTAAAATACGTTGTGACGGTAATGAATTACGACGTTCCCATAAAAACCATGCTAAAATGTTAGCACATGGCCATGTATAAAATGAATATCCACCTTGTACTAACTACAAACGGTAAAAACAAAAAAAAAAAAACCCAAATTATTTAATTATAAAGAAAATCTCACATATTTAGAAAAAAAATTTAATTTAATGAAAATTTAACTTACTTCTGATATTTTTATTGTTAATTGAGCTAATTCAAAACTTTCTGTATTATTTTTTGTAGAAAATTCAAACTTTTTTATTAGTTCTTTCGGCTTTTTATGTTTATACATAATATAATAAAAATAATTTTACTGCAAGCATATATGAGAAAACAAGCAAAGCGTTAGACAATGCGTGAAAAACCGAGGAAATTCTGAATGAAAAACGCTATTAGAGGAAAAATATTTGTCAAAATGGTTAACCCAAAAAGTGCTTTCCAAGGTGACAATATCGATGTAGACAACACCCATGGACTTTTGCTTAGCCGACGCCACACGGCTGGTGAATTTGGCATATATTCTTATTTGTAAAGTAATTTGTTATGACAAATATTTGTGAAAGTATTTCATTCACATGAGATGTTATAAGTTTTCACCAATAAAAAATTTTTGGCTATCCTTTAGGTAAGAAAATGTATGATCTAACATTTCAAATTTATACGCACCTTCATAATAATATAATATGACATGGTATGCAAAAGAAAAGAAATTAAATGAATGGCTGGAAGCTGACGATTTGCTTGGCTTCAATTTTATCACAGCTTGGCTCTGGTAGTATTGCAGATGGTGCTGGTATAGGTATATTATTGTGGTAGAAAAAACAAAAGCCAAAGCACCAAAGCATTAGCATAAAAAAAAAAAAAAAGAGTGTGATTTGATTTTCTATACTAATTAATTTAATAATAAATGTGTGTTCTGTCTGTGCTGTTTAATGTAATATGTAATTTATTAATAAAAATAAAAACTTCTAATAATGTTTAGTGAATAATTTAATGATAATTTATACATAGAAATATATATAAAATAATATAAATGGTTTTATATAAAAGTGAAATGTATAAAAAATTATTAATTAAAAATGAAAATCGAAAAAGCATTAATTCTCGATTCTTATATAAGACGCCGAAGAACTAGTATACAACAAAATATAGCTTCTTGTGAAAATAAAAAGAAAAGAGATTCATTTCGACAAGTAAGTGATTTCGTTGTTTCGTTTTACCTATTTGAAAACATTTGTTTTTTTTTTTTCGGAACATTATAAAATTTTTTCTATTATAAAATATAGAAAAAAAAACTTTTAATTATATCAATTATCACTTCGCACACCTATGATGCTATAATTAAAAATTATAAAATATGTGTGTGCGACGCGGATTCAAATACCAATCCTATTCGTTCGGATTTATTTTTTATTATTCCATATATAAAAAGAAAGAAAAAAAAACATAAATATTTATGTTTTTCATGATATTTCGCATTATGTTTATATTATTATTCAAATGTGTCAATGTATTTGTTGCGTTATTTACTATCTAAAATACTACTGCTACTACTACTAATACTACTTCATTTCATATGCAATATCATAATATAAACAAAACAAACAAAAAATAGTAGCGGAGTTTGGGTTAGTATTTAGCGCATTGTTTATTTTTTAATAATAAATAACTAATATATAAAGCCAAACACAATAACCCGTTTGTTGCGATAGTTTATTTATTTATTTATTTATTTAACAATAATTATTAGAAATGCATTACATTATTATAGGAATGTGAAAATAAAATATCACTAACACCACATTTGATGCCACTTTTGGTGTTGATTGTTGTCAATTGATTGATTGATCGTTACTTAAAAATCACAGTATATCCTTTGTGCTATCCCTAATTTTGCCAAGCGACATATATACGAATACGAGTAGATAACATATCGTTGGGGGCATACACCAACCCATCTCCACAATATAGTGTGTTTCACGCCTAATATCGCAGTATAGTTGATGATAATTATTTCGTATGTGATGAGTATGTTACATTTGGGTAGTTGAATGCGGATACAAATAATGTTTGCCCTTTAAACCATGGTCTGGAAGTCAACCGTTTTTCAGATATATATCCATATGACAAAATTGCCCACTATCGGACGTATTTTTAATTTTTCTAGTTTTTACCACTTTTTATTGCTCTTAACAAAATATAATAAATTTTAGAATAGATAACTTATCGCACATTAATTATTTTTACTTTATGTTGTCAAAAATAAGCGAGAAAACTTATAAAATATCTCATCAGAATTAAAATGTGATACTGCGGTGTCACATATAATATATGGAGATATCTACTGAACCGTTGACTTTCAATTCAAGGTTCAACGTGCAAAAATTATTGTTTTTAATTACACGCGAAACAAATTTCAGATAAAACTTTTGTTTCCATTGGTATTACTACCCCATTCACCAATTGAGTTTGTCATTTTCTTTCATTTTGGGTCAGCCTGTAATTTCGCTAATTAATCCTTAATTAGAAATTCAATCAAGTTTAGTTTTTGATACACACACACACACACACACGCACACACAAATATTCACATTGAACTGCGCTATGGGTTTTAGTTCCACTTCATAACAGAACATGTAGGGAAATGCATTTTTTCTACCCATTTGCTAGTTGTTTTAGTCCACAGTAACCCGTAAGTATACCTGCAGGATTTACAAATCAGAAGTAGTCAGAAGATTCACTATGATTTAAGATCAGCCGGTACCACAGAGGATTCGTTACCGATCACTATATTTAATATATATTCTTATTATTTTCTTAAGAAATTATTGATGCACATATGCAAAACATTGGTCGGTCGTGAAACGGCGTTCTATATCACCTTATTTTTTAAATTTCAAATTAAAATTGTTTTAAGTGAAAATGATTTTTTTTCAACTATAGATCTCATAAATAATAGATCACCTCGTACAAAAATCGTATAATTGAAAATCTATAATGGCCATCGAACACTTGGGAAACAATTTGTTGAAGGAAGAAACAACTATATAACCAAATTGAATGTCGAATATTGAAAAGTCACACATTGAAAAGCAGTGTATTTAAGACATGACTAGAGAATCCTTAAAATGAAATCCACAGGGTAAGTGGATGGGATGGGTTGACCACATCTGTAATTGTAGAAGTTGAACGCCTGGGTAAATTCTGGAGAAAAGGGATATCCGTAACGTAAAATCTTTGATTATTTCAATTATATTTCTCGATTATATTTATTTATTTATTTATTTATTTGTTGTGTTCGTCTCAGTAAAATAGCATAATTAATATTTATTATTTTTTGCTAAATTTCAATTTTTGTATATTTCAAATTACTATATATTATTTTAAGTAATAAAATCTCTTACATGTAGATATCATCGATATTAAGAAAATCGGAAAAACTTCGAACAACTGAAGAAAATCGTATATTAGAAACATGTACGGATATTGTAAAATTAATAAAAAAACGAAAGGCGATAAATCTACAAACAAAAGAACGTATTTTAGAAAAAGAAGATGATTATGAAACAATTAAATTAAAGGCACGTAAATTAGCGGATGTATTATCAAAAGCACGTCATTTAATATGTTATACCGGTGCTGGTATAAGTACATCAGCACGTATACCAGACTATCGGGGTAGTCAAGGTATTTGGACTTTATTGCAAAAAGGTAAAAAAATACAAGAACATGATTTATCATTGGCCGAACCAACTTACACGCATATGTCACTGTATGAATTACATCGACGCAAAATTTTACGTTATATATTATCACAAAATTGTGATGGTTTACATTTACGTTCGGGCCTGCCACGTTATTCATTATCTGAAGTGCATGGTAATATGTACATTGAAGTATGTAAATATTGTAAACCAAATATTGAGTATTTACGTTTATTTGATACAACTGAATTAACAGCACGTTATTATCATAAAACAAATCGTCGATGTCATCATTGTGGTGAACCATTAATTGATACAATTGTACATTTTGGTGAACGTGGTAAATTAAAATGGCCATTAAATTGGGATAGTGCATGCCAACATGCTGAAAAAACTGATGTTATATTATGTTTAGGTTCATCGTTAAAAGTATTAAAAAAATATTCTTGGTTATGGTCTATGGATTTACCAAAAAATAAACGTCCAAAAATTTATATTATTAATTTACAATGGACACCAAAAGACAATGTAGCTGCATTGAAAATTAATGGTAAATGTGATGATGTTATGAAATTAGTTATGGATTATATGAATATCAAAGTACCCGAATATAATCGCTTAAAAGATCCAATATTTGCTCATGCTAGTTTTTTAGCACCCGAAGAATTACATACCGTTACACAACCGATGCTAAAATTTCATTATACTAATAAAAATGTAAAAGAGACCACCGACGATGTTGTGATTGGAAAAATTGAAATTAAAACTGAATGTGAACAAATGCCGGAGCAAAAGTATTATGACGATTCTAAGAATTTCAATAAAACAACAATAAATCCAATATTAATTCATATACCAAATAAATGTTTAAAAAAACCTATTCCAGATTTAATTCCTATTAATATTAATAATAATAATAATAATAATAATAATAATAATAATAATAACAGTAATAATAATAGTAATAATAACAGTAATAGTAATAATAACAGTAATATTAATAATAATAATAATAATAATAATAATAATAATAATAATAATATTAATAATTTAGTTTCAATGTCTGTAGATAGTCAGTCAAAAATTAAAGTAGATATTGATGCAATTAATTTAACTACATTTAATGATATTAACATAAATAGTACAATAGCAATAAAACCTATAAATAATAATAGTAAGGATGAAACAATCAACAATATGATCTCAAATGATGTCAATAATAAATCTATTGATATAAACAATATTTACGTATTAGAAAATCAAGAAATGAAGAAGGATACACACAACTTTGTCGATCCCATTCAACATAATTCAGGTAAATATAATTTAAATATAAATATATAATAAATGAATATGTGTAAAGCACTGCATAACATAGTCACAAAATTAAATGGTACAGTGTCTCTGAGACACGCAAAATTTCTTTTCAAATTAATAAGGTATCCGCGCATATTATAATACCAATTTCGCTGAACAGATGGCGCTGTTATTACATATTGTTTGTGTCAATAATAATAAATATGCAATTTTGTGTCAATAAAATTTCGTATGTTAATAAATGCGGAAGTGTAAAAAAAACAATGCTTTGAATATGTCTATTTTGTATCTACTAGATATTAAGCATTTGTTGCATCATGCTTTGTTGGTGTTCTTTCATTTAAAAAAAAACAACTGTGGGAAATTAAGCTGTAAAAAAACTGGTGAAAGTTGGTTTGACCGCTTCAAAAACTCAGCAACAAAGAACACCGAAACTATCAAACAAATTTTATGTTGATCAGAGACGTTTACATACTTTGATATAAAGATCCAGATAAAAGAAAATAGGAGTAATGCGTATGATTTAAAAGAAAGGCGAAAACTGCTTGTGTAATTTTGCTTTAACCACACAAAAGAATGTTTTTTTGAACCGAATTGTTACTGGCCATAAAAGATTTATTTCCGCAATCCGTAGCGGTGGACATGGTGCGGCCATCAAAAAAGTATCTGAATGATTTCATCTTGTCTAAGCACAATAAAGATAGTTTTACTTTAATATAAATCCTCTAACTCACACGGAAGTGCGCAATGCTGAAGATGAAAAGAATGGGAATACTTTGGCAAAAAATAATGTTTCCAAATTGCTAAAAAAAATTGTTTTATTAGCAAATTGTATTAACGAAGAGGTGCGCCGACCAAAGCGTTAGATAATTTTTTTAACCGGATATCTATAGATTTTCAATTGATTTTGACTACTGTTAGCAGTAACATAGACTACAATTGCTGCAATAGTTTTCTAAACATATATGTCCGATTTAGGATCAATACAAACGAGGCGAAAACTAAATTTGCTGCAGTTAATAAGAAACATGTGTTCGATGTTATTACCTTTTGATAAACAAATATTTATGATAAATATAAATTCTGCAACCTGGATTGCATCAGAAGATATGATGATACAAAAAGGTAATAAAATATGTATGCCTCAAATTGCGGTAACAACTTTCCAAAATTTATTTTAATCCCAAATTGCAAGTTTTTATTGATTCAAATATCAAAAATGTTTTATTTATTATGCACATGCGAAGCTAAAGAGAGAGTCTGTGTGCTGGTCATATCTTGCCTATAAGTTTTTGTCAAATAAATCGATTGATAATGAAATGACTTAATTATAGTTAGACAATATATTAATATTTGAGCAGAAGTATGGCAAATATTGCATAAATATCTATTTAATTAAATATAATGTAACAATGATTTTTTTAGAATTTTATAAATATTGTTACTTATTGAATTTTAAATCATTTATTTATTTTATTTTTTAGATAACATTTTCACGACACCGGATGAAGTGCTACATAATAATAATAATAATAATAATAATGAAATTGTAAATAACAGTATTATTCCCAGTGA
Organism: Bibio marci; assembly: GCA_910594885.2. Lineage (NCBI taxonomy): Eukaryota > Metazoa > Arthropoda > Insecta > Diptera > Bibionidae > Bibio > Bibio marci. The sequence goes on along the minus strand of OU343116.1, from coordinate 14,784,862 downwards.
AGAAGCATCACATTTATTAAATATTAGTAAACAAGACTGTATTTCACCGTCCTCATCACTAGAAACACTTCCATTACATCTATCATCATCATCAGCATCAGCATCGGTTGTAACATTAAATCAATGTCAATCATTATCACTACCAACATTACAAATACCATTAAATACAATACCATTTTTACCATCTTCAAATGCATTGTTATCACCAAACGAATTTTTGAAATTTCAAAGCTATAATCAGGAACAACTGCTACTAGAAAGAACCACAACTAATTTATTAATTAATAACGCAAATCATAATTTGAATATCAATATCAATACACCGACATCATCAACAACATCAGCAACAACAACAACAACAACAACAACAACAACAACAACAACAACAACAACAACAACAACAACAACAACAACAACAACATTAAGAACAAACACCACCACAATCACCACAACAACAACAACAACTACTCCTACTACTTCTATTACCAGTAATAATAACAGTATTAATTTAAATTATAACCAACATCAAATTTACAATCACAATAAGCAACTGAATTTATTTGCACAATCTTTCTGTGATAATTTAATACATTTAAAAAAAACGAAAAATCACAATAATATTATTTGCAATAATAATGCGAGTAATAATAATGTAATAATCGATGATAATAAAATATTTAATAATAATTATAATAAGATAATTACGGCAACAACAGATTTGGCCAATGATTCAGTAATTGTTAATAAATTAATTCATACAAATATTTTGAGAACTGTTATTAATAATGAAAATAATGAACGCCGACGTGATACCAATGACAATAAATTTTTAATTAAAAATAATGGCAACACCATTATCAATACCACAATCATCAATACCGGCAATAATAATAGTTACAACAATGAAATTAATAGCAGTATGACCACCAGCGCCGCTACAATTGATTGCTCAAATAAATTGGATCATGATTTACAACAACATTTACATGATGAAGGTAAATATTACTATTATAACCGGAGTCATACTGTGGCGTCTTGTAATAATATAAAAATCTGATTAATTAGTGATTTTTAGAAGCATGTATTTTTTTATTTTCTTTATTTTTAAAACTGATTTTCAAAATACACACTTTGTCCAATAAATTGTTCGGACAGAGCATGTATTATTAAGTTTTAGTTTAACGGTCCATACCCATAAATTATTTATGGTACTGTGAACTTTTGTTTATTTGAAAAACATGTGGGTACTTTAATGCGAATACATTTTTACAAGAAACTCTTCTGACAATTGCTTCTTTAGTGTTGGACGCTATGCAGACAATGTGTCGCTACACAAATCACTATGGGCTCCATTCACGCATAGAAGAATAATTATGCATAAATACAATCATCTATAAAAACGTTTGTAATATCAATTTGTGAATTGTTAAACATATGGAATAATAGCAATTCCATGAAATGACTAGTACAAAAGATGTGTTTAATGATGTATACGAAAGTTAAGTTATACCTATTGGTATATACCAAACATTCATAAAAACATAAATATGACTCTGCAAGGGAGTAAATAACAATTCAAAAATTTTAGTCTACAATTATCGATAAGTAGATGTTTCCTTAATTCCGCAGTATATTTATAGGGGTTATTATAGCCCATAATTATAATATAGGATAGAATACCCAAATATTCCCAGCATTAGTTGTTCGACTATCAGTCATTATATTTTTTACTCTATTTTTGGGCTTATACATTTAATTGCAAATACTAATGTGTTGTGGAAGTATGCGGCACTAACCACCCGTCTTTCCGGTTGCTCCGATAGAACCTAATTGATCTTAATATTAATTTTTTGACTATCATTTATCCCATTATATAGTAATTTTGAACTTAATCATTTAATGATAACTTCCAAAGATTTATGGAATTAGATATCATTTCCTTCACTCCATCCGGATAGTCCATAGCACCCAAAATGTAATGAAATTACTATTTATTCGATTATTTTGTAATTTTATTCTTAAAATTTTGATTGGAATTATTAGATATGGAAATAATGTTCTAAAATTATCCTATACATTTATTAATTCTGAATTATTATTATTTCTATTCTAACGATGTGAAGTGAGTGTAAGACTCAATGCCTGACCCGAGGTGTATTCACTGAAGCGAATTTGCCAGTAATTTCCGTAATATACCAGTATTTATTGAAAATAATCGTGCACTCAAACATTGTTTGATGCCATTTTGGTAACGATGACACGTTCAATTTGTGTTAAATTCCTTGGAATAATTCGGAAATAACAAGCTACGATCCAGCATCGTTTCTAGGGATTATTTTATTTTATGTTCTTGCAAACTGTTTATGGATGGATATGAAAGCAAACACTTGAGAAGTGGGTATTATTAATTAAATTATTATGAATATATGTAATTACAGTCGACTTAATTAATGTAATAGCGGACTTTAGTTTTATCGTAAGATGTGTGAAAAATGGGTCTCACACAACCCATGGCATTTGTCACATTTGAGAGAATAAAATCAGAAATTTTCATACAACACTTCATTATGAAGAAAAACTGTTGAATATTTTCCCATTAAATTATATTAGAAAAAGTTTGTAGTTTTTAATTGATTTTTTGCAAACACTAGTCTATTTTATATATAGGCGCTGCAATTTCGTATCGTAACAAATAAAATCAAAGCAATCAAATTCAAATTTTTATATTAATATATATATTTTTTTTCTTGTTTAAATTGTTTCAGATTATTTTAAAAATATTATGGATTATTATAAAGTTATATTTAATAATAATAAACTTTTGCCACTGTTACCATTTTGGTATGACATTAATTATGCATATTCTGGATTACACAGTATAATTCATCCACCGCCAAATGAAGTGGATTTATGGAGTACAATTATAATTCCAATATTTCAATTAAATCGTAAGGAGGCTGAATGTAATTTTTGTTTTGATAATTATGCCGAATATAAATGTCAATTTTATTATTCATGGAAACCAGAATTTCGTATTGAATGCAATCGACAACGTAACGGTAAATTTATAGTATGTGAATGTTGTGATAATTCAACCAATAATGATGAAAATCAATCAAATGAAATAATTATTGATAATAGAAAAACAAATATTTCCGGTTGTGGTGGCGGTGGTGATGGTCATAATAATATTTCTAATGATATCGATAATGTCGGTAATGTTGAAGATGATGACGATGACGACGATGATGATGATGATGATGATACTGTTGATATTGATATTGATATTGATAATGAAGATAATAATGATAATAATAATAATAATAATAATAATAATGCAGATGATGATGATGATGACGACGATGATGATGATGATGTTGTGGTTGATGGTAATTCTAATGAAAGTAAACAATGTGCCAAATTAAATTTAAGAAATAAAATTAATGAAAATGTAAAGGTTGTTAAAGCATTTATTCAACCGGGTTGGTATGGTAAAGGTTATCGTAAAATTAAACGAAAACGAAAACGTAATACTAATAATATTCAATTATAATATTTCGGTATTTTTTTGTATTTTACATCGCTACGTGAGTGAATTATTTAAATTATTTATTTATTATTAATTTATATTTATTTTTTTTTCTTAATTTAATATTTAATATTTTTAGAATAGTTTTAATATTATATTTATAAATTAGTGTTAGTTAGAAAAATAAGAATAGTAATAATAATAATAATTAATGGGTCATGTCCTTGATCACATTGCAAAAGGGGGGGGGTCCAGATGTTTCTGCAAAATGAGCTGACTTTCGTTTCGCATTTTTGCTAGCATAAAATCATATCCTCATCGATATAGCAATCGCAACTAACTTGTTTTTTGTTAGTCTGTACCTGAAACAAAAGCCAATCAACACATTTAAATATTATTCTATAATTGTCCTTTCGCGACTTCTTCGCATTGGAATAAATTCAATAATTGTTTTTATAAATATGTTTTACCATCGTGCGCACGGAAACAACATCAATTTTGCAATTATTGTAGATTAGGTTATTTGCAATCAACGGCGACGATTAAATTGTAACCGCATAAATATTTGCAATTTTCGTGAATTTGCAATTCCAAAAAACAAATTTCAATATTCAGCACAATTTGCTTACTAATTCGCGATCCAGTTTCGAGGATACGACCCAATAACTTTAAATTCAATTTGTGCGTAACTTATGAATATAAAAAGTGTGTGCGTGCGTGTGTGCGTGCGTGTGTGCTGTGGCTGTATGTGTGTGTGTGTGTGTGTGTTTTCGTGTAAGAACAATATGTTAAATTTTTGACGAACAATATGTTGACTTTGGAATTCATTTTTGATTTTATTTAATTTTTTTTTTTTTTTTTTTACTTAAACTGAACAAAAAAAATAATTGTAAGATTTTAAGAAAAGAGTGTTTTTTCCTTTACTATTTTAATTTTTTTTTGAGATATATTTTTGAAGTGATATTTTTTTATTTTGATTTTGTCTTTGAATTTTTTTTGTATTTTTTTTTTTTTTTTATAAATATAAAAACAATTAATTACTTAAATTAAATTTAAATGTTTTGTAAAATCATTTATCACTTAATGTGTGGCACTAAAACCTCTTTACGCTTCTCTAACCGGACCTATTTAAGAATCTTAAGATCACCGTTTACTGCATCTAGTCATTTACCCTTAGGTTTTCGTTTGGCTCTCCTTATCCCTTCTGGAACACCATATAACAAATTTTTTGACGCACATTCATCCTCCATTCCGAATACGTGACCAATTGACCTTTGCCTATTAATTTGGCAATATTTAGTTCACCGTACGACTTGTCTATTCCGAAGTAATATATCTTTGTCCGCAACAATTTTATTTATTTGACTGGACCAAATTCACCACAGAGTATCCTTCGTTCACTGGATCTAATGTGATCCATCATTCCACCGCTTCATACGTTAATATTGGACATATTAAAGTTTTATACGCACCTTCCACTTTAGACCACGTTGTAATGTTTTTTATTGGAATTGTTTTTATTTTTTTAGCCAGTTTCCAATTGATACACTGCACTGTGAATTTCCTTTTCCATATCAATTTACCAACGATCCCATACGAAACTATTAACAATTTCAAACATAGATTCTCTAATAAAAATAGGTTGAGCTTGAATTTATGATGCACTAGTTGCCACCATATATTTTGTTTTGGCTGCATTGACCTACAATCGGTGTTTAATTGTTTACGGTTGACAGTCACAATATTTCATCCCATTACAATTTATATCATCATCATACGCCAATAATTGACCTGATTTTGTAATGTTTATCAAATGTTTATGTTTTTTATCAGACATAGCTCGATCTAAGCAGAATACACACTGTTATTCTCCGATAATTTCATTAGCATCAGTATGGTATAGTATTTTTACAAATATTTTATAGACACCTTTTCTCTTGCGCCATAACTTGTCCAGCTATATTTTTGTACAAAAACGGCACAACATTTTGTTATCATTGTTTTTGTTAAAGTATAGTTTTGTTCGGCGTGATCCTTCGTTGTAATGTTCCTTTGTACGAATTAATTTACGGTCGAAGTTCCTATTACAGCTATAGACTTCAATTGCGGTTAATCTAGCTCTCGTTAGTATTTTAAACTATGGATGCACATTTCCATTCCGAGTATCATCATCGAACCACCCATACGTAACTATCACTCTCTTACCCATCTATACAGTGTCGTGACACCTTCAACGTATGATTTTAATTTGTCTCACAAATATATTTAAATTCTTTACCTGCAAGTAATCGTCTAAATCGTGCAATAAATCCGTTGTCATATAACATCCATATTCAATTACTTTACCACCGATCTATTCAAATCTTCCGACTGATCATTTCGACCGTACAAATTGTGTCTTAACTAGGTGTAATGATCCGCGTCAATATTCAAAAAACTACGATAACTTCAAAATTCCATTGTATTATTGAACAGTGACGTTCATCAATTAATATATGATCAATTTGATTATTTGTTGTTCTACCACCTCGAGATTTCCGCGTCATTTTATGAATATTCTTATGTGGGGGGAAGTATTCACCACTAATAACAACGTTTTTAGATATGACGAAATCAATCAACCCATTTTCATACTCGTTGTTTCATGAAGAGTTTATGTTTACCTATTGTTGGATGATATATTCTTTGCTGTTCCACCTGTTGGCATTAATGTAATTCTATATTTGTTGATACCAATTTTTTATAAAATCATTAAATCATTATCGTCATAATTTTTTTTCCTTAGTGATGAGCGCCTAATTGTCGGTAGCAACTATCATTACAAGGTAAATTATCCAACGATGTAATTAAGTATGTTGAGTTATAGTTATTGAAGGGATATTGATTTATATTACGATTCTTTTTTCACGCATATTAATAAATCTTCAAAGTCAACGGCTTGTAGTAACGTACGTATTTTACATAGTAACGAAATTTCTTTCCGTTCCATTGCTTTAGAAAGAAAATCTCTGGAAGTCTAACTAAAATCTACGTGTTTCCGATGACCATAAAAATGTAATTTTTCGGTTCTAAGTACAGACTTCCTCCACCCATAGTAGGCATTCACACTATTTCATTTTTTTCCAACTGTGAGATTATCTGGTGAGACTTTTGACAATGATAAAAAAACCAGTTATTTATTTGCATTTAATTATATTATTTATTTATTTCATTTTAATGTATATTTTTTAATTCTTTTTGAATACGAACACTTAAACGATTTTCTAAATCATAATTTTTAATTAACAATGCATCTTGTAATAATTTCTTTGCATCTTTCTTATACTATAATAGAAACAATTTTAAATTTATATTATAAAAATGATTCTGCATATTGAATAAAATGAAAAATTATGCAATAAACTTTTAATATGTTAATCAATATATCCGGGCAAATTGCAAATTTATCCGATAAAGTGTTTTCCGATCAATGGACCAACAAAGAACTATTATAACACGTTAATTTGTGGACGACACATAACTTAACCGCATAACTTAATATAAAACTATAACTTGCTCTGTCGCGTGTTTATTTGTTGTTCTTAATATCTACCTTAAACTTTGAAAAAAAAAACTGCAATCAAATCAATAAGTGACCGCGAATTTTAGGGAAAAAATATGAAAACATTAACCCCTTCGGTGTTGGCGGTGTTGCAATGGACATAAGATTTTACCAACTCAGTGGAATATTTTTATTATAATTTTTGTTATATTATATGATCCAACGAATCCCCTTCATATGTAGAAATTTGTCTAACTTCATTAGAAATAATAGAAGACCGAATGGTTTAAAGAAAGTTATATACTTTTAGACCTTGTTTATTGTTACAATTTTTAAAATATACTAAATCGGTGTGTTATATAAATGATTATGTTATATGTAGAACATGAATTTCAATTTTTAACCACAGTCAATTTCCTAGTATATAGTAAGGAAGTTTCAAGGTAGTTGTTTAATAGAGGAGTTTTGGTTATGATGGGATTTTCTTCATAACTTGGTCATTTTGTAACCGTTTTTGATGAAATCTTGAATGTACATATAGGTTAAAATTGATATAATATAAACGGTTTTAAAAATAAATCTTGGAAATTGATTCTCAGCTCAGTTATCTTGCTCAATCAATATCTTAAAAACTTGTGAATTTGGCCATTTCTCAACTAAATTTTATGAAATTTTGTATTCAGTTTCAAAGTAGCATTATAACGAACAATTCCTATAGAAATTCTGGAAAGTCGATACTCACATCAGTTATCGTGCCTAGTTAACTGGAACCGTATGAACTAAATTTCACAAAATTTTCGTATATAGGCTTATAATAGTATTCTAAGAATAGTTCTTAAAGAAATTCTGGGAAATGGACTACCCAGGTTGCAGTTATCTTCACCATTTTCCCGCAACCTGGTGAATTTGGCCATTTCTCAATCAAATTTCATGAAATTTCCGTAGGAACTGTTCTTAGCATGCTTCTGTAAACCAGCATACATTCAAATATCGTGAAATTTGTTAGTATATAGTATAGAGGGGTTTGCTTATAGGGAAAATCGAAGAGAAATATTATAATTTATCACACGAAGTTATTGATGGAGCAGCAGGCAACTGGTATTTATATCTTAAATTCACTATGTAATATTTCGTATACCATATGTTTTTATGAGTTTTAAATGAATTATTATTAAATAAATATACAAAACTTACATCATGACTGCATCTTAATAACAAAATTGCTAATTCATAATGTGCAAATGCTGTTACATGTGCATCATCATCAATAATACATTCCCGCTTTGAAATACACTCTCTGCAAAAGAAAATAATAATGTTTTTGTAAATAATAAATAATAACAACTTTTGGAGTTTGGCGCGAGTAACGTTTACAATGTCCTTATTAAATTTATGCATATACAGTTATCTTTCTCAATGGACCTTGAACGTCAAATAAATGTGATTCTAATATATAAAAGACATTCCACCATTCTTATAAATTCAATTGAATTATATTTTCTTACAAAACCCCGGCCAATTCACAATTTAATGTTTGTCTGCCATATGGAAAAAAGACCGGAATGGACCAGAAGACAAAATTATTTTGATCTCAATGAATAATGCCCGACAATATGCATTAAAAATAAATTTAGATTTGATATGCTACCACACTCGCTTATTCACCAAACCTGGTTCCTTCTCGATGCCACTTATTTCGATTGAACAACACCGCAATTCATTTGCAGAAGTAAAATGTATATGTACTTACTTGTAAGCATCTACAGCAATTTGATAATTCTTTAGGCACACTAATGCACTAGCAAGTATTAATTTTTGTACACCAATCATTGGTTCAAAATAATCTTTATCCGGTACGGAACAATCTATTGGAAATAAAGATTAAAATTAAAACAATACTTATCTATTTTGATTTCTATGGATTTAAAATATTGTTCACCAAATACAATTTGTTCTAAATCTTCAGAACGTATGCTATTCATTGTACTCCATAAAAATAACATTTCATACACTAAATACTTCCAATAGTATTGATATTGTTGTTGTTCTTGTAGTGTATCATTTTTAATTGCATCACAATTTAATGGGAATTTTTTAACACGATTTTCAATAAATTTACCTAATTGTGAATTCTATAAAAAGCGCGACAATTAAATTTTTTGAATTTATTTTGTGTAGAACGAATCCGGAATGAATGGAATTTTCAAAATAAGCTATTCTTCTTATTGACTACGACAACTTATACGTAAAAATGAAATTTTATTAATTTTAAGTAGTTTAAGTTTTTTTAATTGTTAGTTATGGGTCTCCATATTTCGCCACAATTTTACTGTCACAACATTCAAGCTGCGCGTATCAATTATTCATAAGTGTCTTATGAAAATTAGCATTCGGGGAGGGGATTCGTTCTTAACAACAAATAAAATTTATTCTCATTTGATAAATATAATACCAAAAACATATACCTTTTGATTAGATTTTGTCAAAATTTCTGTAATTTCATTACGATAGGTTATTAAATTATTAAAATTTCCACTAGCCGCTTCACAAATTGCTGTCATATATGTATAAAATGCTTTTGAAAATATACTAGTTTTTCTAATAATGCGATAATAATAATCAATTAATTATTTAATATGTGATTTTTATAGCCTCTCTAGACAATATACGCAGATTAATTTATTTCCCCTTTTGGTTAAGTATTAAATTGTTAGTGATATTGTTTTGCAAAGTGGTTGTAAATCAATTAAAAATGAACCGCACAACATCTGCAACTGATGAAAATGTGGCAAAAATCAAGCATTTTGAATTAATGGTTTGGAATCGACCGCATACGGAAGATCCATTATGCTAACGAGTTAATCGGCGAAGCGTCGTCTAATTTCATAAATGAAACCAGAGGTGTTTGTTATAAATTATCCGTTCATTGTATGGAAGGGTTCATTGTGTATTTTTCAAATACCTCATAATAAATACCATTTAACATAAATAGTGCCAAGCACGATTAGCACGAAAAGAATTTGTGATCGAACTCCTTATTTAAACCACAACTAATTTTTTTTTTACCTTTCGAAAGTTGCCACCCATAAACGAACAGAAACTCTTCACCTATCCGTCGCAGTTATATACCGCTTTACCCAATTACTGCAGGTAACCGGTAAGCAAGGATCAGAAACATTGAAGGCAAATGGTGTAGCAGATCATGGCCGCATATTAGTCCAATAATAGTGCGACTGAGTATGCTAATATTCTTTCAAGAAACGTCTGATTTCATAATTTCAATTGCACATTTTACAATCGCTGCTGTGGTGCTTGTACGTATAGGCATGGCCCAGCAAACAGACGTATTCGCCTAGTAAATACCGATACCCGATAATTTTCATAATTTTGATTCGTCTTAATACCGACATTCAACCCATCCAATCCTCCCTGGAACGGATATCTATAACTTTCACATTCTCTGACACACACATATCCGGTGTTGCCGCAATATCCATACCACATTCCACGAATATTTCGGATTATAAGTATTCATTTGTACTAAATAATGTACAAATAAAATCTGCGATATTATATATATGTCCCTGTAATATTCTAGTGATCTTTGTAATATTCGCTATGATATCGACGTGATATATATCTAGGGTTTTCTGACATTCATGTTGCATTACATGGATAAACCAGAAATGCAGTAAACTGTAAGGATGGAAAAATGTCGAAACATTTATTGGATGTGCTAGGGATATCACATATATCCTTGCATTTGATATCCTACAGCCTAAAAATGGAGACCATAATGATGAACCCAGAGATATCCATAGGATGTCGTGCAATATTATTTGTATATTACAGCGATATCACATGCAGACGTTGGTTAGATGATTTTATGTTGTGTGTGATTGTGAGATGTTCGATCGACATCCCTGCGACAAAAAAATAGGCAGACATATTCCGCATGTATATACATGGGGCGTCTTTGTGCCGTGTAGAATATAGTTTGTCACTCGCCTGTCGTTGAATCTTTTATCCATTATATTTTATTTTATACTTGTAATGTAATATTAAATAGAACTTTTTCGCCCACAAATACAAATTAACCAATGTCACAAAGGAAATAAATATCTGGATATTGACTTGACCTTAAGGTTATATAAAAACATTAATAATATGTATAATTAGTTTACCTTAATTCATTAAATCGACTCATTGCACTTGCAAAATCTAATTGTATTAATTTACACCATGCAATTTCATGTAAACAAAGTAATTTCAATTCAATTTGTGCCGAATTTTTATATGAAATTTGGTAATAGAAAACAGCTTGTGAAATATTTGACTGTAATGAATTATGAAATTATTTAAATAGTATATTTTAACATAGGAGAATAAAAAAACTGCAACGGTGCGACGTCGGTGTTTTCTTTCAACTGAATTTTTTTATATGACATCCTAAGTCTTGAACTCTTGAACTGAGATTTAAATAAAAGTCTAGTATGTCGAACATTTTTTGTGTCACTGTCAAGCATTGCTTCTTCGCATACTGTATATAAAGTAGTTACTTTGATAATTTGACCGGAAGATATCTAAAAGACTTAAATGAGTTTGGGTTGGTGTTAAAAACTGGTTATATGCGCTATAATTGAGAAGCTATATCCGGCGGACCTCCGAGTGAAAACACTAAAGTTTCATCCAGTAAACATCCTAATACGCCTATCCTATATCATACCGCATCTTCAGTTGATTGTCGTTGAATATAGATCTACGCATTGACACAACTCTACCTGCGATTGCAAATATTTTTTTATAACCATTAATCCGAACGGTTTTCAAAATTTTGAATTAATATTTCAATCATTTAAAACGATATAATAATGAGAACATTTATTAATGAAAAGAACAGAGACAAAAGTATAACTATTACATTAGATGTTGTCCAAAGACTTGGAATGAGCGCAACCAATATGGTTTGGCTAAGGGTAAATTAAACTTTTGTTTTACGTAATGTACCAGTGACCAAGCATTCGCGCGTGGTTCCCAGCTGCTGTGGGACCGAACCAAATACCAATTTTGTAATACTATAGCTTGAAACTATACCCACAGGCTGTCAACCACAAGCAGCACATGCCTGCGTCTTCCCGATACACGTAGTAGTAAATTATTCAATCAATTCGGTTTTATCGCTTGCAACGATCAAAGTTATTCATTGGTTTGCTAATATCTTGGATGCTGCAATCAACCGGTGGCACGTTTACACTAGATCTTTGTAATCAATCGCAATTACAGTCATTATTAAAGTGCCAAAAACATGCTTCGTCATCATTCTTCACATTGGTTACATTAAGCTGCGTTCTAAATGCTATCACCCGAAGGTGTAATCAATACTTGGGACAATAAAAAACAGCCGGGTATAATGACACATTGGAAATCAATGGATATGACAACTTATCAGAAAGAGAGTTAACCTTAACTCTCACTGGTAGAGAGAGTTAGAGGGATCTAATAAGAGGAATTGATCATGGATAAATATTGAAAACAACGTTGAGAGAACGTTACTCATTATAAAAGATGTATTCAATCTAAATTAACATTTAGGTTTTCTATAGATAAAATACCAAAGGGGTTCTAAGGATTCATGTGTATGCAGACTATGCATGACTATGAATACAATGCGGTGCTAGTTGTAATATATAACAATGTTCGGCTTTGACAAACAAAATGATTTAGGTTTACTGGAATTTAACCAACCGCACACCCAAAGCGATGATATTTTTCTTAATTATGAAGGGCGAAAAATATCATAAAATCTTTCTGCTTTTCTTAACAAAATACATTTCTACCATAGTATTTCATAAATTTCTAGTTGAGCAATGGAACTGCGTGTAACCTCAGCCGCACCCCGTTGACACCACTGCCTAAATTATACTCTTATATACCTTCATCCGTTCGACACGTCCACGAAAAAATAAAAATATAGCTGATTTTCTGTAATCATTTTCATTTTCATTCAGTAATTGTGTGGCCAAATAGATTTCATCGGTTGTGTTACTATCTTCCAATTGAAATAATTGGGTGCCATATGTGTAATACCAAAGTAATGATATTCTGGAAAGAAAACAGTTAAATTAGATGGAATTCAATGATCAATATTCAATTCGTTTTGTAGTGTATGATTAATTAGTTTGTTAGTGTATGAAACTAACGTTGAAATAGTTGATCGAATATCTGCCGATTCCCGAGAAAATGTTAAACATGAAATTCCAATGTCACGATTTCCTTCAAATCCAAAAATACTTATAATACGTAATAATTTTGTTGGCAATAAAGATGCGGTTAATAAAAATATACCATAACCAAATGAAATCGCTCCCATTAAACGTTTAATTGTTTCCTTATCGATTAAGTTATTATTACATATATTATTATGATGATGATGATGATGATTGCTAAGGATATATAGAGAGAACATTTATTATTTATCTTTATATAGAAGTAGACCTAAGGGTCTAATTTATCTTATTAATCATTTAATAATTTACTATATACACAAACCGTATTGAAGGTCTAAAATTTAATTGTGATGGTGTTGTTGTAGACATCAATAATGATAACGGATCATTATTAGTTGATGCAGTTGTTGGACAAGTGACTGGTAATTGTTGTTCAATAAATTCCTTACAACTAATATTTTTATTATTATAATTTTCTAAATTTAAATTCAATTCACTTTTGGACGGTTTTTTTTTTAATGTAGATATTTTTGTACTAAATTGTTCCGATTTGTTATTTGTATATTGCTTTTCTGAATGTGGTGATTTTGATAATAATAAGGCATTTGTGGTGGTGCTAGTGGTGGTGGCGGCGTTGGTCTTTATTGTATCATTTAAATTATTATTATTATTATTACGGTTTACTAACGATTCACCATCGTTATTATTTTCATTTTTATTATTTAAAATATTAGTTTTTTGTACTGGAATTGCTGTCTTACACTTATTACTATTACTACTACTGGAACCAATAAAATTAACACCACCACCACTACTACTACTACTACTACAACATCTTTCATTTGCCGATCTGAAATATTAATTGTACAATAATATCATTTTAAATAATAATATGACATGAATAATTTAGTTTTAAATGCTACGAACATTAGCTTCTATTGTGAGGTGGTGGCATAGGCCGTACAGAAGCTAGTTTTTCGTAAATCTGGAAAGGCTACAAAGACTGACATGTGTGGCAATTACTGGTGCTTTTCACACGAAGCCAACCACTGCCATTGGGGTGCTACTATAGAACTTCTACCGCTAGATTTGTTTGTTATACAAACGAATTAACCGCAGCGCATAGCTTGTTACGTGAACGTACATTGCATCGAACTGAACCAATGTATATAGGCATACAAGGGTTTTGAATCGAGTAAAATCGATTACAGAACTGTATATGCCAATGGAAGAAATTAAGAGAATGGAGGTATGAGAATGTAATAATAAAACTCTCATTGATGATGGGACGCGTTCTGAAAGAGAATCGTATGGGATAGCAATCTTCACGCATAGATCCTTCATGCAGGACACAGTGCTGGTGTCGGAATTTATTCCATATTGTCTGCATATTAGTCTAAAGAAATACATCTTAGTATGTCAGGTTGTTGGCCTTAATATATACTTTGGATCACGTGGAGCTGGGTCGGCTGCAGGGAAATAAAATTCTAAATAAACTAGATAAACAGGCGGTGATAAGAAGCTTGAAACGGACTAAGATGACTACATCTTTGCGTTTACAATGTGTCCAAAGGCTACAACGTGTAGTGACTTGAAATGATCTTACGTTGGTTTGGAAATCGATGGAAATGAAAAGACGGACAATCTTGCAAAGAGGGGTTGATTTTCAATGGTTCGAAACCATATTCCGCCATATTGGTGGTGGTTAATGTAGCGATATAATCGAGAAATGGATCATGAAAGAACATCGACAAAGTTGGGACAACATGAGTAGATGTAGCCAATCTAAATTAGTTCTTAGATTTTTTATAGGACGTAACACCAGGATGGCTTTAAGCATAGAGCGTGGAAACCTTAGAAAATTTGTGACAATTGTTACTGGACATAGGGGTTTCGGTTATCATCTTAGTATTATGATGGGAATCCTTTTGGAAGATACTTGTATAGACTGCACATGAAAATATGGCCTTTGGACAAGCTTGTCAGATAATAACAATGTTATCAGTAAGGTGAGTGTGTATCTATGAGTGTTCGAGTTAGTTTTTTTAGGTATGTAAGTTGAATTTTTAAGGTGTGTTAGAAGGGAATTTAAGAAACCTAATATAATTAAGATATTTGGAGAACTATAGAAAGATCCAATAACTATACATTAAACAAAGAAGTTAGTTGGAACACTAAAATTAATTAAACGCATTGATGGTTTCGAATACGATAACTATGTCGCCCACAGTAACTTTAATTAACGCTTCTGGAGAATTATATTCGTATAAAATGTGTCGGCTGCGGGGCAAATAAAATGGCTCATGTGAGTATGAATATGATATGGCAAAATCGGATCGGTCACATAATAAGAGTAATAGAAAAAACAAAACCGCATAAAATGTTGATTGGACAATATGGCCTTTAAGTTCTATATTCAGCATAAGGTTCTGACGGACCAATAGCATTTCTCCAGTCTATATATACTTAAAAGGCTTCCTTGGTAAGGATATTTCTAGGCAGCCTCATTTTCGAATACATTTGAGCAAGAACCGAAGGATTATATGAGATTGGCTTTTATTCTGGAAGGAAATAAATAAATCAGCTGGCCAATATAAGTAATACAGATCAGTCTTTCATGCTTTATGCTTAATGTAATGAAAATACTTTATGGAACAACAGGAAGCCAACTTATCGTCGTTATTGCGGTCTTGTACTTCTGAAGAACTCTCGTAATAAACCATCTTGCACGCAACTACAAACTAACTCCCGTGAACATCTGAAATGCAATTGGACTATTAAAATATATATTTATATATTTATTACTTACTGATTCATTGGCGTCGAAGCGACAGTGCCAAATGATGTTCGTGGCCGTATGCTGAATGTATAATCTGACATTGATCGTGGAATTGTTTTGGCATAATTAAATGGCATTGCTACATTTAAAAACAAATAGTAATATTATTTTAAAAGAGTTAATAATAATATTTTCATTACCTGGCAAATTAACAGAAACATCATTTTGAAATTCTTCTACATATAATTCATATATTTGATTATATGTATTTTGATAAATTTTCCAAGCTCTTCGTAATAACCAGCTGCCTTTCATTAATCTATAAATATTTTTCAGGATATATGTGTAAATAAACATAAACAATGACTAGATTAGATTAGATAGATCCATAAATATATTCACGGATACACACCCAGTAACATCTTCGGTTAAAAATGTTAATATTGCCGATGACATAAAGGTGTCGGCTAAAATTATTTGATCTTCTAATGTTTTGGCTAATGGCTTTTTATTAGAGTTCACCGATTTTATACGATTCGTCATTGGATTTCCAAATAATTTAACACGTAATGTTGTTAACCAGCCATCATTTAATAACACACAACGTTTCTCTAATTCTTTTAACCAATATTGAGCCGTTTCAATTTTATCAATTTCATACGAAATTATACCATTCTGAAATAAATTAAATTTTGAACATTATATTAAAAATAACTGCGTAACTGTACGAGACGAGCTTGTAATACAAAGTAATTATTTTCTGCAATGGAAAACTGAAGAGATAATAGCAATTTTGGTTAAGTAACAATGGCCAAAAATCGTATACCAATGCATATGGTATAACAAAATTGCACACTATCACGCAAGAATGATGCGGAGGCACCACGGTTACTTAGAATGCGGATCTAAGAATCCTATATGTAGGGCATTAACGGGATACTATACATATCTAACTATACCATAGGTTCAAAATGGGAATATCCGATGACGAAATTTGTAAATATTGCTGCGAGGATAACTAGGCAATGGAATACTTAATTTCCAAGTGTCCGGCTCTGGTCCACTAAAGGTTAAAAAGTATGGATAATAAATATTCTTGTAAGCGGTGATTATTGGAAAATGCCATCCAAGGAGATTGTCCAGTTCATCAAGGAACGAAGCAAGGTTTATTCCTAGAGGTTTAAAGGTAATGGGGCGCAATAGACATACTCAATGCCGCTGTGCTTGTCCCTTTAACTTCACCTCATTTCTATCGTAACATTGAGTATAAGTTTAACAGATAGAGATGTTATAATGTTAACCATGAGTGCTATAGTAATGTGAAGGATATTCCTAGAAGTGAAATCTGTAGATTCAGAGGAGGTAGACCGACCAAAGGTAAAGAAACAAATGATGATGATGAAGTGTGCTGGTATTCATCATCACATTAGATGATCTATTTAATAATTGCATTCTCTATGTAAATTTCTCTGACTACTCGACATAGGTTTTTGGATATTTGATACATGCATTACAATTATGTTGTTTGTTTCGCATATAAAATTGTGCTGTATGGTTTCTTTGGATAAGTGCACAACACGTGCACGAGCGCCCAGAATGTGTCCTGGAAATATCGGGCACAATACGTGCACATATGTGGCCACAATACATTATAATCTGATTGTAGGTACGGGCACATTGTTTTGTGATTTGTGGACGTATAGTGCCTGTGCCTGTGGTACACTTTCTGTCAACTTTGTGAGTACAACTCAAATAACTGTTTTACTGGTTTGTGTCTATTGTTTTCATAAAAACGAACATTGTATTCCATTCAATAATAAATGTATGTTAAAGGCAACGGGTTGAATGAAGTTTGTATTGTCGTGTATTCAACACAATGCTAATAGTCAAAATTAGGACAAAAAGGTGATAAACGTAAATAAATATTAATTAAAGTATTGGAATATTAAAAATTAAACATACAAACAAATAAGTCTTTGTTTCTATCACAAATTATACGATTTAAATATATTTAATAAATACTCTAATATTTACTTAATTTTTATAAAACCATAAATATTGATTTTTAATATAAAACGAATGACAATTTAAAATATTTAAAATTTAATAATAAACAAACCACTACATAAACAGTTGTTGAGTTGAACGATATTAATAATAATATTTATTGACTCCACAAAATATAGAAACAGAATACAACGTTAATATATATAGTGAGTAATGTCACGCGGGGAACAAAGGTCCCAGCATTTAATTATATGCTTAATCCAAACCATCGACATACAAACAAAACACAAGCAGGAGCAGCCTATTGATCGCGGCCACAACATCTCCACACATACAACAACAAATAATAAAACCATCAATTTTAACGGACTAGTGTAAAGCACAACAAAGTCAAGCAAAACAGACAACATACAATTTTCTAACAACAAGCGAAATAAAAATATCCTAGACAATTTGCAATTAGTAGAAAATGAAAGGACGAGAAAAGAAAGTCGTCTGTCCGCACGGCTTAGCAACCCAAAAGAAGAAGAAAACAACAACGCATTTTATGCATAAATGGGAATAAGTGACTGGTGAAGATTTCGAAATTAAAGTATTATTGTCCAACAAACGCGAGATGATTAAAATAGAACATAAAACTTCAGAAAAATAGACATTACACGGCATTAATCACAGCAGTCTGTCAATTTGAGTGAGGTACTGAATTGTGTATGGGTACTAGTAAAATTCTGTAGGAATATATGTTAGGCATAGCATCTCTTGTAAAGTCAGTTGTAACCGAAGACGCATTCACGTTCGTTACCGATCATGTACTTAAAGAGTTAACTACGAATAACCAATAAGTAGCTTCAGACATTCTGAAGGATGTATACAGGAAAATATCAGTGGCAGTATCCATACTTAAAACTTAGTTTATGATTTACTTATTACATATAGTGATTCAACACCGCTATCATAATTATATATGCTTCAACGGTCTAGCGGTAGTAGGTTGGATGTTTATGTGGTTAGCTACCACTTCTGCAAAACCAACTAGTAATGAAGTCTACACAATTCGGCCTTGTATCGGACAGGATAAACTGCCACACGATTTAAAAACTTTCATCATAAAATATTAGAACCTTGTTGCTGGGAAATATTCTTTAAGAACACTTGTACTGCGATACAAAAAAATCAAAATTGAAGACTACCGCGGAAACTTTGAGCGTAAATTGATTTGTAAAAAAAAATACTACAACTGGAACAAAGATTTTACGCCGAAATAGAACCATTCAACAGGAACAATAATAATAACAGAAAATTGTGTCAGTAGGTCAATCGTATTCGCAATAGAGATGGGCGACTGAGTACTTTAATAATCTAAATATTATTTATTAAATGTGAACAGAAGATGTGCTATTTCAAACTACTCAGCCATTTGTGCGGGTGAACCATCAATACACGAAGTAAAGAAAGTTATTCTCAATTTCAAGAATTACAAATCACTTGAATCAAATAACTTATGAGGTAAACTCTTTAAACATGAAGAAGATGCATTATGGTATCGACTGCACGCGCTAATTGTTAATAGTTGTTCGAATATAATGAAGACGTGCCACCAGACGAGTAGAACGATGGTGTATTATCTGTCTAGTTTAATATTTCAAGGAAGTGAAAAAAACTCTTCATCACTGAGTCTGCTTCCGGGAAGTCACAGGAATACAAAGATTGACATGCTTAATCATTACGCGGGCTATGCGAACATGTCCAACAGCTGGCATTGATGAGCTGTTAGGTCCACTTAGCAATGGCCGAGCGACCAAAATTACATTGATTAAATTATGAAGGGAGGGACTATAGTAGAGGTAAGATCATCGGGTACAATTACCGAGCAACGCACTCAAAGCTGATTCCACCGTTGAAAGTACCGAAAGATGACATAGTCATTATAAGTTAACGTTGAAAAAATTTCACATCAAAGTCGAGTAACAACACAGAGTGGAAAGGCGAACACTCAGAATATCACATTGGGGAGAATGTCATCAAATGGTACACGAATGGTTTTAAAAACGAGAAAGGCACGAGCGTTGGGTATATGGTCGCAGGATCAAATTCTTAGAACCAATGGGAGAATATAACCAAGTGTCCTCGAAGCGGGAATGTATGCCATTGAAAAATGTGCCCAATATATTCAACCTCGACAGGAAATATAAAAACTGTCTGACGCAATCGGGCTGCCATTGAGGCAGTTGCAACTTTTACACAATCAAATAGATTAGGCTAGCTTGGGTGATTGTGTGGGAAGACTGAATGAACACGTCGAAACATAATAAATTAACTCTATTTTGGATTTCATGTCATATCGGAATAGAGGGAAACGAAAAGGGTGACGAATTGAAAAAAAATAGAGCTTATCTACAACTTTTATTGATCCGGTTCATCCTGTCTGCGGAATAGATATTAGCAGTATTTGTAAAAGGTTGAAAGTTAATACGCACAAGAAGTGGTCAAGGACCTGTAATAAACATCCGGGCCCGGCGCCATCAAAGGAATTTATGGTGGCATCAACAAGAAACAGTCTGGAGTCTTACTTTGGGTTGCTCTAAATATGGATAACCCACCATAAAAAGGGAGGAAGTGGGTGCAATAGATATGCATGGTCGCAGCACATTAAAACACCACTACTATTACATGTACCAGTCTAATGTAATCTAAAAGATGGCTTATTGGTCACGTATGGCGGATGGCATGGGTGGAAAAAAATTGTTGAATTGTGTTTC
Organism: Bibio marci; assembly: GCA_910594885.2. NCBI lineage: Eukaryota > Metazoa > Arthropoda > Insecta > Diptera > Bibionidae > Bibio > Bibio marci. Next base: position 14,764,020 of record OU343116.1, on the reverse strand, counting down.
AATTTCAGCAGGAAGAAGGAGCCGCGCCAGAGAACTTAAAGCTAAATGAGTAACTGCGCAGTAAAAATGGTAATGTTAATATTCTTAAAATTTGTTATTGGAAGAAATTAGCTGCGGATCGGTACCCGGTTGGAGAAATTTAAAACCGTACCTACCTGGATTTTGGTTATGCCATGCACTGAATCTATGGAAATAATTATACATTAGTCTTAAACTTACCACACACAAAAGAAATGTATATCCAGCTAAAATTGATGTATTTTGAATATTACATTTAAAATGTTGTTCGGCTTGTTTTGGTAAATTATTTAACCATAAATAAAAGCCATGCTTTATATATTTTGGAATATCATCTGGATTTTCTAATTCAACAGCAATATTTCCATCAGACATTTTTTTTAAATAGTAAATAAAATACAATATACAAAAATTATATTTTATACAAAAAATTATGTAAATTTTTCATTTAAAATTTCATAAATATATAAAAATTATATTGAGAATATCAATTTATTATTGCTTTTTGAATAATTTAATTTATTATAATTTTGTTATTTACAATCACAACACAACACCCAAAATTCTAATATCACATGAAAATTTATAATACCAAGCACATGTAATAAAATAAAATAATATTATCACATATTTAACACTGAAATTTTATTATAAAATGTTTATTAGCTATCTATCCGCTCTGTATGTGTGATTCATGACAATGCTTGTCGTGTATTCTTAAAGAGAGTCGAACTATTGATTTTTCTTCACCACATTAACAAAATAAAAAAAATGTATTATGCCCCTGCAAACAATATGAGATTCAATATGTTGATTCTCACTTACTTGCTCCATATGGTATTAAAACCCAGGTGCGGTTTTACCTTTCAGCAATACGCTTCTCGAAGCGGACCTATCTGCAGCTGACGTCTTCCAATCCCGAATTTTTGCGATCATAATATCATAGTTTACTATGCATCTAACCAATCAGCTTAAGAGTTTCCGGCTCTCCTTCCACCTGCATTACCATTCAACAGTTTTTTCGACACACGTTCCTCCTCGATGCGCCGTAATACATTGATCCATCAATTTTTCGATATAATAACGTATTGGCAACAAAAACATTGCCGTTTTTTGATAGAACTAAATAACGCTTTATTCAATAATATATTGTCAGTTTTGTTTTGTGGTAAACTTTTTGCCATTTTTGTTGTTGTTAACTTCATGATTCCAAACTTATAAAAAGTTCTGGTCCTTATCATCAAAAAAACTTGAACCAAATGCGTTTTAGCATCATCATCATTATTGAAAATTTTACCATTCAAGAAGGTTTGCAAACTTCGAAATAAATGGTAATCTGATGGTACAGCAAGGTCAGAACTATATATGGTGGATGTAGCAACACTTCCTAACCGAACTCCAATAATTTTTTGACGAGTGGCCTTGCATTTTCATACGGTGGAACACAACGCCTCTTCCATTTACTAATTACATTGTTTATTGTTTGGTTAGTTGTTGTATATGTATAGGTTCAAACAAAGAGTTCATTATTGTTACGTTTCACAAGCAAGTCGCTGATGGATGATGTGTTGTGTTAAGGGAATTTCTTTAAGTTCATAATGAATATATCGAGTGATTTTTCGTATTCAATTTTATTTAAATGTATTTGAATGCGCGCATGTCTGTCATGGTGATACATTGAGCTTCTCGGCAATCTCACGTGTTGTGCTATGACGATCCGTATCGATTATTGCTTTGATTTGGTCGTCATCTCTTCTCAAAATGCATAGAGATATGGAATATCTTTGAAATTCTTTGGATACGTGTATCAAATACCTTATAGTGTATACCTGTAGATTAGTGATTAACCTGAATCAGACACACTGAGAGAAGATTCGGTAGACAAAGATTGCATATGCTTTTATTGTGTGGTGGTGGCATATATTTGGAAAGAGTATAATGTGTGACTTTTCGTACGACGTCAACCAGTGCCATGGAGGTGCTACTGGTACTGCTGGATTTGTTTGTTAACAAGTCTGCAGTAAGCGCGTGAACGTACATATGGCAATGAATTATAATCTATGGTCATAGAACCATATAAGGGTCCTGAATCTTGAAAAATCGATTCCGGAATTGAATTTTGTCAATGGATGATGATATAAATAAATAAAAAAATGAAAAACTAAACTCTAAAACTCTCATTGATGATTGAATGGGAATCGAGAAGGAGATCACAATCTTCACGTACAGATCCATCATGCAGAACACCCTTGATTTTCAAATGCGACCATATTTCGACTTAGGAAGGAACCCAATAGGTGGTCTGATTCGGTTTACTCCGAAATTATTGTGTATTGCTTCTCATACAGAAACCTTCGCTTTTGATTCACCTTTCTCAAGTAACGTTGGCCAATATGTTTGTGGGGTACAATAATAGTATTATATAAATTGTATTTATGTGTAATAGCCTATTTGTGAGGATGTGTGGAATATATACGGACTTATTTTTATTTAAAAACAAGGACGAAAATAAAATTTATATGATATTTTTATATTATATGTTAATACTGCTAATGCATATACTATTTAGTTTAGCTCTATATACAGGCGTCCTTCGTATAACACGGTAAATGTAAAACACGGTTTCAATATTACATGGTATAATAATTGAGATTAATATAATAAGGCGTTGATATAACACGATTTTGATTGATCTGCAAGAAGGAAAAGCTTTAGCTAAAAAATTTGGGAAAGAAACTGTTAAAGAAACTGTAAAAGAGAATTGTAAAGTTCTTTAGCTCCTTATAGAGAAATTCTGAAAGAATTACAAGATCTAAATATGCAGGCCATTGCAACTATACGTCAGATAACTTTCGTAATGATGTTTCAGAAATAACTATATAGTGAAGAGTAGTTTCACACCTTTATATAGTATTTGGAACGAAATTTCAGCTATCATACAATTTTACACATGTTACAATATAACAATTGGTACCCACATTGCCTGAATTCATATTATTTGAAGGTTTTGTATAACACGGTTTCGATATAGCACGGTTCGAATTAAAACCGTGTTATATAAGGGATGTCTGTATACTAATTCTAATAATGTACTCGTTGCTATGCATACATTTTTTATATATCATCACAATTTTTGTATATTATTTATACACTTGTTATTTTATTGATCTGAATAATTTAACTCGCTCTCCAAATCTAAGCAGCAAGTTATTATAACATACGACGTTAAAAAAGAAATATATATTTGTAGTAAATGAATTTTAAGGGTCAAATATGTACTATATTTAAAAGGGGAGAAGATAGGGATGGGGTGTGGTATTGAGATAATTATTTTTGGGAATTATAAATATTTGTTTTCAACTAGATTTTAGGACGAAACTGGAACACCACAGTTTGAATGGATTGTGTATAATAATTGTATGTGTACAAAAAATAGAGCACAACCATTGAGTAATTTTTAATTGTAGATAGAGTTATTTATAAATTTACATAGTACAAGAGTTTCATTTTCGATTTGACAAAGTTGGCCGAAAGAATTTCGATAGTATTTGACCAAAGAATGTGAAAAACCGAATGTGCATATGCGGTTAAGAATTTATATATATAAAATAACGCAAAATGTTGCACGGAATAATTTATAATATTTAAATAACATAGATATGTACTTTACACGATATCGCCCAAAATCGTTCCCAATCATATTTACGATATTACTACATACCCGTTTATAATATGCAATAGTTACATCCCAAAACAAAGATTCATATAACACACTTCCATTTCAACCTTACCTCTATGACCTATTTAAATATAAAACGACTTTTTTGATCGTAGTCTTAAAGTTTACATTGAAGTCATGTTTGCCACATAAATTGTTGTGCGAACAAGAGTACAGTAGATATAAATTTATGGTATATAGATATATAAGAATTTCAAGTTTAATCTAACAATAAGCCATACCAACAGTATCAGCATACTTTTTTCAATTTCAACATGTTATATTAATAGTTGGATTTCAGTATATCAGACCATTTTTAAGAGATGTATCAGGAGAGCATAATCTGCAGGCAGTGGAATCTTCTGAATTTTTTTCTGGTATATTTACGAAATAGAAAATCATTATATCAGGCCATTTTCAAGAAATTGTACAATATTCAGGCAGTATTTCCAAAGAATGAGACCAAAAGCAGGCTGTTTCTTCGCAACCCCAATCATAAGTCTGAGGCATAAGCTATTGTATTGTGAAGTTCAGAGTTGAGCCTAATTTTGGTTTTTTAAATTACCTAACCTTTGATGACATAAAAACAAGAATTAAATGAAAATTTTGGGAAACACTTGAAAATTTGTGGATGGAAATATGCTTAAACAAATTTATATTTTAATCGGAAAATTCCGGGAAAACTGTAATAGTTAGGAGACATTTTCAGTACCACTTCCACAGTACATTTACCATCTAAATTCATTTATGGCTATAAGAAATCTGTAATCTGTCGACTTTAGGATGGAGAAAATTTCAAGAAAATCTCAAAACGATACCAATAAATTAGGTAGCCAATTTTCGTTACAGCCATGTTGTAGAGGATCTTTTGGCGCACAATAAAGCTTCTGGAATTTTTCCGTGAAAAATCTGTAGGTGGATTGATGATCGATTTAAGATTTTGCAATTTTCGTGTAAGACCAAATTTGGGTAATTGTGGGAAAACTGTTAGACTTAAAGAGTTGACGTGTGGCTTGAAAGACGTGGCATATAGTCTACTATCCGTGATAAATAGTGCAATGGTAAATTCCATTGGAAAAGCCGGAAAATTCCCATTTGAAAACATGCAAAAATCGACGTTTTTCGTTGTTCCTGGAAAATCCGTATTTCCCATTGGAAAATTCTAGAAGAGTTTCAAAACCTAGATTGAACTTTTCTTTACATTTCAGCATCACCACATTTTGGAAAATTGAGCTTTTGCCAATTCCCCAGGAATCTTAAGATTGGTCTGCAAACGATTTTCCGAACTTTAGGCACCCCTAGTTGGAAAACCCTTATAGATAGAAAGTCACCCCCATAATATAATTTGTAGCCCTTGAGGAGGAATATCACTGGTGAGAAGCTCGTCGCGAAATAGTGAGTATTTCCGGAGTTATAGGGGTCCAAAAGTGGCCAATTTGGTACATTTGAAGAGCCATAGCTCCGCCCCCTTAGGGAAATCGGGAAAAGTGGTCACCAGAAAGCGTTTTTTTTTCGAGCTCTACAATCCCTGAAAATATGAATGTCCTCCGGGCAAAAAAATTTTTTCGGCAGTGGATTATAACCCACACTTTTGCGGGTCAAAAAAGGAAAAAAAAAAATAGGGCTGAAAATAGGCTGAAACGATCGGGGCTGATCGTGCGAACAAGAATCCGTTGAGATTTTTCGAAAATTCCGCCGCTAAGTGGGTCAAAAATGAAAAAGAAAAAAATTAAAAAAAAAATTTGCCTCCTGTTAATTCTGCTCGACTGTTACTTCGTCTGAAAAATGCCTGGTATTTTAGTGGAAATTTTTATGGATTTCTTAAAAACAATATAACTCAGCCGTTTGAAGTGGTAGGCGAGTGGGATAGGTATCAAACGATAGGTAATTACATAACCTAACTTTTGGTAACATAAAAATATGGATTTTCCACCATGCATATGAAACCGTTTTATGAAAATTACGGGAAAACCCGTAAATAGATTCAGGTCCTCTAGTGGTAAAAAATATTTCTAATATTCTAATTAAGACATCTGGAAATTTTCGGGAAAATCCGGAAAATTTTAATTTGGATCGGGAAATTACGGGAAAACTGTAATAGGTAGGAAACATTTTCAGTACCACTCCCTCAGTACATTTACCATCTAAATCCATTTATGGCTATAAGAGTGCTGTAAGTCATCAACTTTAGGCTGGAGAAATTTCCCGGAATTTCTGAAAACCAGCTTTTTGATGGTCCTGATTTAAATAAATTAGTTAGCCAATTTTCGTTACAGCCATATTATAGAGAATCTTAATGCGCACATTAAAGCTTCTGGACTTTTTCCGTGAAAAATCTATTGGCCGACTTATGACCGATTTAAGATTTGGAAATTTTCGTGTAAGTCTAACTTTGGGCGGTCATTGTGTGAAAACCATTAGACTTAGAGAGTTGTGGTGGGGATTAAAAGACGTGGCATATAGTCTACTATCCGTGATAAATAGTGCAATGGTAAATTCCATTGGAAAAGCCGGAAAATTCCCATTTGAAAACATGCAAAAATCAACGTTTTTCGTTGTTCCTGGAAAATCCGTATTTCCCTTTAGAAAATTCCAGAAGAGTTTCAAAACCTAGATTGAACTTTTCTTTACATTTCTGCATCATTACATTTTGGAAAATTGAGTTTTTGCCAATTCCCCAGGAATCTTAAGATTGGTCTGCAAACGATTTTCCGAACTTTAGGCACCCCTAGTTGGAAAACCCTTATAGATAGAAAGTCACCCCCATAATATAATTTGTAGCCCTTGACGAGGACTATCACTGATGAGAAGCTCGTCGCGAAATAGTGAGTATTTCCGGAGTTATAGGGGTCCAAAAGTGGCCAATTTGGTACATTTGAAGAGCCATAGCTCCGCCCCCTTAGGGAAATCGGGAAAAGTGGTCACCAGAAAGCGTTTTTTTTTCGAGCTCTACAATCCCTGAAAATATGAATGTCCTCCGGGCAAAAAATTTTTTTCGGCAGTGGATTATAACCCACACTTTTGCAGGTCAAAAAAAGGTAAAAAAAAATAGGGCTGAAAATAGGCTCAATCGATCGGGGCTGATCGTGCGAACAAGAATCCGTTGAGATTTTTCGAAAATTCCGCCTCTAAATGGGTCAAAAATGAAAAACAAAAAAAGAAAATTCCGGAAAATTCCGTGAAAATTTATGGCTGGAAATAGGCTCAAACGATCGGGGCTGGTCGTGCGAACAAGAATCCGTTGAGATTTTTCGAAAATTCCGCCTCTAAGTGGGTCAAAAGTGAAAAAGAAAAAAAATAAAAAAAAAAATTTGCCTCCTGGTAATTCTGCGCGACTGTTACTTCGTCTTAAAAATGCCTGGTATTTTAGTGGAAATTTTTATGGATTTCTTAAAAACGCTATAACTCAGCCGTTTGAAGTGGTAGGCGAGTGGGATAGGTATCAAACGATAGGTAATTACATAACCTAACTTTTGGTAACATAAAAACATGCATTTTTTTTTTCCAAAAATTTCCAAAAAAAATGGCTTAAAAATAGGCTCAATCGATCGGGGCTGATCGTGCGAACAAGAATCCGTTGAGATTTTTCGAAAATTCCGCATCTAAGTGGGTCAAAAGTGAAAAAGAAAAAAAATAAAAAAAAAATTTGCCTCCTGTTAATTCTGCGCGACTGTTACTTCGTCTTAAAAATGCCTGGTATTTTAGTGGAAATTTTTATGGATTTCTTAAAAACGCTATAACTCAGCCGTTTGAAGTGGTAGGCGGGTGGGATAGGTATCAAACGAAAGGTAATGACATAACCTAACTTTTGGTAACATAAAAACATGGATTTTTTTTCCAAAAATTTCCAATAAAATTTCCAAAAAAATGACTTAAAAATAGGCTCAATCGATCGGGGCTGTTCGTGCGAACAAGAATCCGTTGAGATTTTTCGAAAATTCCGCCTCTAAGTGGGTCAAAAATGAAAAACAAAAAAAGAAAATTCCGGAAAATTCCGTGAAAATTTATGGCTGGAAATAGGCTCAAACGATCGGGACTGGTCGTGCGAACAAGAATCCGTTGAGATTTTTCGAAAATTCCGCATCTAAGTGGGTCAAAAGTGAAAAAGAAAAAAAATAAAAAAAAAATTTGCCTCCTTGTAATTCTGCGCGACTGTTACTTCGTCTTAAAAATGCCTGGTATTTTAGTGGAAATTTTTATGGATTTCTTAAAAACGCTATAACTCAGCCGTTTGAAGTGGTAGGCGGGTGGGATAGGTATCAAACGAAAGGTAATTACATAACCTAACTTTTGGTAACATAAAAATATGGATTTTCCACCATGCATATGAAACCGTTTTATGAAAATTACGAGAAAACCCGTAAATAGATTCAGGTCCTCTAGTGGTAAAAAATATTTCTAATATTCTAATTAAGACATCTGGAAATTTTCGGGAAAATCCGGAAAATTTTAATTTGGATCGGGAAATTACGGGAAAACTGTAATAGGTAGGAAACATTTTCAGTACCACTCCCTCAGTACATTTACCATCTAAATCCATTTATGGCTATAAGAGTGCTGTAAGTCATCAACTTTAGGCTGGAGAAATTTCCCGGAATTTCTGAAAACCAGCTTTTTGATGGTCCTGATTTAAATAAATTAGTTAGCCAATTTTCGTTACAGCCATATTATAGAGAATCTTAATGCGCACATTAAAGCTTCTGGACTTTTTCCGTGAAAAATCTATTGGCCGACTTATGACCGATTTAAGATTTGGAAATTTTCGTGTAAGTCTAACTTTGGGCGGTCATTGTGTGAAAACCATTAGACTTAGAGAGTTGTGGTGGGGATTAAAAGACGTGGCATATAGTCTACTATCCGTGATAAATAGTGCAATGGTAAATTCCATTGGAAAAGCCGGAAAATTCCCATTTGAAAACATGCAAAAATCAACGTTTTTCGTTTTTCCTGGAAAATCCGTATTTCCCATTGGAAAATTCTAGAAGAGTTTCAAAACCTAGATTGAACTTTTCTTTACATTTCTGCATCATTACATTTTGGAAAATTGAGTTTTTGCCAATTCCCCAGGTATCTTAAGATTGGTCTGCAAACGATTTTCCGAACTTTAGGCACCCCTAGTTGGAAAACCCTTATAGATAGAAAGTCACCCCCATAATATAATTTGTAGCCCTTGACGAGGACTATCACTGGTGAGAAGCTCGTCGCGAAATAGTGAGTATTTCCGGAGTTATAGGGGTCCAAAAGTGGCCAATTTGGTACATTTGAAGAGCCATAGCTCCGCCCCCTTAGGGAAATCGGGAAAAGTGGTCACCAGAAAGCGTTTTTTTTTCGAGCTCTACAATCCCTGAAAATATGAATGTCCTCCGGGCAAAAAATTTTTTTCGGCAGTGGATTATAACCCACACTTTTGCAGGTCAAAAAAAGGTAAAAAAAAATAGGGCTGAAAATAGGCTCAATCGATCGGGGCTGATCGTGCGAACAAGAATCCGTTGAGATTTTTCGAAAATTCCGCCTCTAAATGGGTCAAAAATAAAAAACAAAAAAAGAAAATTCCGGAAAATTCCGTGAAAATTTATGGCTGGAAATAGGCTCAAACGATCGGGACTGGTCGTGCGAACAAGAATCCGTTGAGATTTTTCGAAAATTCCGCCTCTAAGTGGGTCAAAAGTGAAAAAGAAAAAAAATAAAAAAAAAATTTGCCTCCTGGTAATTCTGCGCGACTGTTACTTCGTCTTAAAAATGCCTGGTATTTTAGTGGAAATTTTTATGGATTTCTTAAAAACGCTATAACTCAGCCGTTTGAAGTGGTAGGCGGGTGGGATAGGTATCAAACGAAAGGTAATTACATAACCTAACTTTTGGTAACATAAAAACATGGATTTTTTTCCAAAAATTTCCAAAAAAAATTTCAAAAAAATGGCTTAAAATTAGGCTCAATCGATCGGGGCTGTTCGTGCGAACAAGAATCCGTTGAGATTTTTCGAAAATTCCGCCTCTAAGTGGGTCAAAAATGAAAAACAAAAAAAGAAAATTCCGGAAAATTCCGTGAAAATTTATGGCTGGAAATAGGCTCAAACGATCGGGACTGGTCGTGCGAACAAGAATCCGTTAAGATTTTTCGAAAATTCCGCCTCTAAGTGGGTCAAAAGTGAAAAAGAAAAAAAAAATAAAAAAAAAATTTGCCTCCTGGTAATTCTGCGCGACTGTTACTTCGTCTTAAAAATGCCTGGTATTTTAGTGGAAATTTTTATGGATTTCTTAAAAACGCTATAACTCAGCCGTTTGAAGTGGTAGGCGGGTGGGATAGGTATCAAACAAAAGGTAATTACATAACCTAACTTTTGGTAACATAAAATATGGATTTTTTTTCCAAAAATTTTCCAAAAAAAATTCCAAAAAAATGGCTTAAAAATGGCTGAAAATAGGCTCAATCGATCGGGGCTGTTCGTGCGAACAAGAATCCGTTGAGATTTTTCGAAAATTCCGCCTCTACGTGGGTCAAAAATGAAAAACAAAAAAAGAAAATTCCGGAAAATTCCGTGAAAATTTATGGCTGGAAATAGGCTCAAACGATCGGGACTGGTCGTGCGAACAAGAATCCGTTGAGATTTTTCGAAAATTCCGCCTCTAAGTGGGTCAAAAATGAAAAACAAAAAAAGAAAATTCCGGAAAATTCCGTGAAAATTTATGGCTGGAAATAGGCTCAAACGATCGGGACTGGTCGTGCGAACAAGAATCCGTTGAGATTTTTCGAAAATTCCGCCTCTAAGTGGGTCAAAAGTGAAAAAGAAAAAAAATAAAAAAAAAATTTGCCTCCTGGTAATTCTGCGCGACTGTTACTTCGTCTTAAAAATGCCTGGTATTTTAGTGGAAATTTTTATGGATTTCTTAAAAACGCTATAACTCAGCCGTTTGAAGTGGTAGGCGGGTGGGATAGGTATAAAACGAAAGGTAATTACATAACCTAACTTTTGGTAACATAAAAACATGGATTTTTTTTCCAAAAATTTCCAATAAAATTTCCAAAAAAATGACTTAAAAATAGGCTCAATCGATCGGGGCTGTTCGTGCGAACAAGAATCCGTTGAGATTTTTCGAAAATTCCGCCTCTAAGTGGGTCAAAAATGAAAAACAAAAAAAGAAAATTCCGGAAAATTCCGTGAAAATTTATGGCTGGAAATAGGCTCAAACGATCGGGACTGGTCGTGCGAACAAGAATCCGTTGAGATTTTTCGAAAATTCCGCCTCTAAGTGGGTCAAAAGTGAAAAAGAAAAAAAATAAAAAAAAAATTTGCCTCCTGGTAATTCTGCGCGACTGTTACTTCGTCTTAAAAATGCCTGGTATTTTAGTGGAAATTTTTATGGATTTCTTAAAAACGCTATAACTCAGCCGTTTGAAGTGGTAGGCGGGTGGGATAGGTATAAAACGAAAGGTAATTACATAACCTAACTTTTGGTAACATAAAAACATGGATTTTTTTTCCAAAAATTTCCAATAAAATTTCCAAAAAAATGACTTAAAAATAGGCTCAATCGATCGGGGCTGTTCGTGCGAACAAGAATCCGTTGAGATTTTTCGAAAATTCCGCCTCTAAGTGGGTCAAAAATGAAAAACAAAAAAAGAAAATTCCGTGAAAATTTATGGCTGGAAATAGGCTCAAACGATCGGGACTGGTCGTGCGAACAAGAATCCGTTGAGATTTTTCGAAAATTCCGCCTCTAAGTGGGTCAAAAGTGAAAAAGAAAAAAAATAAAAAAAAAATTTGCCTCCTGGTAATTCTGCGCGACTGTTACTTCGTCTTAAAAATGCCTGGTATTTTAGTGGAAATTTTTATGGATTTCTTAAAAACGCTATAACTCAGCTGTTTGAAGTGGTAGGCGGGTGGGATAGGTATCAAACGAAAGGTAATTACATAACCTAACTTTTGGTAACATAAAAACATGGATTTTTTTTCCAAAAATTTCCAAAAAAATTTCCAAAAAAATGGCTTAAAAATAGGCTCAATCGATCGGGGCTGTTCGTGCGAACAAGAATTCGTTGAGATTTTTCGAAAATTCCGCCTCTAAGTGGGTCAAAAATGAAAAACAAAAAAAGAAAATTCCGTGCAAATTTATGGCTGGAAATAGGCTCAAACGATCGGGACTGGTCGTGCGAACAAGAATCCGTTGAGATTTTTCGAAAATTCCGCATCTAAGTGGGTCAAAAGTGAAAAAGAAAAAAAATAAAAAAAAAATTTGCCTCCTTGTAATTCTGCGCGACTGTTACTTCGTCTTAAAAATGCCTGGTATTTTAGTGGAAATTTTTATGGATTTCTTAAAAACGCTATAACTCAGCCGTTTGAAGTGGTAGGCGGGTGGGATAGGTATCAAACGAAAGGTAATTACATAACCTAACTTTTGGTAACATAAAAACATGGATTTTTTTTCCAAAAATTTCCAATAAAATTTCCAAAAAAATGACTTAAAAATAGGCTCAATCGATCGGGGCTGTTCGTGCGAACAAGAATCCGTTGAGATTTTTCGAAAATTCCGCCTCAAAGTGGGTCAAAAATGAAAAACAAAAAAAGAAAATTCCGGAAAATTCCGTGAAAATTTATGGCTGGAAATAGGCTCAAACGATCGGGACTGGTCGTGCGAACAAGAATCCGTTGAGATTTTTCGAAAATTCCGCATCTAAGTGGGTCAAAAGTGAAAAAGAAAAAAAATAAAAAAAAAATTTGCCTCCTTGTAATTCTGCGCGACTGTTACTTCGTCTTAAAAATGCCTGGTATTTTAGTGGAAATTTTTATGGATTTCTTAAAAACGCTATAACTCAGCCGTTTGAAGTGGTAGGCGGGTGGGATAGGTATCAAACGAAAGGTAATTACATAACCTAACTTTTGGTAACATAAAAACATGGATTTTTTTTCCAAAAATTTCCAATAAAATTTCCAAAAAAATGACTTAAAAATAGGCTCAATCGATCGGGGCTGTTCGTGCGAACAAGAATCCGTTGAGATTTTTCGAAAATTCCGCCTCTACGTGGGTCAAAAATGAAAAACAAAAAAAGAAAATTCCGGAAAATTCCGTGAAAATTTATGGCTGGAAATAGGCTCAAACAATCGGGACTGGTCGTGCGAACAAGAATCCGTTGAGATTTTTCGAAAATTCCGCATCTAAGTGGGTCAAAAGTGAAAAAGAAAAAAAATAAAAAAAAAATTTGCCTCCTTGTAATTCTGCGCGACTGTTACTTCGTCTTAAAAATGCCTGGTATTTTAGTGGAAATTTTTATGGATTTCTTAAAAACGCTATAACTCAGCCGTTTGAAGTGGTAGGCGGGTGGGATAGGTATCAAACGAAAGGTAATTACATAACCTAACTTTTGGTAACATAAAAACATGGATTTTTTTTCCAAAAATTTCCAATAAAATTTCCAAAAAAATGACTTAAAAATAGGCTCAATCGATCGGGGCTGTTCGTGCGAACAAGAATCCGTTGAGATTTTTCGAAAATTCCGCCTCTAAGTGGGTCAAAAATGAAAAACAAAAAAAGAAAATTCCGGAAAATTCCGTGAAAATTTATGGCTGGAAATAGGCTCAAACGATCGGGACTGGTCGTGCGAACAAGAATCCGTTGAGATTTTTCGAAAATTCCGCATCTAAGTGGGTCAAAAGTGAAAAAGAAAAAAAATAAAAAAAAAATTTGCCTCCTTGTAATTCTGCGCGACTGTTACTTCGTCTTAAAAATGCCTGGTATTTTAGTGGAAATTTTTATGGATTTCTTAAAAACGCTATAACTCAGCCGTTTGAAGTGGTAGGCGGGTGGGATAGGTATCAAACGAAAGGTAATGACATAACCTAACTTTTGGTAACATAAAAACATGGATTTTTTTTCCAAAAATTTCCAATAAAATTTCCAAAAAAATGACTTAAAAATAGGCTCAATCGATCGGGGCTGTTCGTGCGAACAAGAATCCGTTGAGATTTTTCGAAAATTCCGCCTCTAAGTGGGTCAAAAATGAAAAACAAAAAAAGAAAATTCCGGAAAATTCCGTGAAAATTTATGGCTGGAAATAGGCTCAAACGATCGGGACTGGTCGTGCGAACAAGAATCCGTTGAGATTTTTCGAAAATTCCGCCTCTAAGTGGGTCAAAAGTGAAAAAGAAAAAAAATAAAAAAAAAATTTGCCTCCTGGTAATTCTGCGCGACTGTTACTTCGTCTTAAAAATGCCTGGTATTTTAGTGGAAATTTTTATGGATTTCTTAAAAACGCTATAACTCAGCCGTTTGAAGTGGTAGGCGGGTGGGATAGGTATCAAACGAAAGGTAATTACATAACCTAACTTTTGGTAACATAAAAACATGGATTTTTTTTCCAAAAATTTCCAATAAAATTTCCAAAAAAATGACTTAAAAATAGGCTCAATCGATCGGGGCTGTTCGTGCGAACAAGAATCCGTTGAGATTTTTCGAAAATTCCGCCTCTAAGTGGGTCAAAAATGAAAAACAAAAAAAGAAAATTCCGGAAAATTCCGTGAAAATTTATGGCTGGAAATAGGCTCAAACGATCGGGACTGGTCGTGCGAACAAGAATCCGTTGAGATTTTTCGAAAATTCCGCATCTAAGTGGGTCAAAAGTGAAAAAGAAAAAAAATAAAAAAAAAATTTGCCTCCTTGTAATTCTGCGCGACTGTTACTTCGTCTTAAAAATGCCTGGTATTTTAGTGGAAATTTTTATGGATTTCTTAAAAACGCTATAACTCAGCCGTTTGAAGTGGTAGGCGGGTGGGATAGGTATCAAACGAAAGGTAATTACATAACCTAACTTTTGGTAACATAAAAACATGGATTTTTTTTCCAAAAATTTCCAATAAAATTTCCAAAAAAATGACTTAAAAATAGGCTCAATCGATCGGGGCTGTTCGTGCGAACAAGAATCCGTTGAGATTTTTCGAAAATTCCGCCTCTAAGTGGGTCAAAAATGAAAAACAAAAAAAGAAAATTCCGGAAAATTCCGTGAAAATTTATGGCTGGAAATAGGCTCAAACGATCGGGACTGGTCGTGCGAACAAGAATCCGTTGAGATTTTTCGAAAATTCCGCCTCTAAGTGGGTCAAAAGTGAAAAAGAAAAAAAATAAAAAAAAAATTTGCCTCCTGGTAATTCTGCGCGACTGTTACTTCGTCTTAAAAATGCCTGGTATTTTAGTGGAAATTTTTATGGATTTCTTAAAAACGCTATAACTCAGCCGTTTGAAGTGGTAGGCGGGTGGGATAGGTATCAAACGAAAGGTAATTACATAACCTAACTTTTGGTAACATAAAAACATGGATTTTTTTTCCAAAAATTTCCAATAAAATTTCCAAAAAAATGACTTAAAAATAGGCTCAATCGATCGGGGCTGTTCGTGCGAACAAGAATCCGTTGAGATTTTTCGAAAATTCCGCCTCTAAGTGGGTCAAAAATGAAAAACAAAAAAAGAAAATTCCGGAAAATTCCGTGAAAATTTATGGCTGGAAATAGGCTCAAACGATCGGGACTGGTCGTGCGAACAAGAATCCGTTGAGATTTTTCGAAAATTCCGCATCTAAGTGGGTCAAAAGTGAAAAAGAAAAAAAATAAAAAAAAAATTTGCCTCCTTGTAATTCTGCGCGACTGTTACTTCGTCTTAAAAATGCCTGGTATTTTAGTGGAAATTTTTATGGATTTCTTAAAAACGCTATAACTCAGCCGTTTGAAGTGGTAGGCGGGTGGGATAGGTATCAAACGAAAGGTAATTACATAACCTAACTTTTGGTAACATAAAAACATGGATTTTTTTTCCAAAAATTTCCAATAAAATTTCCAAAAAAATGACTTAAAAATAGGCTCAATCGATCGGGGCTGTTCGTGCGAACAAGAATCCGTTGAGATTTTTCGAAAATTCCGCCTCTAAGTGGGTCAAAAATGAAAAACAAAAAAAGAAAATTCCGGAAAATTCCGTGAAAATTTATGGCTGGAAATAGGCTCAAACGATCGGGACTGGTCGTGCGAACAAGAATCCGTTGAGATTTTTCGAAAATTCCGCCTCTAAGTGGGTCAAAAGTGAAAAAGAAAAAAAATAAAAAAAAAATTTGCCTCCTGGTAATTCTGCGCGACTGTTACTTCGTCTTAAAAATGCCTGGTATTTTAGTGGAAATTTTTATGGATTTCTTAAAAACGCTATAACTCAGCCGTTTGAAGTGGTAGGCGGGTGGGATAGGTATCAAACGAAAGGTAATTACATAACCTAACTTTTGGTAACATAAAAACATGGATTTTTTTTCCAAAAATTTCCAATAAAATTTCCAAAAAAATGACTTAAAAATAGGCTCAATCGATCGGGGCTGTTCGTGCGAACAAGAATCCGTTGAGATTTTTCGAAAATTCCGCCTCTACGTGGGTCAAAAATGAAAAACAAAAAAAGAAAATTCCGGAAAATTCCGTGAAAATTTATGGCTGGAAATAGGCTCAAACGATCGGGACTGGTCGTGCGAACAAGAATCCGTTGAGATTTTTCGAAAATTCCGCCTCTAAGTGGGTCAAAAGTGAAAAAGAAAAAAAATAAAAAAAAAATTTGCCTCCTGGTAATTCTGCGCGACTGTTACTTCGTCTTAAAAATGCCTGGTATTTTAGTGGAAATTTTTATGGATTTCTTAAAAACGCTATAACTCAGCCGTTTGAAGTGGTAGGCGGGTGGGATAGGTATCAAACGAAAGGTAATTACATAACCTAACTTTTGGTAACATAAAAACATGGATTTTTTTTCCAAAAATTTCCAATAAAATTTCCAAAAAAATGACTTAAAAATAGGCTCAATCGATCGGGGCTGTTCGTGCGAACAAGAATCCGTTGAGATTTTTCGAAAATTCCGCCTCTAAGTGGGTCAAAAATGAAAAACAAAAAAAGAAAATTCCGGAAAATTCCGTGAAAATTTATGGCTGGAAATAGGCTCAAACGATCGGGACTGGTCGTGCGAACAAGAATCCGTTGAGATTTTTCGAAAATTCCGCATCTAAGTGGGTCAAAAGTGAAAAAGAAAAAAAATAAAAAAAAAATTTGCCTCCTTGTAATTCTGCGCGACTGTTACTTCGTCTTAAAAATGCCTGGTATTTTAGTGGAAATTTTTATGGATTTCTTAAAAACGCTATAACTCAGCCGTTTGAAGTGGTAGGCGGGTGGGATAGGTATCAAACGAAAGGTAATTACATAACCTAACTTTTGGTAACATAAAAACATGGATTTTTTTTCCAAAAATTTCCAATAAAATTTCCAATAAAATTTCCAAAAAAATGACTTAAAAATAGGCTCAATCGATCGGGGCTGTTCGTGCGAACAAGAATCCGTTGAGATTTTTCGAAAATTCCGCCTCTAAGTGGGTCAAAAATGAAAAACAAAAAAAGAAAATTCCGGAAAATTCCGTGAAAATTTATGGCTGGAAATAGGCTCAAACGATCGGGACTGGTCGTGCGAACAAGAATCCGTTGAGATTTTTCGAAAATTCCGCATCTAAGTGGGTCAAAAGTGAAAAAGAAAAAAAATAAAAAAAAAATTTGCCTCCTTGTAATTCTGCGCGACTGTTACTTCGTCTTAAAAATGCCTGGTATTTTAGTGGAAATTTTTATGGATTTCTTAAAAACGCTATAACTCAGCCGTTTGAAGTGGTAGGCGGGTGGGATAGGTATCAAACGAAAGGTAATTACATAACCTAACTTTTGGTAACATAAAAACATAGATTTTTTTTCCAAAAATTTCCAATAAAATTTCCAAAAAAATGACTTAAAAATAGGCTCAATCGATCGGGGCTGTTCGTGCGAACAAGAATCCGTTGAGATTTTTCGAAAATTCCGCCTCTAAGTGGGTCAAAAATGAAAAACAAAAAAAGAAAATTCCGGAAAATTCCGTGAAAATTTATGGCTGGAAATAGGCTCAAACGATCGGGACTGGTCGTGCGAACAAGAATCCGTTGAGATTTTTCGAAAATTCCGCCTCTAAGTGGGTCAAAAGTGAAAAAGAAAAAAAATAAAAAAAAAATTTGCCTCCTGGTAATTCTGCGCGACTGTTACTTCGTCTTAAAAATGCCTGGTATTTTAGTGGAAATTTTTATGGATTTCTTAAAAACGCTATAACTCAGCCGTTTGAAGTGGTAGGCGGGTGGGATAGGTATCAAACGAAAGGTAATTACATAACCTAACTTTTGGTAACATAAAAATATGGATTTTCCACCATGCATATGAAACCGTTTTATGAAAATTACGGGAAAACCCGTAAATAGATTCAGGTCCTCTAGTGGTAAAAAATATTTCTAATATTCTAATTAAGACATCTGGAAATTTTCGGGAAAATCCGGAAAATTTTAATTTGGATCGGGAAATTACGGGAAAACTGTAATAGGTAGGAAACATTTTCAGTACCACTCCCTCAGTACATTTACCATCTAAATCCATTTATGGCTATAAGAGTGCTGTAAGTCATCAACTTTAGGCTGGAGAAATTTCCCGGAATTTCTGAAAACCAGCTTTTTGATGGTCCTGATTTAAATAAATTAGTTAGCCAATTTTCGTTACAGCCATATTATAGAGAATCTTAATGCGCACATTAAAGCTTCTGGACTTTTTCCGTGAAAAATCTATTGGCCGACTTATGACCGATTTAAGATTTGGAAATTTTCGTGTAAGTCTAACTTTGGGCGGTCATTGTGTGAAAACCATTAGACTTAGAGAGTTGTGGTGGGGATTAAAAGACGTGGCATATAGTCTACTATCCGTGATAAATAGTGCAATGGTAAATTCCATTGGAAAAGCCGGAAAATTCCCATTTGAAAACATGCAAAAATCAACGTTTTTCGTTTTTCCTGGAAAATCCGTATTTCCCATTGGAAAATTCTAGAAGAGTTTCAAAACCTAGATTGAACTTTTCTTTACATTTCTGCATCATTACATTTTGGAAAATTGAGTTTTTGCCAATTCCCCAGGTATCTTAAGATTGGTCTGCAAACGATTTTCCGAACTTTAGGCACCCCTAGTTGGAAAACCCTTATAGATAGAAAGTCACCCCCATAATATAATTTGTAGCCCTTGACGAGGACTATCACTGGTGAGAAGCTCGTCGCGAAATAGTGAGTATTTCCGGAGTTATAGGGGTCCAAAAGTGGCCAATTTGGTACATTTGAAGAGCCATAGCTCCGCCCCCTTAGGGAAATCGGGAAAAGTGGTCACCAGAAAGCGTTTTTTTTTCGAGCTCTACAATCCCTGAAAATATGAATGTCCTCCGGGCAAAAAATTTTTTTCGGCAGTGGATTATAACCCACACTTTTGCAGGTCAAAAAAAGGTAAAAAAAAATAGGGCTGAAAATAGGCTCAATCGATCGGGGCTGATCGTGCGAACAAGAATCCGTTGAGATTTTTCGAAAATTCCGCCTCTAAATGGGTCAAAAATGAAAAACAAAAAAAGAAAATTCCGGAAAATTCCGTGAAAATTTATGGCTGGAAATAGGCTCAAACGATCGGGGCTGGTCGTGCGAACAAGAATCCGTTGAGATTTTTCGAAAATTCCGCCTCTAAGTGGGTCAAAAGTGAAAAAGAAAAAAAATAAAAAAAAAAATTTGCCTCCTGGTAATTCTGCGCGACTGTTACTTCGTCTTAAAAATGCCTGGTATTTTAGTGGAAATTTTTATGGATTTCTTAAAAACGCTATAACTCAGCCGTTTGAAGTGGTAGGCGGGTGGGATAGGTATCAAACGAAAGGTAATTACATAACCTAACTTTTGGTAACATAAAAACATGGATTTTTTTTCCAAAAATTTCCAAAAAAATTTCCAAAAAAATGGCTTAAAAATAGGCTCAATCGATCGGGGCTGTTCGTGCGAACAAGAATCCGTTGAGATTTTTCGAAAATTCCGCCTCTAAGTGGGTCAAAAATGAAAAACAAAAAAAGAAAATTCCGGAAAATTCCGTAAAAATTTATGGCTGGAAATAGGCTCAAACGATCGGGACTGGTCGTGCGAACAAGAATCCGTTGAGATTTTTCGAAAATTCCGCCTCTAAGTGGGTCAAAAGTGAAAAAGAAAAAAAATAAAAAAAAAAATTTGCCTCCTGGTAATTCTGCGCGACTGTTACTTCGTCTTAAAAATGCCTGGTATTTTAGTGGAAATTTTTATGGATTTCTTAAAAACGCTATAACTCAGCCGTTTGAAGTGATAGGCGGGTGGGATAGGTATCAAACGAAAGGTAATTACATAACCTAACTTTTGGAAACATAAAAACATGGATTTTTTTTTCCAAAAATTTCCAATAGAATTTTTTTCTAAAAAAATGGCTTAAAAATAGGCTCAATCGATCGGGGCTGTTCGTGCGAACAAGAATCCGTGTAGATTTTTCGAAAATTCCGCCTCTAAGTGGGTCAAAAATGAAAAACAAAAAAAGAAAATTCCGGAAAATTCCGTGAAAATTTATGGCTGGAAATAGGCTCAAACGATCGGGACTGGTCGTGCGAACAAGAATCCGTTGAGATTTTTCGAAAATTCCGCCTCTAAGTGGGTCAAAAGTGAAAAAGAAAAAAAAAATAAAAAAAAAATTTGCCTCCTGGTAATTCTGCGCGACTGTTACTTCGTCTTAAAAATGCCTGGTATTTTAGTGGAAATTTTTATGGATTTCTTAAAAACGCTATAACTCAGCCGTTTGAAGTGGTAGGCGGGTGGGATAGGTATCAAACGAAAGGTAATTACATAACCTAACTTTTGGTAACATAAAAACATGCATTTTTTTTTTTCCAAAAAATGGCTGAAAAGGCTCAAACGATCGGGGGTGATCGTGCGAACAAGAATCCGTTGAGATTTTTCGAAAATTCCGCCTCTAAGTGGGTCAAAAATGAAAAAGCAAAAAAATTAAAAAAAAATTTGCCTTCTGGTAATTCTGTGCGACTGTTACTTGGTCTGAAAAATTCTGGTATTTTATTGGAAATTGTTATTGGTTTTTTAGAAAACGCTATAACTCAGCCGTTTGAAGTGGTGGGCGGGTGGTGTAGGTGTCAAATGATAGGTAATTAAATTACCTAACTTTTGGTAACATAAAAAAAAATTGTTTCGGCAGAGAGGCAAAAGAAAAAAAATAAAAATAACAATAAATTTTAGGCGCTTTTTTTTTAATTTTATTTTGTTTTCATTTTTGTGGTATTTTTTTAATTTTTTTTTTTATGTTTTTGTTTTTATTTATTTATTTTTTATAATAAGATGTTAAAGTTATTCATCGTTTTTTTTTTTTATTGTTTTTAAATAAAAGTGGCCAGCTTTTATTTATTATTTTTTTTTTTTATTAACATTTATTAATCTAAAATATTTATATTTTACCAGTTCAGAATAATTCTTTTACTCATTTTTTTAAATCATCTTTAATTTTATTCTATTTTAATCATTTGTAAATTAATTGCTCGCATTTTCTTTTAATAATAGTTAAATTAAACAAAAAACATACAAAAAAATAAATAAAAATAAAAACTAAATAATAATCATCAATTTCACACAAACTAATTGGTTCATTAATATTTAATTATTGCTTAAAAATCAAAAGTAATATATAAATTTTTATGTATGTGTGTGTGTGTGTTAAATAAATATTTTTTTTTGTTATTAATTAATTTAATATTTCTTCCGATTTTTTATTGATAAATTTAATTCAATGTGAGCCAATGACAAATAAAAAAACGGGCTAAAAAATTTAATTTAATTTTATTAAATATGGCCCACCTCTGAGTCGCTCTTCTTTTAATAATAATGGCTAGATTATAATTAATTAATTTAAATTTTTATATTTATTGCATTTTGGTTTTACTTTTATTTTTAGTTTTTAAATTGAATTATAGCATTTATTTTTATATAAAGAAGAAATAAAAAATTTATATTTATTATTAATTATTTTATTTTATTTTATTTTTTTTTTTTTATTAATTATTTTATTATAATTTTTTATAAATTTTTATTCTTATTATTTTTTGGATTTGTTTTTTATTTTATTATTCATTTATTAACAAAGATAAATTGACAATTTGAAATAATTTTAATTCTTTATTTAAATACATTTTATTTTTTTTTTTTATTTGGTGTTTATTCTAATATTTGGTGTGGTATAATGGTGGTGGTGGTGGTGTTGTTGGTGGTTGTGGTGTTGGTGTTTTGTTTATTTATTTTTTTTATGTTAATTTAATTTGCTATTGATTTAATTTTTATAATTACGGATATTACGAGTACTAAAATAATAATAATAATAATAATAATAAATTGTGTTTTAATTAATTTTAAATATAATAATAAAAATAATAATTAACAATAAATAAAAAAATTGAAATGATTTGTAACTTTTTTTTTATTAAATATCAAGCACACATTGACCGCGTGACCGGAAAAGAGTTGAGAGATTAACGTAAAATTATTCATTTAATTAAAATAAAATTTTTTCCATATATTCCCATTAAAAAATTCATTGAAAATTATAAATAAATCAATCACGTCCCACAACCTTCGAAGTACCAATTAATTCAATTTAAAAATAAATTAATTGTTAAATAAAAAAAAAACGAAATAAAAACTTTTCTTAATTCACTTTTTTTACTATCCTCTCATCAATCACTTAAGTGAAATATAAATTTGGTGTGGTTGATTGAATTTTTCTATTAATTTGATGTGTGTGTGTGTGTGTGTGTACGTATTTTGCACAATTATTAATTATAAATTATTATTTTAAAAATATTAAAATTAAAAATGGGAAGAAAGAATAATAAATATAACAATAAAAATTTTTGGGTATTGTAACTTTTAAATAATTTTAAATTAAATCAATAATTATAATTTAGTTAATAAGAAAAATCTAAAGGTGTATGCACGCGCGCATGCTCTTTCGATGAATATATGTGGGAGGGTGGGGGACGGAAAGAAGAAGCTGTTGACACTGTAAAAAATCATCGTAAATTATTGAAATAGTTTTTATTTTTACTAAATTTTTATTGCCCGTCTCTGTCTCTCTCTGTCTGAAGATATCAAAAATGTATTAACTCACGCCACTACACCAGTATCACATCCGACCTCCACCGCATCCCACATACCACACTTTTACTATCATTCGAATTTCATATCAAATATTATCATTTGAAAAATTCATGAGTGAACAAAAAAAATAATAACGGTACTTTATATACAAATAATTAAAAGTTTGGCAACGGATTACGGATTATGAAAGAACAAAAAAAAAAAAAAAAATAAATATTTGGGGGCGAAACGATTTACCCGTCCCGCTCTCAATGCTTATGCTTTAATAAAATAATTAAAATTAATTCACCATTTTGAATTTAATTTAAATAGAATTAACATATTTCTGAGACTACTAATATTTTGACAGTCATTAAAAATGTAACCCTTTATTTGTGTGCGTGCGTGTGTGTGTGTGTGTGTATTGTTGGTGGTGTTTACACACAACATTTTTGGTTTCTAAAAATATTATAACTTTATTATTTTTTGAAGTCACACACATTCATACATTCATTCAATCACACTTATTTGAAACATTTCACTAAAGCTTTCGTCACATATTTTATTATTAATTGAATCAATTGTTATTATTATATTTTATATAACAATTTAAAAAAAAAAAACCATTAAAAGCTCACATAAAATCAAAATATATTGCGTCGTCGTCGTCATCAATGTGTGTGTGTGAGTGTGTGTGTTTCTGTTAAATAAATAATAAATGAAGTTTAAAATTCCACATTTGAAATATATTCTCTATTTTTATTTTAAATCGGGTTGTAAATATATTTATTTTTTTACTACGGCTTGAGGTCTTACTGAGACGACTGAGACAATTTTAATCTAAACAAATATTGGACATTTGTTTCACAATGAATAAAATTATACTAGAAAATAAACCATTAATTTTTGTGGAAAAATTAAGATTGTAATTATAGAAAAATTGGTAACAAACAAATGGTTATGGTTTATCTAAACCAAAATTTTGTAAAATTTGAATAAGGTGTACTTTTGCAATGAACTTCGACGACCAACAATTTGTTGCTTGATACAAATATTAACCATTGCAAAACTCTCTCTCTCTCTCTCTCTGGATTTGTGTTTAGTAATTTTGCCAGAAAAAAATTGAAATACAAAAATTGGCATTTCTTTTTAAAAATTACCAAAATTACAATACGTTCGGAAATCGTTCTATTTTTACTTTGTGTTCCGTTAGTTCTAAAATTAAATTCTTCATGTTTTTTCTTTCTATGCTAAATCTACGGACATTTTTTTCTTAAACATAAATGCAGCAATATTAAACATTGTCAATTTTTTAATTTTGTACAAATCATGAATTTCATTGGGAAACGCGTGTCGTTGTTCTTTTTCTGAACCGATGTTTTACCAATGGAAAAACAAGATTGAGTGTCAAATCAGATGAACAAGAAAAAACGCAAATTGCGTCTGGTCGAAACTTTCCCGGTATTCCATACGGTTGCTGTGTTTGTTAATTATGTCACAACATTAAAAATTTTCCAATGACACACAAACAAATGGATAATGGGAAATAAAATTATAATTAAACTATAGTTAAATGTACACGTGTTCGCGCTGTTCGGTGATGGTGATTGATTTAATATAAAAACAGTTTACTATAAGTTTTAAGAAAATTAAAAAAAGGAAATATTATGAATAATCAAGAAATTCAATTCATTTCAAAAATTAATAGTAATTTTTTACCCAAAATATATCCCAAAATTTAAAAGTTTAACTAAATACTTCTCCGAAACACACACACACGCAACGCCAGTACAAAGCTAAACATTTTATGACATAGGACAGTGGATATAGAAGGCAATTGAATCACTCCTTAATGCGATGTGATGATGTAAAAGTTGTTTTTTTCCGACTAAACTCTATGTCTCCACTTGTTGTTTTAAGCACTTTCGTACGCATATGAGATTAGTGAAAAATACATATTTTAGATAGCAAATATCTAACATAGGTGTGTGGCCAATTGACGTCACATGTGTCATACGTTGTACACAATCATAGTGGAAAAAACATAGAAATGTCCTTTTATAGTTGATAATTAAAATTAAAAATTGATTAAACTTAAATTTTTCATTTGTATTCGAACGACGGGCGATTCAAATAGTCGTTTCGACTTTTATTTCACTATATGCTCTGGGAAGATAAAATAATCGAATTTGAGTAACTAATAAATGTAACTATAAAGTTCAGCAACCCTGAGCGCACACCAATTAACATAATACTACGACAAAACAAAGTGCATAACAGTAAATGAAGGGAATGATTATAAATATAATTAAAACTTGTCTCTATATTGTGATTCTAATGATTGTATTGATAATAGGTGGTCTATAGGTATTTGTCTTGTTGTGACTCACAACACATCGAGTATAACATAATGTTTGTGTATGGGTTAAATTACAGTCCAAATCTGGATCTTCTGAAAACACAAAGTTTACTCACACTTTTCGTTTGTTACCGTAGTACCTAAGCACCAATGTATAAATAGATAGACGTAATTTGATTTTATTGAATGATAAATGTTATTGTGAGCATGGTTTTATTCTGGCAGTATATACGAATTGGTTACCGTTTTGTTGTGTTGTTGTCATTTTTATTTGCAGCCAGTCAGTCCAGTCAGTCAACACCACCACTACCATCACACACACACACACACGCACACACGCACATACACACACGCATACACAAATTACAAAAACAAACACACTCACTAAAACACATCATAAAAATTTAAATTTTAAAATAATCTAACTGAATGGTTATGGGTTGGGAAAGTTGAGCGGAGACCAACGCCAACCCCCTTACATATTAGGTCAATTTCATATGTTGAACGTTATGCTAGAAAATTATATGATTTTAATTCTGAGAATTCATACAAAATTAAAAATTGGTTTTTGTCACACATTTAAATTCTAATCGTTTGTTATTTTTCTAGCCAATTGTTGTCCGCCGTCTTTTATAATGATGACCCAGTATCTATCTATCTACCTATCTATCTATCTATTTATCTATACAGACGTACGTATGGAACCATGTTATAACTTTAATCCTTTCTTTCTAAATATATTTGAATAATTTTTGTTGTCAAAAGGACATACATATATATACAGGCACATTCAAATTCAAACAGACAACCAGATACATATACAACAAACATACACTACACACACACGCCATACAATTATTTTATATACACATTTTACTATATATAATATAAAAGAAATTAAACATTCACAGCAGAGAATATAATGAGAATGATAAGAAAAAATAATAATAATAATAATAATAATAATAATAATAATAATAATAATAATAATGACAAAGAACATAGCATTACGTGCTGTTTTTATACAATAATTAACAAATTAAATTTTTACGGACGACGTCACATTGTCAAGATATTTCTCTGGGCATTTAACTTATTTGAAATGGAAATATGTTAACAGAATGACGTCATCACTTTACATAAATATATATATTTATTAAGTCTTTAAGTATAGTATGCACCTAGCAAGAAGTTCAACGAATACAAATAATACTCATTCAGTTAAATATTTTAATTAAATGTGAATATATTCAGTGTCGATACTTATAAGTCGTGGTGCATTCGTTCTATTTATAATACCTTGATACCGTCATTTCTTATATAATTTATTAGATACGTTTTATTTTCAATTCATTTTTTACATGGCTGTGTTAAATTAAAAATTCACACATTTGAAATAGTCAAATTGTGTTTGGCACAGCAGACAGTTTTGTATAGTCGTGAATTTGTGTTTCGTATCACGGGACCTCGATAGGATGATTTTTTTTTGCGTCTTATTACTACAACACGTATTAATAATCAATGAAAATCATTTCAACCATCAAAAGTTTGCGGTCGTATAATTTGGCAACAAGATACAAATTCAAATTTTATTACTAAAATACACTAGAGACGGCAACCGTTCGGTTTACTTTTTTTTTCCCATTAACAATAACAATAAATTCAAACCTATTTTTTATGCAATAGTAATTTACTTCACATTTGTTAATTCATCGTTATTTTGGGGTCAAGATAATTGTAGC